>OX377620.1:50923091-51143464 GCA_947397865.1 Polietes domitor
TTTTTATAAAAAATAGTTTTTGTATGGGAGCCCAATCAAGGAGTGGGGGTAGGGGGTCAGTTTGTTCGAAATAAATGTTGTTGTTCGAAATAATGGTGCCGGTCTTATATTTATGCCCTCAGGGGGCGACTCCGAGGCTGTTTTGGGGCTTTCAATGTATCTTTACCCCGTTTTCACCACCTTTGACCCCGATAAGCACACACTTGCACCCGCCTAAACACTAATATTTTTTGGCTCATGATTTTTTTCCGAATCTCACAAAATAGGACGTTCTAGCGTATTCAAATCTAAATTCGTTTAGATGACAGAGTGCTTTCAGCAGACCGACGGACGGACATGGCTAGAACGTCTTAGAATTTTATGACGATCAAGAATATATAAACTTTATAAGGCCTCAGGTCGATATTTCAAGGTGTTACAAACGGAATGACAAAGTTAGTATACCCCCAGCCTGGAGGTGGTGGGTATAATATTTATTTCATGTACTGCAAAGAAAACTAAAAAAGAAAAATTATTTATTAAAAAATCGCGCTTTTTTTAAATAACAATCGATAACAGTTATCGAATATTTTTATTTTAGTTTCTGTTTTTTCTTAATTTGGACCATATTTTACAAAAAATCTTGTTTTTCCATTTATTAAAACCGATCGATAATTAACCGATTTATCGATAACATGTGGACCAATTTTTCCTTATTTTGAGGTCCTCTTTCAATTTTTATTTTTACTGTTTTTTTCTTTTTGATTACATTTGACAAAAAATCAATTTTTTGGATTCTTCCAAACTTTTACCCTCGTTCGAGTGGATAACTAAGTGATTTATCGATAACATGTATACCATTTTTATACCCTTCACCTCCAGGGTGGGGGTATATTCACTTTGTCAATCCGTTTGTAACACCTTAAAATATTCATCGGAGACCCCATAAAGTATATATATTCTGGGTCGTGGTAAAATTCTAGGACGATATAGCCATGTCCGTCTGTCTGTCTGTTGAAAGCAATTTTTCCTAAATGTGTCTTATGGTTGTAGATCGGTTGGGATTGAAAGTGGGCGAAATCGGCCCAGAGGGACAAATTTTTCCCCTCACAAGGACTGAAAATACCCCTAATATTTAGAGTATTTCAGCATGTCTTTTGAACATATTAGCTTGTATTTACTTGATATTTGCAATGCGCATTCCCTTTATAGCATAAAAGGGCACAATAGAGTGATTTTTATTTGTAGGGGGCGAAATGGGACAAAAAGGGATAAAAATGGTACCTATCAAACGACAACAGATAGAAACACGAAATTTTGCGTGTACATTCCTCTAATAGAGTAGATACATAATATAAAAGTATTATTCTAAATTCGTACTTTTAAGGGGTTAAATGGGGATAGAGGGATAAAAATAGTACCAACCTAACGGCTGCACCTAGAATAATGAAATTCGATATATACATTCCTCTGATTGCGTAGACACGTAAAATAAAAGAACTTTCCAAAATTCGTACTTTTAGGGTGTAAAATGGAAAAATGGGATAAACATTGTACCAAACAAATGGGTGCAGATAGAACCATGAAATTCGCGGTATACATTCCTGACTGAGTGACACGAAAAAAAAAACGTTTTTCCAAATTCGTACTTTCAAGGGATTCAATGGGAGCATATTGATAAAAATGATACCAACGAAAGTCGTACTTTTAAGGAGTAAAATCCGAAAAAAAGGATAAAAATGGTACCAACAAAATGGCCGCATATAGTATCATGGAGTTGGGTATATATATTCCTCTGAGTGCATAGCCACGTAAAATATTTTTTTTTCAAATTCGTACTTTATTTTGTTGCTTTTACGACAAAAATGGTAGAATCATGAAGTTGTCTTATACTGCGTACGTGAGAGATAAGGTATTTTTAAAATGTATACTTTTGAATTTAAAATAGATGGAAATACAACCAATCAAAAGACTGCAGATGAAAATACACTCTCTATCCCCCAATTGAATTGAAGTATAAAAATATTGGTAGCCTTGGTTAATTTATTAAATTTCTGATTTTCATACATTTGAAATTTGTTGCGAACATTCCTCTTGTAGCTTGGAAGCATCACAAAGAAAATAAATGTTTTAGCGGGCGAAATGGGACAAAAATGGATAAAATATAGTACCAATGATACGACAAAAGCTAGAATCGTGAAATTCGGTGTGTACATTGCATAAACACGTAAAATAGAGGGATTTTTCGAAATTCGTACTTTTAAGGGATATTATTGAAAAAGAGGGATAAAAATGGGACCTTCCAAACCGCTGAAATTGATATCATGAAATTCGGTGTATATATTCGGCGTGTATTCGCTGTTCTGACTATGAAGACTCGAAACAAAAAAGTTTTTTTCGAAATATGTACATTTGGGCGGAGAATGGGTCGAATGGGGATATCTTTAAAATTTTGTACTTTTCTTATCAAAATAATACAGTCTCTTTGTTTCTCTTTAAAGGCGGCTGACAGTGGCCTAATATTTAGGCATGTTCACTTTCACAATTACAGCATTGTATTTATTTATAATAGTAGATTTTAAGCAGTGCGCATAAGTATACATTATAGTTTGAAATAGTAAACAAATATAGTAATGTGCATAAAAATATTACAATTTTCGTAATATGATACTGTACTTCTATGTAAAGTCGACATCCTTTAATCTGCTGGTAATACTGTGGAATGCACTCCGTGGTGGAGGGTATATAAGATTCGGCCCGGCCGAACTTAAAGCCTTCTTACTTGTTCATTTTGAGGTCCTCTTTCCAGAAAGATATTATGCTTTTTGATAGCAGGTATCGACAATTTGAATTTAATTCAATTCATTTAATCAATATTTTTCGATGTTTCCAAACCTTTACCCCATCGATAACTAAGCGATTTAGCATGTGGACCAATCTTTTGAGGTCCCTTTCCAAAGACACATTATGTTATTCGATAACAGTTATTTTTATTTTATATCCTATGTTTTTTCTTTATTTTGACTACATTTTACAAAGATTTTTTTTAGATTTTCCAAACTTTTACCCGATCGATAACTAAGCGACCTATCGATTTAAATTTTTTCTTATTTGTAACAGTTATCGAAATTTTTATTTTAGTTTTTCATTTTGACCACATTTTACAAAAAAAATCTTTTTTGATTTTTCCAAACTTTTTCCCCCATCGATAACTAAGCGATTTGCCATAACAATTTGGTTGAGGTTTTTTAATTTAACCACACTTTATAAAAAATAAACAATTTTTTTCGATTTTTCCAAACTTTTACCCCCGAACGATAAAACGTAGACCATTTTTTTTTTCTTATTTTGAGGCACTATTTCCAGAAATATATTATGGTTTTTCGAAAAAAGTTATCGAAATTTTTTATTTTATTTTTTCTGTTTTTTAGGTAATTTCGTTTCTTATGTTGAAGTCCACTTATCACAAAAATATTATGATTTTGAGCAGATTTTACAAAATATAAATTTTTTCCGATTTTTTTTTTCAAACTTTTTTCGACCGATCGAGTTGATCGATTATCGCTAACATGTACGCCAATTTTTCCTTATTTTGAGGCCCTCTCTCCAAAAATATATTCCGATCCAAAATTGCAAATCATGTGGAAAACACCTCAGATCTACGCATGCGAAATATCAAGATATATTTTTCCGTTCAAAAGTTACAGAATTAATTCCAAAAAAATCGATTTGGAATCACTCCTGCCAAAATTCAGCTGTTGATTTATTTACTTTTGAGCTATAACATGTGTGTTATCTGCGTCTAAAAGCCGACAATTTGGACGACTAACAAGTCATCAAAGTGAACATGAAGTTGATATTGTTTTTGCTCGAAACGTATTTTATTTTTAAATAATGATCAACGATCACATCGAGTTGCTCTTTCGTGTAGTTTTCCATATTTATATATTTTATATTATTATTATTTTATATTTATATATTTTTCTTGGCTTTACCCTAAAAATGGCCTCAAATTTAAACCTTAAAAGTATTGACAATTTCGGTAAACGGTGTAGCTCTGAGTGCACATTTACTCACATGCACATGCCTGCTACTTACATCAGCGTGCCACTGCCAATTGTTGCATACCAAAGAAAAAAGATTTTCTTTTCAAGGGAGCCTCAAGGTTTTCTAAGTCCATACGAGTACCTACTTTTTGTCTGTACAACATACAGCACATATTTTTTTGTTTTGTGTTTTGAGTATGTTGTTGTTGCCTACATTTGAGATGGCAACATGAAAACGAATGATGTGTTTGCGCATGTTCAAAAGCTTGAATAATGTAACGTAACTTAACGCTGCATGGTTACGATAACAAACAGAAAAAACGACAACAACAACTTCAGCTGCAACTGCAATAAAGATTCTTGGCTAAAGTTAAAAAGCAGAGACCCGAGATGAGAGCTGAATGATATGTAATAGCAGTGATGACGTTCAGCAGAGACGTAGTTGGTGGAGGGGGGCTTAGTTGCAGGAGTGTGATATGGGAGGTGTATTTTCAATTATCAAAAGTATTGTTCCTATCCAAGAGCTCTTTCTCACAACACTAACTATGCCATCATAATTGCTTCAAACCTAACTGACTCCTACTTCAGTTGTAGGTGGGCACACGCCACTGTGCGTCGCTTGCTGCCCCCAGAGAACAATTGCACTGCAATGGGTGATAGAATTCATGTTTGCCGCGTTAAAATTTGTAATTCATTGTTGTTGGCAGTTTTTTTTCTTTTCATTTTTGCCTTGGCATTCGTGTAATCCATGAGATATTCGTATGGTGTTTTTGCAATCTTTTTTCTTCTGTCGACGTCGTCGCTTTTTGTTGGTGTTTTGCTCTTGTATTTCTTTATCATACATTTCATTTTCTTCGCCAAACGAACAAGTGTTTGATTGTGTTACCAGCTAATGTTGCAATTGTAGTAGGGATGTTGCTGCTGCTGGAGGTGGTGTTGGTGTTGGCAGTGATGACAATGACGATGACGATGGTGTTGTGTGGCGTCTGTTTCTCATGTTGCATATTTTTGTTAGATTTTTTGCGGCTGCTACATCTGCCGTTTGTTCGGGTATCTCCTTCCATTCAAGTTGCTATTCTAATCTTCGTCGTCTTTATTGAAAGGTGATGATAACTTTTCATATTTTATTATACACTCAAAGTAATATAATTCCCTCGCACGAACACCACTCAGGCACAGGCACATGGTCGAACGCTCGGACGACCCACTGGACAAACAGATAGTTGGACGACGGTATTCTCGAATTCTGCTTGGAGTATTTACACCTTTTTGATTTCTAATGGAATTCTATTTATAGATAATGACTCCACCATATTGGAGATATGGCATTGTTCAGTGGCCATATTCTACCCCCCCCCCCCTTTCCCAGCAGCGCATCCTCATCGTATCTTTGGGATGGACTTTTAAATTGTTGTTAATGTTGTTGGATACGCTGCTTCTATTGCTTTATTATTATTGTTTCGGGCCGTACTAATTGATTTATGAATGATTTTAA
This sequence comes from Polietes domitor, assembly GCA_947397865.1. Classification (NCBI taxonomy): domain Eukaryota; kingdom Metazoa; phylum Arthropoda; class Insecta; order Diptera; family Muscidae; genus Polietes; species Polietes domitor. The sequence goes on from OX377620.1 coordinate 50,928,612, forward strand.
TTTTTATTACACTTTTATAATTTACTTTGTGGTCGCTCGATAACGAACACCGGTAATGTCCATTACCAAATGGATATTTCTTGATTGTATCTGAGCGTATTATGATGAATGAGTGAAATCGTCTTGAAATGTTTTCATAATGTTTTTATATAATTATACGACCTTAACGCTCGTGAATACCTACAAAAATGTTCTTACATGTTCAAGAGATATTTGAGTTACAAGAAAAAAATCATATTTATGGGCGAGGTTGGTTTCGTATTTTTAACGATCTCATTACAAGTCCGATTTTTTCATTTTGTTTATATTCTTACACTACTTAAAAAAATCTAGCCAAACAAGTGAATAGATTGGTGAAAGTGTGCTGCTTTATACGTTTCTATAAACAAAACATTCAAAAAAATCTCAAATGACGACCATTTTAGTAAAAATCCCAAATTTTGGAACATATTTTCCCCACTCTGGAAATTTGGGTATTTTTTTAAACAATTCCATCGATCCCTCCATTTTTTGCACCATATACACTAAGTCTACTAACGTCTTTATATATTATCTTTTATTTATATATTATTTTCTGGGGACTGGAGATTGTTATCTAACTTCGATCTAACCACATAATTCCTAAAACGGGGAAAATAAATCCCAGAATAAATGTATTTTTTATTTTATATCTGTATTAATACTTCTGAAATCGTGCTAATAATTATTATAATAAAATCTCAACTTAAAAAATAGAAAATAATCTCGCCAACAAATATGATCTTATTTTTATTGTATCCCAAATATACATTATCCCTTTCATTTTGTAACTCAAATCGAACCAAAAATGTGGAAGTTATTGCGAATTTTATGAAAAATTAAATCGTAAAAAACGAATGGACAGTGATAAAGCCTCAGTAAACAAACCAAAGATTACATCCACAATTTGTTCAAGTCAACTTAAAAAAAGCTGTTTTAATTATATACATATATTATATAATTGTTACTGTCAGGTTTTTAATTGTTGCAGAATAAGTACCAGGAACTCCATTGTGAAGCTTATGGAACGCATTGCTGACACGATTATCTGTTAATAAACAAGTAAGGAAAGTCTAAAGTTGGGCGGGGCCCACTATATAATACCCTACATCACTCCCTGCGTATATACCTCGCTTTGATTACTAAACCCAGGTATTTCATGGGAGCAATTTTATGTAGTTCATTTAAATTATACTATAAATTCATCTTTAGTCAAATTTAATGAATATGGTAAATAATAAAGTAATTGATCCAATTTTCCAGCAGATATTCCGAGTAAAGTAAATATAACTGGAAAAATTGATCAAGATCCAAAGACAAATACAAATTATACAGCGGTAATAGGATAAATCGGACGGACATTTGAAGGGGCCTATAACAACACTTGAGGCCTGTGCCAAAACATGCGCCTATATATTTCTCATTCACGGTAGGTATTCCTAGTTGAGACATAGAATAATGTGCAAAATTTGATGAAGATCCGATGTAAGATGTAGTTTCTAGAGCTGTAATAGAGAAGAATGGGGCCCCATTTGGGTTATACCAAAGTATGGACAGATGGGCATCTCCCAAACAAGTAAGGAAAGTCTAAAGTCGGACAGAGCCGAATATATGATACACCTCACTTTCTATCTCATTACAACCCAATTCGGTAAAAAAGTGAAATCGGGAAGGGCATTTGCATGGGGTATATTGAAACCTGTAATGATGTGACCCCCTTTCACCATGTATGTTTATTGGTGAAATATAATATGTAATGTTTGGCCAAAATCGGTTAAACATTCGAGAGCAACATTTGTATTGGGGCTATATCTTAATCTGAACCGATCTTAACCACTTCCACCATAGGTGTTTCTAGTTCGATCATAAAATGTTGTGCCAGTTTTAAAGAAAATCAGGTACAATATGTGGATTCTAGAGCGGAAAAGTCAAATCGGGAACGACATTTGTATTAGGGCTATATCTAAATCTGAACCGATCTTACCCAATTTCAGCATAGGTGTTTCTAGTTCGATTATAAAATGTTGTGCCAATTTTAAAGAAAATCGGGTACAATATGTGGTTTCTAGAGCGGAAAAAGTCAAATCGGGAGCGACATTTGTATGGGGGCTATATATAAATCTGAACCGATTTCCTCCAAATTCAATACCTTGGCCAAAGAAAGTAACTTCTGCCAAATTTCATGATAATCGGACAGCAATGGCGACCTGTAGAGTGCGAACAAGCTTAGATGGACAGCAGACGGACAGACGGACGGATGGACGGACGGGCAGACAGACATTGGTAAATCGATTCAGCTGGTGATTCTAAGCCGATCCGTATACTTAAAGGTGGGTCTAGCTCGATTATTTTTTGGTGTTACAAACATTTGGCGGAAAACTAACTTATAATAACCTAGTCCACGAAGTGGTGTAGGGTATAAAAATTATAAAAACCAATTAAAAATATTATTTTAGATTTAATAATTTTATATTAATTTTTGCTTAAAATTTTTCATAAAAATTAAATTTCTATCTCCTACCAGAAGAAAATAAGAATTTTTTACAAATTATCTTATAACAAAATTCCTGATTTTCGATCCACCTTAGTGTCTACAATTTATTATTATTTTTTTTTTTGAAAATCGTGAAATGCTCTTTTTCCTTATTTATTTGTACAAATTTGCACATTTTTTGTTAAAATCGGAAGAGCTAAGGAAAATGTCTGCTCCGTTTCACATGCAGTTAGTCGTAATAAAAATTATATAAAAAAATCAACAAAAACTAGTAACAATTAAAACAAGTAAGGAAAGGCTAAAATTGGGGGGGGGGTCGTCTGTATGATACCCTCCACTTTCTACCCCATAATAATAATAATTTCGAGGAAAAAGTGAAATCGGAAACGATTTCATGAAACGATATGACCTACTTTCACAATGTTTGTTTCCAGCTGACATTTAACGTGTTCTGCTAATTAGATCAAAGTTTGTAATACCTTGAGAGAAAAGGTTAAGTCGGGAAGGAGTGTTGTATTAAAATCTGAAAAGATGTGTAGTTGAAATGTAGTGTATTTTGCCAAAATTGAAGAACATCGATTACAATATATGGTTTCTATAGCGGAAAAAGTCAAATCGGGAGCGACATTTTTATGAGGCCTGTATCAACCCACTTTCACAATAACGTGTCCAGTTGAAATAAAGGTTGCTATGAAAATCTATTAAAATATGTGTTGTCTAGAGCGCAAAAAGTTAAATGAATGCCGAAATTTGTATGGGAGCTATATCTAATTCTGAACCGATCTTTTACCACAGATGTTTCTAGTTCAGATATAAGGTTTTGTGCCAAATTTAAAGAAAATCGGTTAAAATATGCCGTCCAGAGATATAAGCCGACCAGCCGCCACCGCATGTTTCTGCACGAGCCTTGCCGCCGCCTATTTCATCGGCTCACATCGACTTCAACCACGCCGCCGATCTTTCTTTGAATTTAGTATCCCACTATATGATGACGTCTATAGTAAATTGAGTGATTGTATTTGTATCTGAAAGTCGCATTTATATAAGACAATTCCAGTATGCGTTCCTATAAAAAAGGAACAATAAACAACTACTTCTAGATTCTAATCTGCCGGCAATACTGTGGAATGGACTCCGTGGTAGGGGTATATAAGATTCGGCCCGGCCGAACATAATGTATTTTTACTTGTTTAGTTTCTGTTTTGAAATAAAATATGTTATTCTTTCCTTCAACTTTGGTAATAAATTATATTTTTTGTTTTCAATTATTTAATATCTTTAATATTGAGAATAATAAAAGTAACCAAGTCAGTAATACCTGTGAAATTACTGCTTCCCCTTGGCGGTACCAATGATTTTATAACAGTTCGATATAGTAGAAGGATATTCTAAGAACAAAATGTGTCCTTCGGTGGCGACTTAGACCAGTATCATAGTAACTGGCCCATATGTACTATGACTATTTTGATACCCTCCACCTAAGGATATGGGTATATTCACTTTGTCATTCCGTTTGTACCACCTTAAAATATTCATCGGAGACCCCATAAAGTATAAATATTCTGGGTCGTTGTAAAATTCTAAGACGATATAGCCATGTCCGTCTGTCTGTTGAAAGCACGATAACGGCCGAACGAAATGACCTAGGAGGTTCAAATTTTTCCTAAATGTGTCTTATGGTTGCAGATCGGTTGGGATTGAAAGTGGGCGAAATCGGCCCAGAGGGAAAAAATTTCCCTCACAAGGACTGAAAATACCCCTAACATTTAGAGTATTTCAGCATGTTTTTTGAACATATTAGCTTGTATTTGTAGGGGGCGAAATTGGACAAAAAGGGATAAAAATGGTACCTATCAAACGACAACAGATAGAAACACGAAATTTGGCATGTACATTTCTTTAATATAGTAGATACATAATATAAAAGTTGTTTTTCTAAATTCGTACATATATGGGGTTAAATGGGGATAAAAATAGTACCAAACAAATGGCTGCACCTAGAATAATGAAATTTGGTGTACATATTCCTCTGATTGCGTAGACACATAAAATAATGGAATTTTTTCGAAATTCATACTTTTAGGGTGTAAAATGGAAAAAGGGGATACAAATTTACCAATAAATGGATGCCGCTATAAATATGAAATTCGCTGTATACATTCCTCTGACTTAGTAGACACGAAAAGTAAAAAGGTTTTTCCAAATTCGTACTTTCAAATTCGTACCAGCTAAAAGGCTACAGCTAGAATGATGAAATTCGGTGTTTACCTCCCTCTAATTGCGTAGACACGTTAAATACATAGATTTTCGAAAGTCGTACTTTTAAGAAGTAAAATGCGAAAAAGGGGATTAAAATGGTACCTACGAAATGGCCGTAGATAGAATCATCAAATTCGGTGTATACATTCCTCTGACTGCATAGCCACGTAAAATATTTTTTTCTCAAAATTTTTACTTTATTTTGTTGCTTTTACGACAAAAAATTTTAGAATCATGAAGTTGTCTGATACTGCGTACGTGAGAGAAAGGGTATTTTCAAAATTTATACTTTTGAAATTGAAATAAGATGGAAATACAACCAATATTTAGGGTATATAAAATAAATAGTATAAAAATATTGGTAGTCTTGGCTTATTAATTAAATTTCTGATTTTCAACCATTTGAAATTTGTTGCGGACATTCCACTTGTAGTTTGGAAGCACCACAAAGAAAATACAATTTTTAGCGGGCGAAATGGAACAAAAAGGGATAAAATATGGTACCAATGATACGACAACAGCTAGAATCATGAAATTCGGTGTGTACATCCCTCTAATTGCATAGACACGTAAAATAGAGGGATTTTTCGAAATTCTTACTTTTAAGTGGTATAATTGAAAAAGAGGGATGAGAAAGGGACCTACCAAACCGCTGAAATTGAAATCATGAAATTCGGCGTATTCAGAATGTATACATGAAGACTCGAAACAAAAAGTTTTTTTTGGAAATTTGTACATTTGGGCGGAGAATGGGGATATCTTTAAAATTTGTACTTTTCTTATCAGCAACTTTGTGTGTATCTGAAAATGCTTCTCCCTAATGGCGACCGACAGTCACCTAATATTTAGGCATGTTCACTTTCACAGTTACAGAATTGTATTTATATATAGTTTGAAATAAATAGTAAACAAATATAGTAATGTCCATAAAAATATCACAATTTTCCTCATATGGTACTGTACTTCTATATAAAGTCGACATCCTTTAATCTGCTGGTAATACTGTGGAATGCACGGTAGATGTGGTGGAGGGTATACAAGATTCGGCCCGGCCGAACTTAACGCCTTCTTACTTGTTTGGATTTTGAAAGTATTCCTCAGATATATTCTTCATCCATTTTTACAATTATATTTTTCAAAATTTATTATTTACTCTCACATCTCATTTTAGAGTTACTATATAGGGTCTTCGTATGACTATTTGTACACGGAATGGCTTAATTATTATACACTCCATCCTAAGGTGGTATACAAATAGCTGAAATGTCTGGGAGGCTAAGATATTCTGGGATCCTTAAACCCTGCAGTGCCATCCATCATAAGAAAAGGTATTTCAATTGGATGATCTTGCGATTTAAAGTGGATGAAATCTGTCTAATGGAGTATTTACCCCCTAACAATTACTGGAAATATCCAACTGTGGAAGTTTTGCCCCCCTATAATCACTAGTTGATTATTCAGCTATTAAAATGTTATAATCACTTGATTAAGCCATTAATAGTAATTAGATCTACCATAGATCATACCAATAATTGCCGCAACACAATATTAATGACATTTAATTTGTATACAAATTTGCATAAATAAATGGTATGTAATCGATTAACTCTAATATGTCAGTTATAATGTGTAATGATCTCCATTGTGAAAGATTCGGACCGGTCGAACTTAACAGTATTGTTACTTGTTTCAACTAATTTCTTCGCTAGTCCCTAAAGAATTATCTGAAATGTTGTTTTCTTTTATAGCATTTACATTGTCACTTCTCTATAATTTACAAAGTTATTAAAATTTCTATTTTTCCAAAAATAAAATACAATTCTTACGAACTCGGAATATGGATTTATTGCCAATTTGAATTCCAAACGAGGATGAATAATTTCCCAAAAAATCTGCTATCTTATCTCTGAGATTTCATAGATAACAACATGCTGGGAGTTTTGCGAAAATACAACATGGAATTTAATGACAGCAAGTGCTGCTACCACATCATGTGAGGACGAGACCTGCGCAGTGTGGTGGCGGCGTCTGGCCTGTCACACAAATCAATAAAATGACTGCGACAAGACATCATGCCCATCACGGCTACTCGACAAATGAATAAATATTTACTCGTTTCCGAGCACAAATTATGCTTTAAAACAGATTGTGTCTTGTCTGTCCATACCTGCAGCGATTGCTCGATCGAACCAACCATCCATCACCAGCGTAATGCAACACTTCCTCTCTGCGGCCATTGAGTGCGTCTGCCACGCACAAATAAATAAATGTCTGGCAGCGTGACTAGTGAGTGCGTGCTCGTCTGGTCTGGGCATTTCCTGCATTAGTCAGATGTGACCTAATGTCTGACACTTTGTTTTTTTTTTTCGTATGTGTGTGTGTGTTATTTACGAGCCAGCAGTTTATGCAGTTTTCCCATTTATTTTTCCAGAATTTGTATTTTTTAGGAATTGTATTTTTTTTTCACTTAAATCTGGGCACACCTTCAGACTTTCTTATTTGCACACACTCTCCGTGCCACAATACTCAGATTCACCACATGTGGCACTTGAAGTCAATGTCAGCCTGGTGGTGTTGTCTGTTGGCCAAACACAAATCACATTGGGGCATATAGACTTGTAATGTCTATAAATAAAAATCAGGAGCCAGAATACTTATTCATACTCCGAGGATATATAAAATAAGGACCGGTCGAACTTAATGTCATTTTCACTTGTATCATATTCCGATCGTTATACACATTCCAATAATAATTTTTGTTAAGCATTTACAATTTGTCTGTGTCAATCTCCGTTTTTGTGGCCCAATCTATCCCACTGTGTGTCGTGTTTTGCTTTCGGTTGAGGGTGTAGCCACGACTAATGACCGGCACTTAAGCCTTCAAAATATGTTTAAACATCGAACATCAGTTAAACATGCTGCCTGACGGTGCCGATGATGCACCTCGACAACAACAACAATAGCAATAGCAACATCACAAAGAACAACATCAACGCCAACACAATTTTTTAGGTGTAGCGCGTAACTTTGGGAATTTTCTTGTTAATGAGATGTTTTTACGTATTTTTGTCATAAAGCGTACGATAAGATAAGATGTCTGCGGTGGTGGTTTAAGTGTTTGTGACTGCCTTGGCTGATGATGTGTTGTTATGCAAATAAATTCTAATTAAGATTCAGAGGATGCTGGGAAAAGTCTGGAAAAGTCATAGTTTTTTTTTTGGCAAAATGTGAAGCTGGATTTTGAATGAAACAGGAAATGGATATTCCAAAAGGAACAACGATTTTCTACGGCGTCACAGTACTAAATTATAAAGAATCAAGAAAACGGCTGGGTCAAACCTTATATACCCGCCACCAAGAAATGCAATGATCAGTATAACCGGCAGATTAGAGTAAAATTAATCACAAAATAAAAATAAATTTATTTTTTGGGCGAATTTCAAGCAAATTGCTTCTAGTTTAATATAAAATTATCAACTCTTACAAAAATTTATTTCTTAATTTCATGCTTTTTTTCCATGCTTTATATAGGGTGTTTTTTATTGAGGTATAGAACTTCGAATTGAAATAAAACACAAGAAAATCGTTTTAATGTCCATCAATTTGGCTTTATTGGAAGGATAATTTTATGCCATTAATGTTTAAATATGATTTCGGGCATGTGGCCGCCGCGGCTGGCTCGAATATAGCCAATTCTACAGGTCCAATTTTCAACCACTTTCTCCAATTGCTGTGCAGCTCCAATTGCTGTGCACGGTGGCGAATCGATTCATTCGGGTCCTCTTCAACACTTTGCTCTACAGCGGCAATTGTTTCTTCGGTGCGCACTGTTCGACGTCTCTGCGGATGCGTATTATCACATAGAGTAAACGTAGTGCGAAAACGATCCATGGTTAACCGAATTAATTGCTCTGATGGACGATTATGTCGACCATAAAATGGTGAACTTCGCGAACTGAACCATTACTTTCGAAATAAATTTGCACGATTTGCAAGCGTGTGTTCTTTTGTCAACCTGTTCATGATGAAATGGCAAACCAAACTAAATATTAATCACTTGACAGCGGACAAAATGGCCGCCAGTTAAAAAAGTGATGCAAACTTAAAGTTCTATACCCCAATAAAAAACACCCTTTATAAGGTTACTTTCTATATATGTTTGTGTGCCACAAAATTTGAAATCAATTTTTGACCAATTGGACAAAGGGGCGTAGTACCTCCCATACAAACCACAAATTAAAAATCTATTATTTCTGCTCCTGATAACGGTATTTAAACAAAATTTGGTACGTCGGTTTGGTGTGCATGTTGTAAGTGCTGCTGCAAATATGGGCGGGATTGTACAAAGGGGCGTGGTACCTCCCATACAAACCACAAATTAAAAATCTATTATTTCTGCTCCTGATAACGGTATTTGAACAAAATTTGGTACGTCGGTTTGGTGTGGATTTTTTAAGTGCTGCTGCAAATATGGGCGGGATTGTACAAAGGGGCGTGGTACCTCCCATACAAACCACAAATTAAAAATTTATTATTTCTGCTCCTGATAACGCAGTAATTTTTCCTTCTACAAAAGATGACTAAAAAAGAATTTCTAGACCCAATAGAATTCTGCTTGCATAAAGCATGGATTTGAAAAAAAAAAAATTTTTTTGATTTACTAGCTATAAACAAAAAAGTACCTTTTCGATATTTTTAAATAATGTTTTATTAACAGATAATAGTGCTAGTAAGACCCTCCATGATGGAGTTCCCGGCAGTTACTCTATAACAATTATAAACAAAATTAAAAATATTTAATAGAAATAATTAAAACAGCTTGCACCAAACTGGCTTCAAAATGTTTTGGACATTCCCGACTAAAATTATTCATTTTTTGCCCAAAATACTTAGGTTTTATCACGATCCATTCGTGAGCTAGTAAGTTCTTTACGATTTTAGTGTTATTTTTAATGTATTTTTTAACAATTTGTGGAGTAAGTAGCAGGAACTCCATCATGTAGAGGTGAGTCTTACTGGCACTATAATCTGATATTAAAAAAATATTGTAACAAGTAAAAAATGCGTTAAGTTTATACTCTCCATCATGGATTACATTCCACAGAGGCTGTCGATTTTCGTAGAAGAGCAGTTATATTACAGGAAAATATATATTTTTTAATATAGCCAAATCAAAACATATACAAATATTGAAAAAATATAAATATAATGGTTTTATTATTTCAAACCTCGCTTATAAGGCAAGGCTACCAATACGTTTACATATGGAAATAAAACTTCAAGTCAATTCAAAAAAATAAATATTCTTATATTTATATTTTCAAAAAGCTTAAATACCATAAATATTGGTAGATAGTGGGTGTTACAGTTGGTTGTATTTCCATTCTATTTTAATTGCAAGAGTTCAAATTTTGAATGATACAACAATTTTTTGCCGTAAAAGTAAATAGTACAAATTTGGAAACATCTTTTTATTTTGCGTGTCTATGCAGTCAGAATGTGTAATTCCATGATTCAAGATGCGTCCATTTGGTTGGTACCATTTTTATCCCTTTTTTTCCTATTTTACCCCATTTTTTACGTGTCTTCCTAATTAGAGGGATGTTACTATTTTTATCCATCTGTTCCCATTGAATGCCTTGAAAGTACGAATTTGGAAACAACCTTATATTTTTTGTGTCAAGACAGTCAGATGAATGTATACTCCGAATTTCATGACTCTAGCTGCAGTCATTTGGTTGGTAATATTTTTATCCCATTTTAACCCCAAAAAGTACGAATTTTGAAAAAATACGTTTATTTTACGTGTCTACGCAATCAGAGGAATGTATACACCGAATTTCATTACTCTAGATGCATCCGTTTGGTTGGTACCATTTTTATCCCTCTATTCCCATTTTACTCGACCCCATTTAAAAGTACGAATTTGGAAAAAATACTATTATATTATGTATTTACTCAATTAGAGGAATGTGCACACCGAATTTCGTGATTATAGCTGTTGTCGTTTAATATGTACCATTTTTATCCCTTTTTGTCCATTTCACCCACTACGAATAAAAATCACTTTATGGTGAACGTTTTGGTTATAGGGAATGCGCATACCCAATATCGAGAAAGTACAATCAGACATGTTGAAAAAATATGCTTATATACTCTAAAATATTAAGGAATATTATGGGTATTTTTAGTCCTTATGAGTTCTTTGGGCCGATTTCGCCCAGTTTCAATCCCAACCGATCTACGACTATAAGACGTATTTATGGAAAATTTGGTCGTCGTAACTCCTTTCATTTAGATGCTAGCGTGCTTTTAACAGACGGACATGGGTAGATCGTCTTAGAATTTTATGACGATCAAGAATATATATACTTTATAGGGTCTCAGGTCGATATTTCAAGGTGTTACCAACGGAATGACAAACTTAGTATACCCCCATCCTGGAGGTAGAGGGTATGAAAATATCCTTTGTTAAGATTTTATATTTTGTATTAAACTAGAAACAATGTGCTGGAAATTCGCAAAAATCTATTTCTATCTCCTACAAGAAAAATGTTATGAAAATGCTAGCATTGTGTAAATTTTTTTGAAATTGCATAAAATATATGAAAAATTATATTTATTTGGAAAATACAGTCTTGAGGGGTTCTCTATAACGTTATATACATACATAAAATGATGAAGTTTTTAAGAAATTTAAATAAATTTTGAGGACCACTTCCGTTTATAGAGACTACCAATATTTTTATGTAGCGTAATATTCCCCGACTACACTTATCAATTTAGTACTTCAAGTGGATATGAGACAGCAATTATCAAAATTGAGCTTATTATATTACGACTTTTTGGCGGTATTTTAAGTCCTTATTACCTCCGGACGAATTTTACCCATTAACAATGCCAACTGATAGATCATATGTACCGATTTTCATGGTTTTTATTTCATTTCGCGCCGTTACTTCTCCTCCCCCAAATTAAGAGTTATTTTATTAGGGACTAGCAGTACCCGCTGCTTCGCACGCGAAAAAGCCAGTTATTTGTTAATTTTATCCGTCTTTGTTTTTGGATAGTATTTATTTTATTTTCTTTTGGTGGATATAGATAAATCTAAAATAATAATTTGGAAACCTCCTATTAGCTAGCACTCACACACAGTCAAAGGAATGTGCTTGTCGATATGCACTATTTTAGCTGAACTACTTCGTATGTATAATTTTCTATCAAGTTTTGAACAAAATATTACAACCATTTATATCCTCGATCTCATGTTTCTATATTCAGCCAGCCAGTTTATAACTTTTAACACTTCTTTCCCAAAAAGTACACATTTTGAAAAATCACTAAAGGTAAAATGTGTTTTTGCTTCCCCTAAAAATATGTACTTTATTTGGTAACACATTTATTCCTTGTTGTCCCGTATCCCGCCTTTTAAGTACAAATTTTGAAATATCCACTTATATTCCGCGCTTACGTAATTAAATGATTGTACAGCATTTTTATCCCTTTTCGTCCCGCGCACCCCTTAAAAGTACAAATATCAGAGAAATTTACACACTAAATTTCACGATTCTAGCTGTAATACTAAAGTTGGTACCATTTTTATCCCTTTTTGTCCCGCTCGCAACTTAAAAGTACAAATTTCGTGAAATCCATTTATGTTGCAAGTCTACGTTGTCAGAGAAATTTAAACACAAAATTTCACGACTATATCTGAAATATTTTTGTTAGTACTATTTTTATCCCGCTCATTGTTTATAAGTACAAAATTAGAAAAATTTGTTTAGATTTGCTCTTCTCGTTGTCAGTGGAACTTACACACGACATTTCACGACTATAGCTCCAATACTTTAGTTTGTACTACTTTTATCCCTTGTTGCTCACTTCCTATAAGAAAATTTCAAAAAATCCATTTAGATTGCGCTTTACACACAGTTTGCATTCCAAATTTCCCGACTATAGCTGCAATTCTTAAATTGGAACGCTTTTTGTCCCGCCAAATTTCACGATTCTTGCTGTAATATTTTAGTTGGTACCATTTTTATCCCTTCTTGTCCCGCTCTCCCCTTAAAAGTACAAATTTCGAAAAATCCAATTTTACTTCGTTTCTATATGGAGAGGAATTTACATAAAAAATTTCACGATTCAAGTTGTAATACATTAGTTGGTACCATTTTTATCCCTTTTTGTCCCGTTCGCCCCCTAAAATAAAAATTTCGAAAAAATCTAATTTTACTTTGTTTCTATATGGTGAGAGGAATTTACATACAAAATTTCACGTTTCTAGCTGTAATACTTTAGTTGGTACAATTTTTATCCCTTTTTGTCCCTCTCTTCCCTTAAAAGTACAAATTTCGAAAAAATCAAATTTTATTTCGTTTCTATATGGTCAGAGGAATTTACATACCAAATTTCACGATTCTAGCTGTAATACTTTAGTTGGTACCATTTTTATCCCTTTTTGTCCCGCTCCTCTCGTAAAAGTACAAATTTCGAAAAAATCTAATTCTACTTCGTTTCTATATGGTCAGAGGAATTTACATACCAAATTTCACGATTCTAGCTGTAATACTTTAGTTGGTACCATTTTTATCCCTTTTTGTCCCGCTCGGCCCTTAAAAGTACAAATTTCGAAAAATCCCTATTTGTAGCTCGTCTGCATGGTCATTGCAAGGAACTCACCGAATTTCATGTTTATAGCTACTGCCATTTAGTCTGGACGAAGGTTCGATGTTTATCCCTTTTTTGGGCCATTTTATCCCCTAAAAGTATGAATTTCGTAAAACCCTTTCTTAGTCGACGTCTACGTCATATTTGGGAACTACCCTGAAAATTTCATGACCCTGGCTTCAGCCGTTTGGTCTGGGGGCTGGTCAATGATAAGTCAGTCAGTCAGTCAGTAACGCAACTCTTTTATATATATAGATTATGCATGGAGTATTTTTGAATTCGTCTTTGAAACTATATTTGATGTGTTAGCTCCATCGACTAAATAGATTATTTTAAAGTAATTAACAATTCATAAAAATTTTTCTTTTAACTTATTTTGACTTCAAAACTATATAATTGGAAAAGCCTACAGGTAAGCCCTTTTTTCCTACATTTTTTTCTGTAACATCAATTAACATCATCTCTAAGAATGAAAATAATAATATTATTATTCAGTTTTACAGTTTTATTTTGAATTTGATATGAAAAACGTTATAAATATCGTTTCACTAATCCTAGAGAAATAGGAAATAATATCGAATAATTGATAATATTCAAAGTGCGAATGACTTTCAAATGACGGCACAAGAAGAAGGAAGAAGATCTACCTAAATGTTCCCATCCCATTCCTCTCTGCTAATCACAATCATATTCATAAATGTCGGCGTGCTAATGTAAATCATTTTCATCTAATTCCGATACTGGCAAAAGAAGATGAAAAGAAAAACTAATCACATGAAGATGAAAAGTTTCGAAGAAGATCATCACGAAGAAAACCAACCAACATACTAGCCAACCAACCAAGAACATGAACTTTAGCTGTTATTTGTAATTTTTATTATATCACGAATCCGACTGTTCCCCAGGAACATCCAGGAAAAGAGCCATAATAGCGCAAATAAAAGACACGATACGTTAGCACCAGAAGAAGATGCAAACGAGCAAGACTCCAACCTAAAGAAAAAGAGACGCTGCTGCATAAAATGATTCTGTTTAAAACACGCACTTTTTCCCTCGGAACATGAGGCGAGTAGTGTGTGTGTTTGTTTGTGCGAGTGTTGCTTAGGCAAATCGTGCGCTGTTATTCTTGGGGGCACAGTGGGTCGAAGCGGAAAAAGGGAATTGTTGGCAAACACCTTTGACTTTAAAAAATCAAAAAGAAACTATTCCAATAGCTTTAAATCGTGTGATCTTGGCCTCTAAATCTGTTTCTGAAACGGGAAAATAGTACGACCAGATAATTGACTGACAAAGTAAATCATATGAGCCTTCACAAATATTTTTGTACTTTTAGGATGTGAGCGGCATAAAAAAGATACAAATGGTACCAACTAAATTATTACAGCTAGAATCTTGAAATTTGATATCTAAATTCCTCAGACCATGTAGAACCGAGAAAAAATAGATTTTCCGAAAAAGGGATACAAATTGAACTTAAATTGGTACAATTTGCATTGCAGCTATAGTTGTTAAATGTGGTGCGTAGTATTGCAGGCAGAATCGTGAAATTTGATATGTAAATTCCTCACACCATGTAAAAACGCAAAAAAAAAGATTTTTCGAAATGCGCGCGACAAAAAGGGATAACAATGTTGTACAGCCCTTTAACTATGTAAACTCGGAACATAAATGGATATTTCAAAATTTCTACTTATAAGGAGGATGTGGGACGATAACGGATAAGCGTTAGGGAACCTATAGTGATTTTTCCAAATGTTTACTTTTTGGGGAAGAGATGCGCAAAGTTATAAATGGCCGGCTGCTTCTAGAAACATTATACATATTGAGGATATAAAAAGCTCTACGGTTGCAATTTTTGTTCGAAACCGGGTACAAAATGTTACATATGAAGGGGTTTCAGCTAAAATAGTGCAAGTACATTCCTTTGACGGTGTATGAGTGCTACCTAATAGGAAGTTTCGAAATTAATCTATACATATAAAAGAGTTGCGTGATTGAGTGACTGATCACTCCCCAGACCAAACGGCTAGAGTTTGAATCATGAAATTTAGTGTGAACTTATCTCATACAGTGCAGAGGTGTGATAAGACGGGATTATTCGAAATTCGTATTTTTAAGGGGTAAACGAGAAAAAGGGTATAAAAAACGTAAATAGGTAATCGTGAAATTTGTCTTACAGCGTTGAAGGAATTTTTCGAAATTTGTGAAATTGCCCATTTGTAAAATTCGGTGTTGATTCCACTG
Source organism: Polietes domitor (assembly GCA_947397865.1). Lineage (NCBI taxonomy): Eukaryota > Metazoa > Arthropoda > Insecta > Diptera > Muscidae > Polietes > Polietes domitor. The sequence continues at coordinate 50,944,294 of OX377620.1, forward strand.
ACCTATAAAGGATTTTTCAAAATGTATACCTTTAGGTAGAAATCGGAACAAAAAATGTTCGTGCGTGAATGTGCGTGAGTCTAATTTCTGCGTGAATCACGTGATTATTTCGTGAGTAGTACCTATTTATTAATTCTTTTATTTTCATTTTATTTCGTTTAAAAATGTGAAGTTTTCCATTCAAAATAAAAGGCATATATAATTTTTTCTAAAACAAAGTGCTTCAATGCAGGTATAATTTATATTTTTCTATTATTTATGCAAGCATTCCCTGCACCAACAATAGGCACTGCATTTATATGGGAAACCCCTTAGTGTTAGTTCAATAAAAAAAAAAACAAATAATTAATATCGGGGTATATGCTTTGATTTCTACTTAGATTTTATATCAGTGATTTTTAACTTATTTTGCGTTAAACAATACGATACAATATATCACACTGTGATTTTGTATACTACTTTAAAAATATGAATTTAAGACAAACATCGCAATCGTTGTGATTTAAATAATAAAATTTTAGCATTTGCGCTGCGATAGTCATTTCGATTTAGAATGTATATATTATTTTCTTTGTGGAAAATGTTTGCGTTATTTACGCGAATCACGTGATTCACGCGTAATCGTGAGCAAAATTTATTTTAATCACGCACGAAGATTTTTTCGTTACTCACGTTCACGCACGCTCACGTGAGTAACGAAAAAAATCTTCGTGCGTGATTCAATTTTGTTCCTTCGTGAGCGTGCGTGAACGTGAGCCAATAATCACTCACGCGCACATCTCAAATACAAAGTAATAATTAGTAAAAATATGACTACAGAATAAAAAAATTCGAATAAAAAAATTCTTCCCTGAAGATGTTGGAAAATACCAACGAAACGTAGGATGTTCAAAAATGGAATAAATAATCTTTTATTTGCATACAATTGACCTTGAAAGCCCATTTAGGAAAATTCTCGAAATTAAAAATAAAACCTAATCCAAAGGTCGACAAAAAATTTTAATTCCAAATTGGGGAAATTGGGAACCAATGTTTTCAGTGAGAATATGAAAAGGTTAAATTAATTTTTGGAAATTTGTACGTTTAAGGGCGGCACTTATTAAGATAAATTAATTTTTAGTAATTTAAAACAAAAAGGTATAAAAAATAGTACCTACCAATATATTGCACTAGAATTGTGATGTTCTGTGCGAACATTATAGTCAGCAGCCCCGTCGATAAAAAACGGGGCTAAGTTCGGCCGGGCCAGAGCTGTTAAATTTCGATTACGATTAGTAATTAATTACATTACTTTTTAAAAAGAATCGTAATGATTATATAATCCACTATTCTACAATTTCTGATTACTAATTTATTACGATTACAAATAATAAAAAATAATCAGGATTACTTGCGATTACTGAAAAATAATCAAATAATAATCAAATCAAAACTGACATATATTGAAAAGTCAAAAGTTTTGACAAACAGACTACTATGACTCTCATATCGATTTCGCGAGAATCAAAAGTATTCACAAAAAATCAAAAGTAATCTAAAATAGTCAAAAGTAATCAAATGTAATTTTTTAAAGTAGTCGAACTCATTTATGATTACTTTTGATTATTTTTCAGTAATCGCAAGTAATCCTGATTATTTTTTGATTACTTGTAATCGTAATCAATTACTAATCGTATAAAACTGAATGTAATCGTATTGTAATCATTATCATTAAAAAAAGTAATCTAATTACTAATGATTACGATTACTAATCATTACTTAACAGCTCTGGGCCGGGCCGAAGTTTATATATCCTTCACCATGTATTGCACTCCACAGAGGATGTCGATTTTCGTAGAATTACAGGAAAATGTCAATTTTTTAATAACAAATAAAAATATTGAAAAACTAATTTTATAAATAAATACATATAAATATTTTTATTATTTCAAACCACGATTATATGACAGAGCTACCAATGCGCTTATACTATATATATATATATATATATCGAAATAATACTTCAAGACAATTCAAAAAGTAAATATAAAACAGAAATCTTCAAAAAAGCTTAAATATCATAAATAATGGTAGATAGTGGGGATTTGGAAAAATCTTTTTATTTTGTGTGTCTACGCTGTTAGAGGAATGTATACACCGAATTCAGTGATAATAGCTGTGGCCATTTGCTTGGTACCATGTTTCCGATTTTACCCCCTTAAGAGTTCGACTTTCTAAAATCTCTCACGTCTACGCAATTAGATGTATGTACACACCGAATTTCATCATTAGAGCTGTAGCCGTTTAGTTGGTACCATTTTTATCCCTCTGTTCCCATTGTATCCCTTGAAAGTACGAATTTGGAAAGCCACATTTTATTTGTCGTGTCTACGCAGTCAGACGAATGTATACACCGCATTTCATGACTTAAGCAGGGGCCATTTGCTAGGTACATTTGTTATCCCCTTTTTCCATTTTACTCCCTAAAAATACAAATTTCGAAAAATCTTTTTATTTTATGCGTGTCTACGCAATGTATACACCGAATTTCATTAATCTAGGTGCTGCCGTTTGGTTGGTACCATTTTTATCTCTTTATTCCCATTTTACCCCTTAAAAGTACGAATAGGAAAAATATTTATATATTATGTATCCACTGGATTAGAGGAATGTACACACCGATTTTCGTGTTTCTAACTGCTGTCGTTTGATAGGTACCATTTGAATCCCATTTTGCCCCATTTCACCCCCACAGATAAGAATCAATTTATGGTGCACGTTTTTGCTATAATATCATGCAAATATAAGCAGATATATTCCAAAACCATGCTTAAATACTCGTAATATTAGGGGTATTTTCAGTCCTTGTGAGGGAAATTACCTTATACCTTATAGGGTCTCATGTCGATATTTCAAGGTGTTACCAGCGGAATGATAAACTTAATATACCCCCATCCTGGGTATAAAAATCACAAAGAAAACTGTCATATAACTTTAAATTATGCGATCTTGGCCTCCAAATCTGATGATTGGACCGGGAATTTAAACAACTAGAGAAATGACTCACAATGTAAGTCATATGGGCCTTCAATTTCTGTTTATGGGAAGATACACAGAGAAAAAGTTATCCCACATACCTAAGACACGAGTGAAATTGAAAAATATCCCGTCTTTAAAATTTCTCGTTTGTTTCCATGGAATTCCTCATATATGTTTGGTATACCCAGGGAACATAAATAAAATTTAATCTTAGAAAATATTATCAGGATCATCTGTACATACCTAAATGAGAATTTGTTATAACGAAATTCAAGCTCATATTTTATATAAGAATACTTTACTTTGAAAATCGGAAAAAATTATCTAATAATAAATTTTACCATTTTTACAAAAAAAAACAAGTAAGGAAAGGCTAAAGTCGGGCGGGGCCGACTATAAATACCCTACACCACTCCCTGCGTATATCACACCTCACTTTGATCACTAAACCCTGGTGGGAGCAATTTTATGTAGTTCATATAAATTATACAGTTACTATAAATGCATCTTTAGTCAAATTTAATGAGTATGGTAAATAATAAAGTAATTGATCCAATTTTGCAGCAGATATTCCGAGTAATGTATGCATATAACATGATATGGAAAAATTGGCGGTAATAGGATGAATCGGACGGACATTTGAAGGGGGCCTATATATTTCTCATTCACGGTAGGTATTCCTAGTTTAAACATATGATGATCAGCAAAATTTGAAGATGTAGTTTCTGGAGCTGCAATAGAGCAGAATGGACCCCATTTGGGTTATACCAAAGTATGGACATATGGGCATCTCCCCAACAAGTATGGAAAGGCTAAAGACGGACGGAGCCAACTATATGATATACCCCACTTTCTATCTCACTACAATTCAATTCGGTAAAAAAGTGAAATCGGGAATGATTTTTGAATCCTGCAAATGTATGTGTTTGGCAAAAAATGTTAAATCGGAAATGACATTTGTATGGGGGTATATTGAAACTTCGAACGATGTGACCCGCTTTCACCATGTATGTTTATTGGTGAATTATAATATGTAAAGTTTGGCCAAAATCGGTTAAAGATTCGGGAGCAACATTTGTATTGGGGCTATATCTAAATCTGCACCGATCTTACCCACTTGTTTTGTTGGTGTTTTTAGTTGGATTATAAGATGTTGTGCCAATTTTAAAGAAAATCGGGAACAATATGCGGTTTCTAGAGCGGAAAAAGTCAAATCGGGAGCGACATTTGTATGGGGGCTATATCTAAATCTGAACCGATCTTACCCACTTTCACCATAGGTGTTTTAAGTTGGATTATAAGATGTTGTGCCAATTTTAAAGAAAATCGGGAACAATTTGCGGTTTCTTGAGCGAAAAAAGTCAAATCGGGAGCAACATTTGTATGGGGGCTATATCAAATCTGAACCGATTTCCTCCAAATTCAATACCGATCGTCCTTGGCGAAAAATGCCAAATTTCATGATAAGCGGACAGCAATTGCGACCTGTAGAGTGCGAACAAACTTAGATGGACAGACGGACGGACGGACAGACAGACATCGTTAAATCGATTCAGCTGGTGATTCTAAGCCGATCCGTATACTTAAAGGTGGGTCTAGCTCGATTATTTATTGGTGTTACAAACATTTGGCTCGAAACTAACTTATAATACCCTAGTCCACGAAGTGGTGTACGGTATTAAAATATTTCTGGAATGAATACTGAATAACTTAAAAAACTTTGTAAAGCCTGTAATATAGTTGTTCATCAATCGATTTGACTTTCTTATCGGATTTGAAAAGAAGAAACCTGGATCTTTCGATATATAAACAGATCTTTCGATATATAAACAGTATAATAAACTTAAGAAAACTGCATGATTTTGTCCAGAAACGCACCATTTTTTAACAATTTCTAGCCATTTTTCAATTTTGACAATGTTTTTGAACATTGTTTTGTTTGGTAACCGCACCACTTGCAAATTTACTCAAGTAACGCATTTAGTAAGGCGTAAAATGCCGCTTTGCTTTTAAAATTCTGTTATTAATTGACTGAGTTATACAAGTTTTTATTAATACTATTTTTTTGCAAAAATACAAGTTTTGATCATTTCAGTTCACATCTCTCATTATTTTACGAATTGAAGTCCAATAAAAAATATATGAAATTCATCAAAACCAGCATGTCCACCATTTTATTAAGCAATCCCCAATTTTGGAACACATTTTCCCCACTTTGGGAATTCTGGTATTTTATTAGATAAATGTGTTGTGGCTTATAATATTAATTTTTACAAATAAAATTTCAGGATTAGATACTGAATAACTTAATATTGACTATATTCTATATTTACTATATTTATATATTATTTACATAGTTTATTTTATTTCATAGATATATTAGCATTGTAGTTAATTTTGTTTGCAACCACTGTGTACGCGTCACTTCGCGATCACGTTGTATTTGTTGCATTTATGACCGTGTCTGTTGTTGTTTCTGTCTGGTTACCATTGGGTACCTACTACTATACCACCGACCGTTATTTAATAAAGGATTTCATTTGAGTTTGCGATTTGATTTCTCGCATTTGCTTTCTATGCCACTCGCATGTGGCACTTCGTTGTGTTTTGCAGTGCGGTGCAGTGCAGTGTGCTGTGTTGCATTTCGATGCGATGCGTTGCGTTATTGATTTGAATGTTAAAATCGATTTGCGTACAGGTTCGGATCGGTTCATGTTCTGCAATACAGTTCTTTTTCTGTATGTACTCTTGTTGTAATTGCTGTTGTTGTTGTCGGACAAAACAAATCTAAAACCTCAGACAATAACACCACCACCAACAACAGCGCCAAACGTCACTCATTCATTCAGGTGGTGTTGGCTGGTTGGTTGGTCGGCCGGTGTCGGTGTTGCTGGGTGCACAACAGCTAACAACCAATGACCATTGGCCAAATAGCAAAGCGTAAAGATTTCACAAAATAAACTGACGTCAAAAGGCGCCTAAGAAATGCTGTTTGTAGCGGCGAAACGTGCGTGGCATAATGCGTTGCTAGTGCACCGAGAGAAAAAGTCCAACACACATTGAACAACATTTTGATAATGCGTGGGAAATATATTTGATATCGGACATTTTTCGACCATTTCGCACCTATATTCTATAGAAAGCAAATGTATTTACAGTCAAAAATAATAGCGGCCAAATTCTTCGGTGAAGACGCGAAATGTCGTGCCGTAAATTGTCAACTTCAGGAACCAAGCGTCCAACGGTGTTTAACCGCATGATCTGGTCAGCACCAAAGTACACCGAATATAGCGTTTCTAGCGTTTGCTAGGTACCATTTTTATCCCTTATAGTGACACGTTGTGGATGTAATGGATGATTCATCGTAAGGTTTCTGTCTTTTTTGATCTAATTGGTGATTTGTTTCTGGCTAGCCGATCCTGACCTTGCAATTTGCCATAAGTTTTCAAGGAGTCAGGTGGTGGAAAAAGTTAAATTAGTAATTATGAATCCTATTTGACCCACTTTCACTACAGTTGGATCTAGTTGAAATATAACGTGTTCTGCTAAATAAGATCAAAATATGGCTTTTAGAGCGAAGAAATCAAATAGGGAACCCACTTTCACATAGGTGCTGACATTTGAAATATAACATGTTTTGCGAAATTTGAAGAAAATCGGTCTAACCGGGTCAGATCTGAACAGAACTTACCCACTTTCACCATAGGTGTTTCTAGTTAAAATATAAGAAAATGAGTTTAAAAATGTGATTTCAAGAGCGGAAAATGTCAAATCGTCATTTCTATGGGAGTTATATCTACATCTAAACCGATATGACCCATTTCCACCAGAGATTTTTCTATTTTAGAGATAACGTCTTGTGCTAAATCGGAACCGACCTGATCCACATTCTGCACATATGTTTCTAGTTAGCGTCCTGTGCAAAATTCTAAAGCAGAAAAAAATAAAATTGGGAGTGACATTTGAATAGGAGCTATATATAAATCTGAACAGATCTGGCCTCCTTGTACCATAGATCTATCTAGTTGAAATGTAAGATATTGTGCTAAATTTAAATAAAATCGGTTAAAATATGTGGTCTCTAGAGTGTGAAGATTAAATTAAGAGCGAAAATTTGAATGGAAGCTATATCTTAATCTGAACCTATCTGACTTATAAGATACTGTGCGGTGAAATATGTATTTTCTAGAGCGGAAAAGACAAATCGGGAGCGACATTTGCATGGGGCTATATCTAAATCTGCACTGATTTTCATCAAATTAAATACGTTCGTCCTTGGATGGCAAAGATCGTGCCAAGATTCGTTGGGAAAATTGCGATCTGTACTTTGATTACAACATTGTACAGGAATTTTCAACAAGAGGTGTTATTTTGAATCACCCGGTATTTCGGTAGCTGTCACTTTTGAAGCTTTTGTTCTTTGATATTTGACAAGCATAAACTACGCCATTACTAACAAGTAAGGAAAGGCTACAGTCGGGCGTGGCCGACTATATAATAGCCTACAACACTCCCTGCGTATGTACCTCGCTTTTATTACTAAACCCAGGTGTTTCATGCGAGCAATTTATGTAGTTCATATAAATTATAAAGTATACAATAAATTCATCTTTAGTCATATTTAACGAATATTGTAAATAACAACAATTGGGCCTGGTCCACAACGTGGGCCTATATACTTCTCATTCACAGTAGGTATTCCTAGTTGAAATATATCATGATCCGATGTAAGACGTAGAGCTGTAATAAAGTAGAATGGGCCCCATTTGGGTTATTCCAAAGTATGAACACATATTATTGACTTTCATAGTATGTATTCTTAATTGAAATATAATACAAAATGCAAAATTTGATAAACTTCCTATGTAAGTTCTGGGTCCTAGAGGTAATAATAAAAATGGGGCCCATTTGTATGGGCGCTAAATTAAAAAGTGCGCCCATATAGATCACTTTCAAAATAGGTATTCTTAGTTGAAATATAACATGATATGCAAAATTATATCGAGATCCAATGCACGATGTGTGTTCTAGAGATCTAATAGAGTAGAATGTGGGCCCAATTTGTATGGGGGTTATACAAAAATATGGACCCATATGTTTGACTTTAATAGTATGTATTCTTAGTTGAAATATAATATAATCTGCAAAATTTGAAAAACTTCCTTTGTAAAATGTGGGCCCTAGAGAGGTGATAATTGAAATGGGCCCATTTGTAAGGGCGCGACATTAAAATGTGGGTCTTTATATATCACTTTCAAAGTAGGAATTCTTTATTGAAATATAACATGATCTGCAAAATTTTATCAAGGCAGACAAACAGACATCGTTAAATCGATTCGTCTGGTGATTCTAAGCCGATCCGTATACTTAAATATGGGTCTAGCTCAAATATTTCTTGGTGTTACAAACATTTGACGGAAAACTAACTTATAATACCCTAGTCCACGAAGTGGTGTAGGGTATAAAAATGGAACGATACACGCTTCAACAACGCACTGAAATTATTAAAATTCATGAATGAAAAATCATCTTGACTGATGAGGAACATTTCCACCTCGTTGGCTACGTCAACATGCAAAATTGTCGCATCTGGGGCTCGGAAAACCCAAGAGTTATTGTTGAGAAGCCTCTCCATCCTCATCTTGTGACTGTTTGGTGCTGTTAATGGTCCGGCGGGGTCATTAGACCTTATTTTTTCGAAAATAAGGTTGGATCAACAGTTACGGTGAATGGATTGCGCTATCGAGAGATGATTAATGATTGTTTATGGTCGGAGTTGTATGGTATTGATTTGGACAACGTTTACTTTCAACAAGACGGCGCAACGTGCCACACAAGCAACGAAACCATTGCTCTTTTACGGGAAAAGTTTCCGGACCGTGTTATCTCTCGAAGAGGTGATCACAATTGGCCAAATAGATCTTGTGATTTAACAACTTGCGACTTCTTCCTTTGGGGTCACGTGAAAGATAAGGTCTACGCCAAAAGCCCATCGTCAATTCAAGTCCTCAAAGATAGAATTCGTGAGGCTATCGAGGACATAGGGTAGCCACTTTGCGATTTTGTTATGGAAAATTTCATGAAAAGGATATGGTCCAGTAAGCTTGGTCGTGGTGGCCATTTGGCTGAAGTTGTTTTTCAATAATGAACGGCATACCTTCCTCTTTATTATGAAATAAACATGCGATCATTTATCTCAAAAAATGACATTTTTCTTTGAATACCAAAATAACACCTCTTGTTGGAGAACCATGTATTATATAAAGTGATTCAGAATGTGATTCTAAATCGATCGGTATACTTAACAATGGGTCTATATCGATTCCTTTTGGATACTACAAAGACATAATACCCTAGTGGCGGGTATAAAAAAGTTCTTAATGGAGCAACATCCTTCAGCATCTCATTATATTTCTATCAAGTATGAAAATGAAATCCTACAATATTCGAATCAAAGGATTTTGAAAGTGGTCTTTATAAACATCAGTGCATCATATGGAATTCTCACATCATCGGTGATTCAGACATTTGCATACTTTATTTTATTATTTGAATATTAGCATACTTTATTTTGTCAAAATTGTTCACAAGATTGCACTTAATAAAAAACAATTTATATATAAATGACTGTCGATTTAAGTTGAATTTAATCCCCCGGTTTCACCGTTTGGGGATTTATTTTCCCGTTTCTTATATGAGTTCCAAGAATATGTAATCACGTTAGTTAAAAAAAATTATATATAAGTACAGGAGATATAAGGTAATGGAGTTTTGGGAGAGTTTGCATATTCAATACTGAACAACGTTTTGACTGTAGTAACTAGAGTGTTCGCTTGCTAGTCATATGGCATACGTTCAACTCTTGGTCAGATTATCAGACATTATTCAGAGGCGATATCACCTCATTATTGTTGGCGACATTTAAGAGTAAAATGTAATGTAACGTTTCTCCAAAATAATTCATTATCTGTTAGGAGGTGCCTCTAAACAGTAGGTCTCTTTTATTGAAAATAAAATGAAATCGCACGCAGCTCTCTGGTTATTCCCTTCGGAAATGTTTGTGGGAATATTTATTTGTTTTGCAAAGAACGGATGTGATCCAAACATACATGGAGTCTTTCCCAAGATAATTGAGAAACAAATGACGACTGCAATTTTGATACCTCTTCTCTCCGTGTACTCCGTTTATCCCACCACACTGTACATATTTGCTGTTCTCATATTATAACCATAACGTAAGATCGCACGGCCATTTCTATATGTTGCACTCATCTTCGCTGCTAAATGATATTTTTCAATTAGCATGCAACACACCGAGTGCGGCATGCAACACACACCTGTATGTGCGCACGAAATATCGGTGGTATCTCCATATCTGCATATGGCGACACCAAGAACTCTATCAAGGCAAGAATGAGCCTAGAGCATAGTGCCTTGCTTACCGGAGTTCTGGTGTCTTTTGGCCAACCGAACGTAACTTGTTGCGTACAGCGTCGCAAAGGCAGTCGTCAGACATAAACAGACAGTTCGCGTACCTGAAACAACCGAAGAACAGTCAAAGTCTGTCTTGTTGGACTTAGAGTCGGAGTCGGAGTCGTAGTCAGAGTCAGAGTCCACTGCCTGCCAATCTTCGTAATGTCATGCTGAGTTCTCCACATCATAGGCCGAGAGGAGAGCAGGCTGCCTTTCTTTGGTGTAATGGTTGTCTGATTGTTTTTCAATGGCAATCGACGGACGGACACATGCGGCTGACTGCGGGTTTTCGAATGTGGCATTGTGCTGTGAGCTTCGTTGGAAAGCAAAAATTTGAATAACTGTCATTCGTTTAAGGATCACAACGATGTTGAGGACGATGGTGGTGGTGGCTGGTGCTGGGATTCTGGAGAGGAGCATGATGTTGTTGTTGATGCTTATGATTACTATTGTATTGTTATTGTTGATCGGTCGGCCGGTGGCTGGCTGGCTATTGTTGTAAGCACTTTGAGGCATAACATTAAATCAAGCATTTGTTGTTGTGGCATGCGTTTGTTTTGTTGTCCAATCCTGGCTGGCAGATGAAGTAAAAGTTGTAACACAACAATGAATTGCGTATTCGTCTTTTCGTTTGGCAATAACCATCAACTTTTCACTCAGAACACTATGAATACGAATACAATCGGCAGATATATATTTAATTGTTAATAAATGTTGAATGAACATGTGAGAGTCGTCTGATAAGTGTGGTAAAACTGAACGAGGCAATATATTTTTCCAAATCGCTCCAATTGGGAAATAAGCACACGACACGCACTGAGGGAATGAAAAAAAGTTAAGTTATTATTATCATTAGTATGGTAAGGGTTTATACTGTTGCCAAAATCGAATTTGTGTATTTACTGTGATAAAATATGTGTGAGCTTCGAAAATTTATTTCCCGAAATGCCTTCAATTCAGTCATTTTAAAATAAGGTCGTTAGTTTGTGACTTAAATTCTTTTACCATTTTTTGTCTATTTAAAAAAATAGTGTATAAAAAAATATTTGCTAGAATTGCGAATTAAATCGCTGCACCTTTTTCAATTGTTATTCAAAAGACATCAATTGGAATTCAAAAGACACCAGTTGAAATTCAAAAATTCCATTTGCAATTCAAAAAATATCACTTGAAATTCAAAAATTTCATTTGAAATTCAAAAAATGTCAATTGAAATTCAAAACTCGTCATTTGTAATTGAAAAGAAAACATTTGAAATTCAAAAGTCGTCATTTGTAATTCAAAAGACATCATTTGAAATTCAAAAGACATTATTTGAAATTCAAAACTCTTCATTTGTAATTCAAAAGACAACATTTGAAATTCAAAACTCGTCACCTTTTTCAATTGTTATGCACAAGACATCAATTGAAATTCAAAAGACACCAGTTGAAATTCAAAAATTCCATTTGTAATTAAAAAAATATCACTTGAAATTCAAAAATTACAAACTATCAAAAACTTGCCATATGACCCAAAATAAAAGGTATATTTTTCTATTTTAGTGCAATTTTTGATAATTTTTTTTTAGAAAATCCGCAATAACTTTCACATTCTTAGTTCGATTTGTGTATTTAGGGACTTGATGGAGAGGTATAGATCGTCAATTACAGTTTTTAGAACTTCTTAACCCATTTGTATATAATGGACTCATTTTTTCTATAGGTGCTTCTTGTTGGAATAAAACAAGTTTTAACAAATTTTAAGAAAATCTATGAAGATATATGGTTTTTAGAGGGGAAAAAGTCAAATCGGAAGCTGTATACAAATCTGATGTTGACTAGGAATACTTAAAGCCAAGATGCAACTTTAATTGAAAATGTTAAACATATTCTTAAAGCACTAACAAAAGAAAAGTCCTGAAGTGGACAAAATGTCTTACAGATATTTGAAGGCACTTCCTTCTGATGACTTAAAATTATTGACAAAAATATATAATTTATGTATTACATTCTGTTACTCTCCCAAAATCGGGAAGCAATCCTAACTGATTGTCATACCAAACCCGGAAAGGACTTGAAATAGTCCGGATTCTTATCGCCTTCTAAGAACTTACTCATGATCAAGAAAAAGTTGTAAGCTTTATTGATCATAATAATGTTTTACCGATCGGAACTCTTCAACCACTAATTCGAATTATGAAAATGGGGGAAAATAGATTCACCGCTGCATACGTAATGTCTGCTTTCGACTCTGTTTGGCATGATGCTTTATTAAGAAAATAAATAATCAAAAGATTAAATATATGTACAGTAAAAATGCATAAAAGTTATATGAAAAACAGAACTTTTAGCGTCCATATTGGGAGCGTACAGGGCTGTGGAGTCGAGGCAAAATTGCTCCATTTTTTTCCTGGAATCGAAGTCGACCATTTTTTTCGACTCTGAATCCGACTCCAGCAAATTTCTCCGACTCCGACTATTATACTCCGGATCCGACTCCACAGCCCTGGGAGCGAAGAATCCAAATTTATGTACCATTCCATCTGGTTCTCCACAAGGGTCGTGTCTCTCTCCTGTATTGTATGGTTTTCCCTATTTATGTGGTTACGAATCCCCAAAATTACATACGATACTGTCATTTTAAGTTCAGATGTTTATTCATAACATATCTTGCGAAAACTTCAGAAAAACTTCAACAAACGGAAGAGAAAGAACGAAAAATTCCCGTTTTTTAACCTATTTTATTCCATATATTTTTTCAATATATCTGCTTGTACTTATTTGATATTGGGTATGTGCATTCCGCCTATAACAAAAATGTGCACCACAGTGGGCAAAAAGGGATAAAAATGGTACATACGACAACAGCTAGAAACACGAAATTCGGTGTGAACATTCTTCTATTGTGTAGATCCATAACATAAAAGTATTTTTTTCCAAATTCGTACCTTTAAGGGATAAAATGGGAATAGAGGGATGAAAATGCGGCTGCGACTGCGCCTAGAATAATGAAATTCGGTGTATACATTCCTTTGATTGCGTGGACACGTAAAATGAACGGATTTTTCGAAATTCGAACTTTTTGGGCTTAAAATGGAAAAAGGGGATAAAAATAGTACCAGCCAAATGGACGCAGCTACAGTCGTGAAATTCAGAATATACATTTCAGTGACTGCGTAGACACAAAAATAAAAGTTTTTTTTCCAAATTCATACTTCTAAGGGATCCAGTGGGTATAGAGGGATAAAAATGGTACCAACTAAACGACTACACCTAGAATGATGGAATTCGGTGTGTATATCCCTCTAATTGCGTAGACACATAAAATAAAAAGACTTTAGAAAGTTGTACTCTTAAGGAGGTAAAATATGAAAAAGGGGATAAAATGGTACCAACCAAATGACCGCAGCAAGAATCATGGAATTCGGTGTATACACTGCATAGACACGCAAAATAAAAAGATTTTTCCAAATTCATACTTGTTACTTTTACGGCAAAAATTGGTTGAATCATGAAGTTAGGTTATTTTGCACTATGTACGTGAGATAATGGATTTTAAAAATTTGTGCTTTTGGATTTAAAATACAGGGTTTTCCAACAAGAGGTGTTATATCGCTACTCAAAGAAAAATGCCATTTTTTGAGATAAATGATCGGATTTTCATTTCATAATAAAGAGGTAAAAGGTATGCCTTTAATAATGAAAAACAACATCAGCCAAAGGACCACCACGACCACGCTTACAGGACCATATCATTTTCATGAAGTTTTTCATAACAAAAACGCAAAGTGGCTGCCCTATGTCCTCGATAGCCTCACGAATTCTATCTTTGAGGTCTTGAATCGACGCTGGTCTGTCGGTGTAGACCTTATCTTTCACGTGGCCCCAAAGGAAGAAGTCGCAAGATGTTAAATCACAAGATGTCGGTGGCCAATTGTGCTCACTTCTTCGAGAGATAACACGGTCCGGAAACTTTTCCCGTAAAAGAGCAATGATTTCGTTGCTTGTGTGGTACGTAGCGCCGTCTTGTTGAAAGTAAACGTTGTCCATCCAACTCCGACCATAAAAATCATTAATCATCTCTCGATAGCGCAATCCATTCACCGTAACTGTTGATCCAACCTCATTTTCGAAAAAGTAAGGTCGAAGGACCCCGCCGGACCATAAACCGCACCAAACAGTCACACGATGTGGATGGAGAGGCTTCTCAACAATAACTCTTGGGTTTTTCGAGCCCCAGATGCGACAATTTTGCTTGTTGACGTAGCCACCGAGGTGGAAATGTGCCTCATCAGTCAAGATGATTTATTTGTTTTATTTTTGTAGTGAATTTTAATAATTTCAATGAAGCATGTATCGTTCCATTTTTAGTAATGGCGTAGTTTCTACGTGTCAAGTGTAAAAGAATAAAAGCTTCAAAAGTGACAGCTACCGAAATACCGGGTGATTCAAAATAACACCTCTTGTTGGAAAACCCTGTAGAATGGAAATGCAACCAACTGTAGCACCAAATATCTACCAATATTTATGGTATTTAACCGTTTTTTAAATATAAATATAAGAATATTTATTTTTTGAATTGACTTGAAGTATTTTTTTCGATATATATAGTGTAAACGTATTGGGAGCCTTAGAGCAAAAATGTCATAGAGGGAGCGCCATTTGTATGGGCTCTATATCCAAATCTGAAACGATTTGTTTGGAATTAATTGTTAATTTTTTTAGGATTGGACAATAATTGCGCCCAAACGGACATGTCTAATTGGATTATTTTTTTGGATATATTAAAATATTTTTTTGTAACCCAGCATAATTTATAGTAGATCAATCAATTTTTGATTTTAACACTTCCCTTTTTGTTCCGCTGTGGATCAACAATTTCATGTTTCTAGCTACGATGGATCTATGTTCCCATCTTCACCTAAAAGTACGAATTTCGATAAATTTCAAAAATGTTACCCTAGTTATTGTACTACCCTCGTCCATATATATTTATTGTTGTTTAAGATTTAACATAAATTTTCCTTAAGATCTGTTACGGCGATTTATCGCCAAGACCGAATGGCCAAGCGGAGAAAGACTAAAGAAAACAAATCAAACAAATTCCCCTTTTATTTCATTCTGCAGATGCTGATGCTGATGCTCATCATCAACATCACAATCTCTGTTGTAATCTTACAATTCCTTTGTTTTATGTTAATTTGTATTTCATGTTGCTGCGGTGACTGTAAATTTATTAAATATTTAAATACAGAAATGGGTAAATATAGCAAACAAATCTATTCATTTATTTGTATTTAATTTATAATCTTTGAAATTTATGATTTTCTGCAATTGTTTCTGTTTCTTTTTTGTTTTGTTTTGTTTTCTTAGCATTATGAATGATAATGATCGCTTAAAACCCCATTCCATTTGAATTGTTAATTTGTTTCGTTAATCGTAAAAATGCCAAGAAAAAAGATTAAAACTTACATTAGCCATTCGCAATCTCTGACAATGGCAGCCGCGGAACAACGCCATTTGCTGGAAATAGAAATGAAGTCATAAACACTTTTCTTCGCCACGATATCTGTTCAGTTTTGTTCTATGCATTCGGTTAATATCTTTATTGGCGGATTGATTGTGTTCGCCGCCGTCATCGGAGATTGTCTTTGCATGTTCGATTCATAAATCTATTTCATATTTGCTCCACAATTTGTAGCACTAATTGCGACAACTTTATTAGGAAGAATGAATTAATCTTCGCCATAGATGGAGGTCGATGAATGAATCTTGGTCGGGTGGCACACAATGGAATGGAAATTGTAAAGAAGTTATGTATCTTCTTTAGTGTGATAGTGATCGCCATAAACATCTTTTATTCAAGAGCAATTATTATTTTGAAACAAATGTTGATTAGAGACATTAAGACATTAAATGAACACCAACAATGTGATTTTGTGACGGGACAGATTTATTGACCATATTTCTGTAAGTTTATTGAAAATCTGAATTAGAAATGTCTGTATATTGCCCAATAATACAATATTGAAAAGCAGCCTTTGTATGTTAGCGGATTTGTATGGCTAGGTGTGAGGCTATAAGAAAATTAATTTATTGCTTAATTGTTTTAACAGCGGGTGCCAAATTTGATTTTTCATTATCACTTTGGGAGTTTATAAAAGATTAAAGAATACATAAAATATATAATCATAGTGTGAACAAAATGAAAATATTTATTAAAAGCCATTTATAAAAAGCCATCCCAATCAGAAAACATGTAAAAAGGACGTTACGTTCGGCCGGGTCGGATCTTATATGCCCTCCACCATGCATTGCATTCCACAGATGCTGTCAATTTTACAGAAGTGCAGTAAGATTACAGGAACATATTAATTTTTTTTAAATATAGCCTAACCAAAAAAAAAATAAAAATATTAAAAAAACAAATAAGGAAAGTCTAAAGGTGGGCGGACCCGACTATATAATACCCTACAGCACTCCCTTCGTATTGACTACTAACCCCAGGTGTTTCATTGGAGCAATTTTATTTAGTTCATATAAATTATACATGGTAATTGATCAAATTTTACGGCATATCGAGTAAAGTAAATATAACATGATTTGGAAAAATTGATCAAGCTCCAATGACAAATGCAGATTACAGAGCAGTAATAGAATGAATCGGACGGACATTTGAAGGGGGCCTATAACAACACTTGGGGCCCGTGCCAAGACATGGGTCTATATAGTTCTCATTCACTGTAGGTATTCCTAGTTGAAATATATCACGATCAGAAAAATTTGATCAAGATCCGATGTAAGATGTAGTTTCTAGAGCTGTACTAGAGTAGAATGGGGTCCATTTGGGTTATACCAAAGTATGTGCACATACATTTGACTTTCATAGTATGTATTCTTATTTGAAATATAATATAATCTGCAAAATTTGATAAACTTCTTATGTAAAATGTGGGTCCTAGAGGGGTAATAATAAAAATAGGGGCCCATTTGTAAGGGCGCTGCATTAAAAAGTTGGCCCTTAGAGATAACTTTCAAAGTACGTATTCCTTATTGAAATATAACATGATCTGCAAAATGTTATCAAGATCCCAGGTAAAGTGTGGGTTCTAGAGTGGTAGTAGTGTAACCTGGGGGCCATTTGTATGGGGCCTATAGCAAAACATTGACCTATATAGCTGGCTTTCAAATAGGTCTAATCTAAATGTAACATTGTGTGGGAAATTTGATCAAGATCCGATGTAAAATGTGCACTTTAGAGCAATAATAGTGTAAATCGGAGGTATATTTGTATGGGGACTATGTCGAAACATTAGGGCTGTTTTTCTTTAAGCCGGGATAACAGGCTGCGATAACAAAAACGTTAATAAAAATTTAATTTTTTGCTCAAAATAAAAAATAATAATTTTCACATTGTTGCCAACTACAATATAAATATATGTATCAAAAGAAATTTTCAAAAAATATTTTATATAGACATTATTAGACTTAGCCTCAGTATCCATCATTTTGACTTACACTGGATAATTATCCAGTCAAGTCAAAAATTTTTAACACAAAATTATTTTTTCAAAATTTGTTTTCACACACACATTGATATTGCTTTAGGCGACAATTTTAAAAAATAATTTTTTATTTTGATTGAAATTTTTACATTTTATTTAGATTTTTTATCGCAGCTTAGTTATCCAGTCTTAAAGAAAAACAGCCATATTGACCCATGTGGTCCACTTTCCTGATAACTGTTTCTAGTTCAAATCCTGAAAATGTTGTCTTGACCCCGTGTAAAATGTGTATTTGGACAACAATTGCGACCAGACGGACAGGCGGACGTACAGACAGGCATCGTTAAATCGATTCAGCTGGTGATTTTAAGCCGATCCGTATACTAAAGGTGGATCTAGCTCGATTATTACAAACGTTTGGCGGAAAACTAGCTTATAATACCCTAGTCCACGAAGTATAATAATTTTATAAATAAATATAATATATTTATTACTTTAAACCACGCTCATAAGGCAAGGCTACCAATATGTTTATACTATATATTTATGGAAATATAGTCAGTTCGAAAAGTATATATAAGGCAGCAATCTTCAAAAAAGCTTAAATACCATAAATATTGGGGGATAGTTGGTGCATTTTCAGCTACAGCCGTTTGGTTGATTGTATTTCCATCCTATTTTAATTCAAAAGTACAAATTTTGAAAATCCAATATCTCTTACGTACACAGTGCAAGATAACCTTGCTTCATGATTCTAGCCATATGCTCGCTACAATTTTATCACCCTTTTTTGCAGTAAAAGAACGAATTTGGAAAAATATTTTTAAATTTGCGTGTCTATACACCGAATTTCTTGATTCTAGCTGCGGCCATTAGGTTGGTACCATTTGTATCCCCTCTTACTGCCATAAAAGTACGACTTTCGAAAATTTCTTTTTATACCCTCCACCTCCAGGATGGGGGTATATTCACTTTGTCATTCCGTTTGTAACACCTTGAAATATTCATCGGAGACCCCATAAAGTATATATATTCTGGGTCGTGGTAAAATTCTAAGACGATATAGCCATGTCCGTCTGTCCGTCTGTCTGTCTGTCTGTTGAAAGCACGATAGCGGCCGAACGAAATGAGCTAGGAGGTTCAAATTTTTCCTAAATGTGTCTTATGGTTGTAGATCGGTTGGGATTGAAAGTGGACGAAATCGGCCCAGAGGGAAAAATTTTTCCCTCACAAGGACTGAAAATACCCCTAATATTTAGAGTATTTCAGCATGTTTTTGAACATATTAGCTTGTATTTAGTTGATATTTGCAATGCGCATTCCCTCTATAGCATAAAAGGGCACCATAGAGTGATTTTTATTTGTAGGGGGCGAAATGGGATAAAAAAAGGGATAAAAATGGTACCTATCAAACGACAACAGATAGAAACACGAAATTTGGCGTGTACATTCCTCTAATAGAGTATATACATAATATAAAAGTATTTTTTCTAAATTCGTACTTTTAAGGGGTTAAATGGGGATAGAGGGATAAAAATAGTACCAACCAAACGGCTGCACCTAGAATAATGAAATTCGATATATACGTTCCTCTGATTGCGTAGACACGTAAAATAAAAGAACTTTCCAAAATTCGTACTTTTTGGGGTTCAAATGGAAAAAGGGGATACAAATAGTACCTACCAAATGACATGAAATTCTGAGTATACATTCCTATGACTGCGTAGACACGAAAAATAAAACGTTTCTTTCCAAATTCGTACTTTCAATGGATACAATGGCTACAGGGGATAAAAATATTACCAACTAAACGAATACAGCTAGAATGATGAAATTCAGTGAGTACGTTCCCCTAATTGTGTAGATGCGTAAAATAAAGAGATTTTAGATAGTCGTACTCTTGAGGGGGCAAAATTGGAAAAAGGGGATAAAAATGGTACCAACAAAATGGCTAGTGATAGAATCATGGAATTCGGTGTATACATTCCTCTGACTGCATAGCCGCGTAAAATATTTTTTTTCCAAGTTCGTACTTTATTTTGTTGCTTTTACGGCAAAAAATGGTAGAATCAGGAAGTTGTCTTATACTGCGTACATGAGAAATAAGGTATTTTCAAAATTTATACTTTTGAAATCAAAATAGGATGGAAATACAACCAAACGACTGTAGCTGAAAATACACTCTCTATCCCCCAATATTTAGGGTATTTATGATTGCTCCCTTATATTTACTTTATGAATTGAAGTATTATATCCATTACATATATGTATATAGTATACAAATATTGGTAGCCTTGGCTTATTAATTAAATTTCTTATTTTCATACAATTAAAATTTGTTGCGGACATTCCTCTTGTAGCTTGGAAGCACCACAAAGAAAAAAAAAGTTTTAGCGGGCGAAATGAGACAAAAAGGTATAAAATATGGTACCAATGATACGACAACAGCTAGAATCATGAAATTCGGTGTGTACATCCCTCTAATTGCATAGACACATAAAATAGAGGGATTTTCCGAAATTCGTACTTTTAAGGGATATAATTAAAAAGAGGCATAAAAATGGAACCTACCAAACCGCTGAATTTGAAATCATGAAATTCGGTGTATACATTCTGACTATGAAGACTCGAAAAAGGGTTTTTTCGAAATTTGTACATTTGGGCGGAGAATGGGGCGAATGGGGATATCTTTAAAATTTATACTTTTCTTATCACTTTGTCTGTATCTGGAAATGCTTCTTTCTAATGCCGACTGACAATCGCCTAATATTTAGGCATGTTCACTTTCACAATTTCAGCATTTTATTTATATATAGTAGTCGATTTTAAACAGTGCTCATAAGTATACATTATAGTTTGAAATAGTAAACAAATATAGTAATGTGCATAAAAATATCACAATTTTCGTAATATGGTACTGTGCTTCTATGTAAAGTCGACTTACTTTAATCTGCTGGTAAGGTGGAGGGTATATAAGATTCGGCCCGGCCGAACTTAGCGCCTTCTTACTTGTTTTCAATTGTCTACGTAATTAGAGGGATGTACACTCCGAATTTCATCATACTAGCTGTAGCCGTTTAGTTGGTACCATTTTTATACATATGTTCTCATTGTAAAGGATACAATGAGAATTTGGAAAAACCTTTTTATTTTTTGTGTCTGTTTATTTTACTTGTCTACGCAATCAGAGGAATGTATACATCGAATTTCACTATTTTCGGTGCAGCCGTTTGGTTCGTACCATTTTTATCCCTCTATTCCCATTTTACTTTTAAATAGTACGAATTTGGAAAAAATTATTTTATATTATGTATCCAGTCAATTAAAGGAATGTCCACACCGAATATCGTGTTTCCAGCTGGTGTTGTTTGATATGTACCAAAAACCACGCTATTGTGCAGGTTTCTCTATAAGGGGAATGTGCATACCAAGTATCAAACAAATATAAGCGAATATATTCAAAAAATATTAGGGGTATTTTCAGTCCTTTGAGGGACAGTTTTCGGTCATTTGCAACTATAATACGTATTCACACAAAATTTGGACGTCCTAGCTCCTTTCGTTTAGATGCTAGCGTGTTTTCAACAGACGGACATGGCTAGATCGTCTTAGAATTTTATGACGATATTTCAAGGTGTTCAAACGGAATGACAATGTTAGCATATCGCCATCCTGTGGTGGAGGGTATACAAATATCTATGATTAAATGTGAACGTTATGAACTTCTTTATGAGAAAATTTTAAAATTTCATGAATAAATATAGAAGTTATATCCATTCCAGTAGTATGTGTCGTATTCAATAGGGATCTATAAATCGACATTCGACTAATCGATTTTTGGGAGGAAAAATTCCAAAAGTCGAACTCGACTTTACCATTGCCAAAAGTCGTCTTTTTCCGACTTTGTGCATCAATGAATTTAAGTTATTGAATACCGATTTTACTTCTTTCGCTCTAGAAAACACATCCTTTATCCGATTTTCTTCAAATTTGGCACAACAACTAGAAACATCTATGCGAAAAGTGGGTAAGATCGGTTCAGATTTATATATCCAATATAAATGTCTCTCGATTTGGTTTTGATTTGGTCCATTCGTCTTTTCATTCATTTGCACTCTCGTCTTTTTATTTATTTGCAACAGCCGAAAAGTCGATTTTTTATAAGTCGAAAAGTCGACTTTTCATATATTTGCAAAAGTCGAAAAATCGACTATTCATATATTTCCGAAAGTTGAAAAATCGACTTTTTGTTCCAACTAAACATCCCTAGTATTCAATCAATTTAACTAATTATCCACCGAGTTACACAAAGGCACATAAATCAGAATCGAATCCTCAGGTGAGACTATTCGAGTAGTCGGAATGCCATATGTTTATCTTTAAATGTAAAATCTGATGTAAATCTTTTAAAATACGAAATATATGTGGACTTTTATCCATACAAATAAAGTAATATTTGCAAATAATTATTTATATTTATGTTTAAAAAATATGTCTGTTTGTAAGGTATGTAAAGTCCAAGTACGAGTTGAACTTTTTTCGGGAAACCCAACACATTGTTCTATATTGTACACTGAAAGAATTATCTTCATAATATTTATGATTTTGTCTTAACCTCAGAGAAAATTTTCAGTAAAAAGTCGCCAAAGAAACATTTCATAAAATGTATGAAATAAAAAGCACAAATCAATGAAAAGTGTCATAGAAACTACTGAAGTTTCCAATATAAGCGTTGATTAATCAATGAACACACACCACCATTGCCAGAGTCTTTGCAATGAGTATGCCTTTGGCCTAAATCAGGGTACATGCAAATAAGAATTGTCCTAGCATTCAACCCAATAAAGTCGATACACTAAAAATGTATTTGTATGTTATGAACCAGAAATCCTTCATTATATTTATGAAGACATTTCATAACACAAATATTTTATTGGTTATGACATATTTCATAATCTTTAAGAATTGTTTCTTTAGTACAATGAATTATTCCTTTGATGTTATGAAACTAAGTTTTACTTATTTAACAATTTTGTTTACGGACAATATCCCAGTTCAAATCAAATATTGATTACAGACCAAAAAAATGCAAACGAAAAAACTAAAACAAATGAGCGTTGGCACGGCAGAAGTATTGCTGGGTAACTATACCTGCATATACACATACTTACATATGCAACTCAATGAGATGCTTGTAAGATGGCATGTGTGCTTTATTACTTGCTGCGATTTTTTAAACGCAAATTCGGCAAGTGAGTTGTGCTTCTCGTTCTTTTGTGAGAATCATCTCCTTATAGAGGCCGGGTTTGATGTTGAAAAGTCGCTGCGAAGCCACTTGAAAAGACTTTTGACATGGTCGAAATCATGATCGTGGTAGTCTGCAGCCAAGTAATAAATGTCACCATGTCATTTGTAAATAAATTTGCATTCTATTAAATATAGAAGCAAAATGGTCTTGAGCCAGGACAATATCCCAGTTCAAATGGAATATGAAATGTTTATGAAAAATTTTATGAAACATTTCATTTTATTTATGATTTTTTATACATAATAAGAAAAATTAACTAAATTTATGAAAAACCTTTTTTTAAATCGCTTCATAAATATTACGAAGGAAAATTCTTTCATTTGAAATTTCCTTTTGACTTTTTGCATTGTATAATTTCATAGTTCTAAAATCAGAATTATATCAATACAATAGCAAATACTCGCTACTTCGTACGTGAAAAATATTATGGTATTGACAGTATTTTGTATAGATATTCAAACTGTTTTTTATATTTTGAAATTGCCTTAGTGATATCCTTATCACTTTCAGCGTAAATCGTTTGTAAACGCTCACAACTTTTGAAGAATCGCTACTTATTCAGAGGTATATTTACACTAACTTTTCGCTACGATTTAAACACCTTGCACAAAATGGAAACAATTTTTCTACAAAAAATCATAAAAAGTAGAAAATTATTTGCACGTTTCATTCTTAAGCTTTGTAAATTATACCCTCACTACAGAGTAGGAGCGTACATATCTTTAGGGATAGAAAAAATTGTAACGCATTGAAGAAGAGATTTAAAACCATAAGTATGTCCCAAGTCCCTTTCACGCCCGTCTGACTC
This sequence comes from Polietes domitor, assembly GCA_947397865.1. Classification (NCBI taxonomy): domain Eukaryota; kingdom Metazoa; phylum Arthropoda; class Insecta; order Diptera; family Muscidae; genus Polietes; species Polietes domitor. Next base: position 50,968,387 of record OX377620.1, read on the forward strand.
GCTGGTAAACACGATAACTCTGGAAGGGACTTAAAGAATTTATTCAAACTTTGCACATAGTTCTATTTTCCCAGAATTAGTTAAAATTCCGAAATGGGGGAAATTGATATACGCCTTATGGTACCCACACACGGATAGTCCATATTCCAAAACAAAGGACCCGTATGTAAAATTAAACCTAATATAACTTCTATACTTTCCACGCAAATAGACATAAGCTTTGGTCAAAATAAAACTGATATAATTACCATACGTATGGCTGAAATTAGTTGCAATTGAAGATTTTATAATGTATGTTTTTCCGCGTCCTTTGTAGTCCCTATCCAAGTGCAAATTAAACCCATAACTTCTATACCGGTGCGTGACTTGAAATCTGAACTTATAAATGGAACAGAAATGTTGTATCAAATTTCAAAATTCTATTCGCAGCCATTTGGTCATTGCGGTGGTAAAATTTTTTTATCCCTCTTTAACCCATTTTACCCCTTAAAAGTACGAATTACGAAAAACTCCCTTCAAATCTGATCTCTTCGCTGTAAGATAAATGTACATACCAAATTTCATGATTCTAGCTTCTGCCATGCTGTAGGTACCATTTTTGTCCCATTTAACCCCCCAAAAGTACGAATTTTTAAAATGTCACTTTTTGGGATGTCTTCATGCCGCTAGAGGAATATCCATACCAAATTTCAAGATTCTAGGCCCAGCCATTTGGTCATTGCGGTGGTACCATTTTTATCCCTTTTTACCCCTTAAAAGTACGAATTTCGAAAAATCCCGTCTTATCAAACCTCTACACTGTAAGAGAAATGTACACACCAAATTTCAAGATTTTAGCTCTAGCCGTTTGGTCTGGGGAGTGATAGTCAGTCAGTCACTCAATCACGCAACTCTTTTATATATATAGATTATCCTAGTAACTTGTAAGCCTTTCGTACTATAGGACAACCACATGGTTAATTCATCAGTGAAGATCCCAATTTTGACAATTTCCAAAACACAATATTATCTTCCTTTTGTAGATCACAAAAAACGTTTTTCATTTTGTTGCATAGTATTGTCTAGATGATGGATCCATTAGGGTGAAAATATTTTGACCTTGGAACTCTTGAACATGCGACATATAGTGGTCAATGAGAAAAGTTGGACGTTTCGAAATAAAAACCAGAAATCGATTCCAAATGAATTTTGACAGTGATGCATATATGTAATCACTATTATCTTGATACCTCTAAGCAACATTTTTACCACGTCTGCCCTTCGGTAACAGATTGCCTAAACGACATACAAAATGTTAAGAAAAATGTCCAAAAGATGAAATATAATCAAATAGCAAAACCACAGACAGCATTTGCATCTTTGTCGTCCTAAATATGGCCCAATCAGCCCAATCGAACGTGGGTAATGGCTCACATAGTAGATTTGTTATGGGAAAAATAAAATAAGGAAAGGTCCTTGAAATTCACCGCAAAATTCACAAACAAAATCAGTTTAAAACAAGTAAAAAAGGCGTTAAGTTCGGCCGGGCCGAACTTTATATACCCTCCACCATGAATTGCATTCCACAGAGGTTGTCGGTTTTCGTAGAAGTGCAGTAATATTACAGGAAAATATAAATTTTTTAATATACCAAACTAAAACAAATACAACTATTGAAAAAAAATTATATAAATAAATATAATATTTTAATTATAACCAACCCATTATCTATTTCAAAACAAAAACTAATTATTCTTATATTTATATTTTCAAAAAGCTTAAATACCATAAATATTGGAAGATAGTGGGTGCTACAGTTGGTCTATACAGTGGGTGCTATATAGTTGGTTGTATTTCCATTCTATTTTAATTCCAAAAGTACAAATTTTGAAAATCCATTATCTCCATAATGGATTATCTGATTTAACCAATTTTTGCCGTAAAAGTACGAATTTGGAAAAATCTTTTTATTTTGCTTGACTACGCAGTCAGAGGAATGAATACACCGAATTCCATGATTCTAGCTGCGCCCATTTGGTTGGTACCATTGTTACCCCCTTGACATTTCTACGTAATTAGAATTTCATCATTCTAGCTGTAGTCGTTTAGTTGGTACTATTTTTATCCCCCTGTACCATTGTATCCCTTGAAAATCCGTTTATTTTCCGTGTCTACGCAGTCAAAGGAATGTATACTCCGAATTTCATGACTCTAGCTGCGGTCATTTGGTTAGTACTATTTTTATCCCCTTTTTCTATTTTGACCCCAAAAAGTACGAATTTCGAAAAATCAGTTTATTTTTCGTGTCTATGCAGTCAGAGGAATGTATGCTCCGAATTACATAACTCTAGCTGCGGTCATTTGGTTGGTACTATTTTTATCCCCTTTTTCTATTTTGACCCCAAAAAGTACGAATTTCGAAAAACCAGTTTATTTTCCGTGTCTACACAGTCAGAGGAATGTATACTCCGAATTTCATGACTCTAGCTACGGTCATTTGATTGGTACTATTTTTATCCCTTTTTTTAGTTTAACCCCAAAAAGTGCGAATTTAAAAAAATCCGTTTATTTTACTTGTCTATGCAATCAGAGGAATGTATATACCGAATTTCATTATTCTAGGTCCAGCCGTTTGGTTGGTACCATTTTTATCCCTCTTTTCCAATTTTATCCCTTAAAAGTACGAATTTGGAAAAAATACTTTTTGGTTATGTATCTACTCAGTTAGAGGAATGTACACACCGAATTTCGTGTTTCTAGCTGTTGTCGTTTAATATGTACCATTTTTATCCCTTTTTTGCCCCATTTCACCCCCTACAAATAAGAATCACTTTATGGTGCACGTTTATGTTGTAGGAGCAATGCGCATACCAAATATCAAGCAAATATAAACAGACCTATTCAAAAAACATGCTTAAATACGCTAAAATATTAGGGATTATTATGGGTATTTTTAGTCCTTGTGAGGGAAAAATTTTTCCCTTTGGGCCGATTTCGCCCCATTTCAATCCCAACCGATCTACGACTATAAGACGCATTTATGGACAATTTGAACGTTCTAGCTCCTTTCGTTTAGATGCTAGCGTGCTTTCAACAGACGGACAGACGGACGGACGGACGGACGGACGGACGGACGGACGGACATGGCTAGATCGTCTTAGAATTTTATGACGATCAAGAATATATATACTTTATAGGGTCTTAGGTCGATATTTCAAGGTGTTACAAACGGAATGACAAAGTTAGTATACCCCCATCCTGGAGGTGGAGGGTATAATAAATACTCATCTGTTATAACGAACATGTGCTGCTGGGCATTTTTAAAATAACAAAAGAACGGAACAGGAAAGGGCACTTTAAGGAACCACACGCCTGACATAACATCATAGAGAGAGCAAATAAAAAAGAAAATCCATCAAATCATGAGAATTTTGTTGCAATTTTTCGTTTAATATAAAAGAAATACAATTTTTGTTTATCATAAAAGAAATACCATTTCCTCCCAAAAATGGGAAAATATCAAATTTCATATTAGAACCACCTGTAATAGAACAGGAAAAAACTCAAATTCCCATGAAAAACATTCGCCACTTATAAATATTCACATGAAGCGCAGCAGCATCTGAGATTTTCCAAAAAATATTAATGTGCACATTGGCATCGTGGAAAAAGGGAAATTCGTTTTGCGCATGTGCAGCTTATGGTTTTGTAAAGATTGATCACATGTAAACACCTTTGGCATTGAATGGAACTCGATGAGTGCATTATAGAATTTTACCTGCTTACCAAACGCTCACGCACATTCCCATGCTTCAAGGTTTCAGGGCACACTTATCTTGCCGCGCTTCCTGTGCTAAAATCATTCGTCCGTCCGTCCCTGCGTCCTGGCAACAGCACCCTTATCTCGCAGCCTGTCACTTGTTTGATAGACATGTGAACCTCTCCTTTCTACGAATTATCTATACATTCGATGCTCTTCTTCCAGCTGATGTACGGGGATCACATTTTTGTTAAACGATTTCACCACATAAAGGCCTGTCATCTTCCCAAATTCGAGTTTAATAACCCTTCCCGTTTGTCTGCTTGCTTTATGCGAGCGTTTAAGCCTTTTAACAATCAAAAATTTTCATTTGTGGGCATTTTCATAAACGAACTGTGAAAATCCACACCTACTTATTATTTCCGTTGAAGAAAATCTCTATGAAAAATCTGTTCATTTTCTCAACTTCCGCTTGAATCAGTGTTTGTGTGTTAGACTGGAGCTGGCTACATAAAATAAAATTGTAGGTTTATGTTTGCTCCGAAAAGATTGTGCAACCATCAGAACCAGTCTCCAGAGGATATGACAACACAATTATCGGCTGGAGACTCCTTAAGAGCATAAAACAGTATTTTATTAAATTTATTTGACGGATTCAACGAAAACATATAGAAAACATAAGCAACGACTTTCTGATTGGCAATGAATGTAAAAATATGCAGAGCAAGCAAAGATTGTCTGCGACCCTACCTTACCATAACTAATTTGGGACAGAAAAAATGTGTAACGCATTGAAAGAGTGACTTAGGCCATGAAAGCTGTTTGAGACAATTCCGTCTTACTAAATTTCCAAATTTCACCGAAAGTACCTCTTATATTTGTCCTCTCATTTTGAAAATATAAGTTCGATCACATCCGTTTATATCTCCAATTTAAAGTAATTATAAAGACTACAAATGTTGAAGATTTTACTTTCATGAAGAAAAATGAGAAAAAATAGATTTTTAAATCAGTTCTTGCCGGTGCGAAGAAATCCATAAAAATAGAAAAAATATTGGGAACAAATATTTTATTTTTTAATAGTCAGTATTCTAAAAGATCTATGGATAAATTTATAACTTGTAGATGCAAGAGACTTTTTTATTTTAGCGCGAGGAAATTTAAAAAAATAGAAAATGGAATCTTTTGTTTTATTTTCAAATGGCTGGTATCTTAATTTTTTTTGGAATTCCCTTACTTCTACAAGAAGAGTATTTATTATCTTCTGTAGTAGATTTCAAATCCATAGATTAAAAAAATGGTTTTTATGATATCAGCTGTTTGGAAATTAAACAATATATTCTGTTTTTTTTTTTGTTTAACATTATAGCTCTAATAACTTCTATAGTTATATGGGTCATAGTTAAAATATTTTTTTTTTCAAATATTTGTTCGAATAATCAAAAAATCATTAATTCCTAATAACGAATAATTTGAATAAAGTTTCCAATATAATCGATTAACAGATATTATAAGTTTTGATTGAAAGAAATCGGTGTCGAGTTTCTAGTAGAGGCCGACCGAAGCGGATATTTCAGGCCAAATTGATATACGAGTCAAGTTTTAATATTCAACCGAAACTGAATCCGAATATTCCATATTTATATATTACCTTTAAAAATATTAAATATAACGAACAAAATATCGGATTTTGATTTATGATTTTGATTTTTGATTTTATTGAAGTAGACTGAAAATTAAAGGGAAAAAGGTATCTATTAATCATCATATAAAAAAATATATTAAAATAATAAAAAATGATGTTCGTTGGTAAAAGCATAACTTGAGAATAGCTGAACCGATTTTGCTGATTTTTGTTACAAACTGTTTGTAATAGTCCGAACTAAGTTTTAAAAACTTTTGGATAGCTGACGGCAAAATTGGAATTTTTTTAAGAAACTGAAAGTGCCTTTTCTATATAATTTTTGAAAGAACTCAAAACTTTTTTTAAGCAATGGATATACGAAATTCGTTTAAGTTATGTTCGTTATAATTCTACGAAAGTTTTCGGAACACAAATTATAAAAGTCGGACAAAATGCAAAAAAATCGTAATATTTTGCAGTTTTTGTCAAAACTGACGATAGGATTTAAAATCTATGGATAAGTTTTTTATTTTTGGTTAATTCCATAAATTTAAAATTATGATCTGTTGAGATGTTCAATTGTTCGATTAATCGGTTAATAGAATAACTCTTGACTCCATTATTCGAATTATTGGAAATTCTTTGTTTTTGAATAAACGACTAATCCGAAAACTTAATAGTCCGAATAATTGAATAACTAGCGATTGTATAGGGTTGGTCATGTAACATTTTAAATTTGAACAACCGATTACTTCGACTTTGAAAGGTAGTATAACATTCATTTTTATTTTTAGTTTCAGGTTGATGTTTGACATTTGCAAAATGGATACGCTCGAACAAAATTGGGAAATATTAAAAACTTACCTCCGAAGTAGTGAGTCTGCACTGTAAGAAATTTACGTGGAATATGCTGGAATATATGTCGCAATGTATCTTCATGCCCAGAACATCAAGAGGGTCTGATTGCTCAATATCTACATATAAATCGATGTGAGACAACAAGTAGCACTGGGTCTTACGTGCATTAAAATCCACTCTATTCGCCTGACCCCATTCGGAAATGGCCAGTAAATCCCGGCTGAGTGACTCATCCATCAATCGCCTTTTGTCCTCAATTTCTTGATGACTTGGTCTATGGTCGAATGAGTATGAATGACAGCTGTCATCCGCGAATGAGTAGATTGGATTTGTAGTCCGATCCAAGAGATCGTCGATGAAAATAAGAAAAAGGGAAAGGACAGAGCCTTGTGACACTTCTGCGGTTAATCTATGCTCGTCGGATAAGAACCCATCTACAACAACTCGTATAGTACGGTCTTTGAGGACGCTCGATATAAATCGAGAGAAGTCACTACCAACACCAACATCAATGAGCTTTGATAAGAGTGCGCCGTGCCAAAGTCTATCGAAGGACTTGGAGATATCTAGAGCAATAACCTTACCAAACTGGTGGATGGATCGATTCCACTTTTCGGACAACAGCGTCATCAGGTCACCCGTAGATCGATTCATACGGAAGCCATACTGTCGATCATTAAGTAAGTCATTAGTCTCTAAATACCTCACAAGATGGTGGTTAACCATACTCTTCACAACCTTTGAGAGCGCCGAGCAAATCGCAATTGGGCGGTAGTTAGCAGGGTTACAAGCCTCACCTTTTTTAGGGACGGGCTGTATGTTCGCAATCTTCCAACGCGCTGGGAAGACCCCTGTACGGTATGTTAGGTTGAAAAGGTTGCGAAGTGGACGGGCTAGCGTCGAAGAACACTTACATAGGACAAGTGCTGAAATACAATCCGGGCCCGGAGATGTTGAGATTTGCAAAATATTTATGCTTTTGCAACATACATTCCAGTACCTCACACACAATTGTCCATATCCTAGCTAAACTTAAATTCTTTATAACCTTTATACCAGTGTATGGCTTTTTATTACAATTACTTTAAAATGCTATAACTTGCCGTATGATCCACATTGGAATGACGGGAATAAAAATATAAAGCTGGACCCACGTGCCATGAAGCTTCTAGTACCTCTCACACAAATAATCCAGCCCAAAGTTTAAGTAACGGCCTCATAACTTCCATATAAATCGGTTTAACCGACTGAAACTTACATCATATTTTGGAATAAAAATTATATCAACATTGGTCATAAGAAAACAACAATAAATGTAAAGAAGATATAAATCGAATTTAATTTTTTTAATACCGTTTTACGTTGCGTTTAAACAGTCCAATTAAGAAAAATTCGCAAAGAGTTTTTCGTAGAAAAATCGTAGCTTTTTGTGCACCCAAAGAGGGGAAGATTTGTATGTAAAATAAATTGATTTTATTCGAAAATACATTTTTAGACGAAATTTAATATTCTTTCTGAATAGCTGAGAAGTGGTACGAATATTGATTATATTTCTAAACCTTAAAAATGTTATTTTAAAAATATTATTTAATATTATTATTTTATATATTTAATTTAATATATGGGAAAATCTACAAAATAGTCCGATTTCAATTTTGAAAAATTAAAAATTTCTAATTAGAGGCACACGTTTTATTTTAGCGTCAACTTGTTAAAAATACATTAAATATAAATAATGTGCTCGCGTGCATAATTTTTTTCAAATGCTGAAGAAGTTATAATCTGATTGTCCCTTTTGGTTCTATTGCAAGTTTAGCGTCACGTTTTATTTTAGCGTCAACTTGTTAAAAATACATTAAATATAAATAATGTGCTCGCGTGCACCATTTTTTTCAAGTGCTGAAGAAGTTATAATCGGATTGTCCCTTTTGGTTCTATTGCAAGTTAAGCCTGAAAACCCTATGAAAATCAACAAAATTTAACCTAAAATGCTCTCGGTACCAAAATAATAATTCGATCTATTTAGCACTTACACACATTATTAGTAGTACCCATATTCACCGATCACACAGGGTTTCCACCAGTTATTTTTCAAACTGCGGATGTGCTCTTCAAAAAATATGAAATTTCATGATCTGCACGCATCGACCTGATGATGTTCGTACTGTCATAATCTCCTTGTCGCTGAAGGCACACCAAATCGTCCGGTCGCCTTTTGTTAGTATCTCTGTCGTTTATAATCCAATATAAAAAAATTTGCAATTACGTTCACGCTGAAAGCGCAAAAAAGAAAATTGTATCAATTTTCGTTTTATGCAAAAACAGAGTGACAGATTTTGAAGAGCTACCATTTATTCCTCAGTGATGGCACACGCCCTTTTCAACATATAGAAGATTCCGCAACATCATTACTATCATCCACAAAAAGATCAGAATGATTTTCTCTTATGCTGAAAAAGTTATAGCCAAAAGAGTTGAACAACTCCCGAAAGTTACAAGCAAAAATAGGGTAAATTAGGGTAGACCTTAGCTCAGTAGACTACATTAACAGCATAATTTTAAAACTTTAGGATGTTGGCGAGGTTAAACTCGTCGTTTTGAAAATTATGACACTCTCAGAAATATTATATATTGCTCTTAAAGCCGTAGATTTGCCCATATATATATATATATTTGAAAAATTCAAAATTTTTGATTTCAAAGAAAAAACATCATCAAATTCGTTGAAAATTTTTGGTATATTTTGAATTTGGCGTAAACGCACACCAAAAAAAATGAGAAGTCATAATTTTTTGGAGTGAAATGTGGAGAAAGGGACTGAATCGGCTGAAGATGGATTCATTAAATTCTAAATTCGCACTTTAATGAGTAAATGTGTGAAAAAGGGGATAAAATGGTGCTTTCGTCCTGAATAAATTTTGATAATTAGTACGTAGATCTCTCTTATGTCGTAAAATGGGTTTAGGGTTGAACACTAATTCAGTTATACTATATAAAAAGAAAATTGCGAAAATCAGATAGGGGAATACACACTTTTTGTGAAGATATTTGCAAGATTTTATCGTGTAATAAAAACATCATACTATGGCTGACATTAAATTTCTTGTTTTCCCAAAAAATCGATGAAATAAAAGCTGACATTTCGGTGTGTTCCTTGCAATGGCCATGCAGACGAGCTACAAATAGGGATTTTTCGAAAAAGGAGGAAAGAGACAAAAAGGGATAAAATCAGTAAAAATTTAAGTATTGCAGCTATATTCGTGAAAGCCGGTATCTATATTTCTCTGACAACTTAGACTTTCAATATAGATGGATTTTTCGAAATTTGTACTTATAAGGGGTGATCGGGACAAAAAGGGATAAAAATGGTGCCAAAGTAAATTTGATATGTAAATTCCTCTGACCATGTAGAAGCGCAGTCAAATTGGATTTGTCGAATTTTGTACTTTTTAAGTGAGCTCGGGACAAAAAGGGATAAAAATGGTGTACAACCCATTAATTACGTAAACGCGGAACATAAATGGATACTACAAAATTTGTACTTATAAGGAGGATGCGGGGCGACAAGGGATAAACATGATACCAAATAAAGTACATGCTTTTAGGGGAAGCAAAAACACATGTTACCTTTAATGTTTTTTCAAAATGTGTACTTTTTGGGAAAGATGTGCAAAAAGTTATGAAGTGGCCGGCTGCATCTAGAAACATGAGATCGAGGTTATAAAATACTCTGCGGTTGTAAGTTTTTGTTTTCTACCCAATTGAAACGACAAGTACATTCCTTTGACTCTGTATGAGAGCTATCTAATAAAAGGTTTCCAAATTACTATTATAGATTTATCTATCTATATCCACCAAAAGGAAATTAATTTAATACTATCCAGATGGATAAAACTAATAACAAAGAACTGGCTTTTTCGATGCGAAGCAGCGGTTACTGCTAGTGTCCAATATTATGAATTCTCCAATCCTTTGTAAGTAAAATATTTTTAAAATGGAAATTAATTTCTAAAGTATTTTAACAAAAAAGTTCGTTTTTAATTTGTAATATGTCAGCATTTTAACCCTAAATTTTAAACCCAAATCTTATTTTCATTTATTAATTTTCTTTTCAATTGTTTTCGTAATAACTATTACAACAAAATATATTTATTTTTAGATTATTATTATTTTGTTATGTTCTTCCCGATTCCTTGAGCCATATAGTTTTATTAGGAATTGCATTCATATTGAAAATTATCAAAAATTTACGAAAACCAGTGTTAAACAGTGTACACGGACGTGTACGGTGTACTTTAATGGGTTAGAAAGCACACCAATGTTGATATTTTAAACCATATTGGACGTACCTAAAATAAATTATGTTTTCCCGGGAATGAAACTTTCCATTCCCGTTTTTCCGGGAAATGAAAAAAGTCCGGGAAACCCCAAACTCTAGTACCAACCATTGACTACAAAGTAAAATATTTCATGTTATCCAAATCGATGACTCTGTTTCACTTTCTGCCCTCTTTAAATGCGTAAAAATTTGCAAAATAATTATGGCAACAAAACGTTTAACGTGGTTTAAGATAATACATGAACACGAATTTTCTGGTGCAAATAAAACAATTTTGGAAATTTAAAAGGTATTGTCATGTGGTCTGGTAAATAAAACACTGCTACAAATTCACTTATTAAGGACTACTAGGACTCGATTACGACCTCCATATTCCCTGGCGGGCCATTGTTGGCAACGACATAGTCTAACACATGGAATCGATAATTGAATTGTCCTCAATGGCAATGGCAAAATATTGAAAGAAATTGCATTTAAATTGAGCATTGATTGTATGTCATTTGCTGGGATGTTTTTCTTTTTTTTTTGCTATTTCAAACGATGACAAGTATAATGTTGTGGACATCACCACACAAAAGCTGCAATCAACACAAACGCCTCTAAAGAAAACTCTCAGGATAAACGAAGACAAATCGAGAAATGTTTAGATCAACAACAGCCATCCAAGTGTAGAAATTAATAGAATTCCTGAGCAAAGCAAACCAAATCCAGTTCACCATACAGCGTTTTTCAGGGGAAAACAGCCAACACTCTTCCATAAAGAAAACATTTACAGAGCCATGAGTTGGAGTTGGTTGGTTGGTTGGTGGACGGGTAACCAAAGTTGTCATTTGATTATAACAAGAATTCTGTGGCGTACTAGTCGTTGGAGTGGTTACGAGTGTGTGTCTGCATCACGGGCATACACGTACTATTGCATAAGTGATCGCATTGATAAGCAGCGGCGGCAGCAGCAACTACACAACTTGATGACTGTCAAGGTGACGTTGAATATGGACAACAAAAAATTAAACTATATGTAGTTAGTGTTTATTTGTTTTTTACGGAAAACACAGATATGTACGTGTTTGAGGCAAAAACCTGGAATTTAGCCAGAAACCAGAAAACCCGTCATCAGCACCAACGAAGCAACGAACAACAACCGCCCCAACGCTCCAAATAGCAGGTGAACAACAAGAAAAGAAGCAACAAAACAATCAAACAAACAAATCATCAAGACAGCGCTTAACATATTTCAAATAACTGCGAACAATTCCCGAATGCACTCAAAATCAAATTAATAACAATGAAGTAATAATAGACAATCACGAGAGTATGTGAACGAACGAACCAACATCCAGCCAATTCAATAGGCTGGATGTTGGCTTTGCTGTTGTTTCCTTACAATGTCTGACTGTATCATAGATGTCACAAACTCAAACAATTTTATTAAACTCTCATCATTTGGCCATATCTCGGCAAAAGCGCACAGCTCAGATGTCCATTTGTTTGTGCAATTGGCCAAAACATGATCACGTCGATTACAACAGAGAACACAAGTCATGTTATAAAGTGATCGTGCCCTGAGGCCCACCTATGGATGCTGTGGGAAACTTTGTTATCCTTCCTGCACAGGAAGAGGGAAGATAATATGTATGAGAATGTAGGATGGCGGATCGAAAATTACCCAACATTTGATGATAAGGCAGGTGTGGACGTCCAGAAAAATTAATAGTTGGGATATTGGATGTCTGCCTCGGGGTTTTAAGTCACATAAAATATATTTATCTGAAATATCGATTAACCGTGTATAAAATTCTCTTTTTATGTCCACTTTCTGAATTGATTTAACTATGTCCCAAGCGAACATGATCTACTGTCAGTCTATTCCATATATTCCTGTCATTAAAGAAAAGGTCACAATTATTGTCTGAGCAAAATAAAACTTGGCGCAAGAGATATTTGCTGGTAAAAGGGAGTATGGTATTATATTTAAATCCTATAGGTTCAGATTTCGATACGGCCTTCATACAAATGTTACTTCCGATTTTACTTTTACCTCCGGTAATCCGATATATAATCAGATTTTATACAAAGTGAAGGGTCCGCCATCTAACATTTTTTTTTCAACTATTCAACCGTTGGACTATTATTTGTGGAGAGCCGAGGCAGCCATTTGAATGAAAATATTTTCACTTATCAACCGGAAGGATTGTACTTTCAGCATTACTAGCATTTAAAAAAAAGTTATTTGGCGGACCCTTTACTAAAAGTATACTCCTTATTTGGCCTTGGTCTACAATTTGGTGAAGCTCCTTTGGAACCACGACGCACAGAGTCGCGGTTTCATACAACGAGGGTCCAAAGCTAAAGGGTGGTTAAATTGTAAGTGCCGATTCTTTTGACATTTCTCAATTTCAGACTAACTCAATTTGAACCAATCGAGCAGTGCGTTAAAGTTATTCAGGCTTATTATGAAAATGGGCGTTCAAATCAAAATACATGATTTTTTCGGTCAATTTAATCGTCCAAATGTGCGTACAATCGGAAAAATCGTGCAAAAATTTGAGCAAACCGGGTCTGTAGGAGATGTGATAGCACCAGTAAGATCGGTTCAGATTTAGATATAGCCCCAATACAAAACTTGCTCCCAAATGTTTAACCGATTTTTGCAAATTTCAATATCCCCCATACAAATGTTCTTTTCCGATTTAACATTTTTTGTCAAACACATACTGTTAAAGGATACAAACATCATTCCCGTTTTCACTTTTTCACCGAATTAAATTGTATTCGGATAGAAAGTGGCGTGTATCATAGAGTCGGCCCCGCCCGACTTTAGCCTTTCCTTACTTGTTTTAAATTAATATGAAACCTCTATAACAAATGACCTATATTCCTATTAAATTACTTCCTATCCTATTCCTATTCCTATTAAAAATCTTCCATAAGGATAACCGGAATCAGCTATATTTATGCGTTTCATAAAGATTTTATAATCACTTTGATGGTGCTTAACAATTTTACAATTATTTTATAAATGTGGAAGCTGGGACAATGACCCACGAACCTTCTAGTACCTTCAATTATTTCAAATGGCCTTAGTTGGCAGCTTACAGTAACAAGCGGGTTGCAAATAGAACTGACTATTAATTTAAAGAATTGTCATCTTCTTGGCGAGATCTTGTGGTGTGTGATTAGAATTGAGCTTTAGCCTTCGTAATTTATTTTTTCATTATAATATTAATACTCTCCTAATAACGGGTAAAACATCCTGAGGTTTGGTTAATAATATGGCTGTTTTCCTTTGAGACTGGATAACTAAACTGCGATAACAAAAATCTAAATAAAATGTTAACATTTCACTCAAAATAAAAAACATATTTTTTTAAAATTCTCAATTTGTGTGAAAACAAATTTTGAAAAAAAAATTGTGTTAAACATTTTGGACTTAGCCTAGATAATTATCCAGTGTAAGTCAAATTTATGGTTATCGAAGTCAACACAAAATATTTTTTTGAAAATTTGTTTTGATACAAATATTTGTATTAATAATTTTATTATTATTTTTTTTTTTTGAGAAAAAAATTCAATTTTATTATCGTGTTTGTTATCGCAGCTTATTATCCCGGCTTAAAGAAAAACAGCTCTAACGTAAAAAAAAACACTTAAATTTGAAAGTGAAGTGTTTGTTATCGGCTAAAAGAACAATTTATCGCATTTACTAAAATTATATCATGTAAATGTTGACCATGACACGTCTGAGGTGTTCCATTCAGAAGGTTCAATTTTGGGCGGCTCGTTCGTTAAAATAACGAGCAACGCGTTAAAGTTATTCAGGCTTATTATGAAAATGGGCCCTTCAAATCAAAATGCATATTTTTTCGGTCAATTTAATCGTCCAAACAATCGGAAAAATGTGAGATGTGAAAACACCAGAGCATGCTCGTACAGGTCGTACTGCAGAAAATATTGCTGCTGTTCGGGATAGTTTAGCTGAAGAGCCGTCCACCTCAACTTGTCGTCGTACCCAACAATTGCACCTCTCACGCTCGTCGTTGATGAACATTATGCATAAAGACTTGCATTTACACGCTTACATACCGCTTGACTCCAGAACTAAAGTCTCTTCCAAACGTCGCACTGTGGGGCCTCTGCCAGGAATCACTGGCAAAAGTCAAAAATTTGAAAAAAGCTTTTGGTAAAACGTATAATACCAATTGATAGAGAACTTGTTACCAATAAAAATCCGAAAATCGATTCGAAATCGGACAAAAATTGTGGTTTAATAGCCGCTATTTCTTCAGAACTCAAGAAAAAAACAAAAAGTGATAAAATTGTAAGATTAATTAAGTTAAAAACAAACTATCTACCCAATTTGAAATAAAACAAAAATTGGTGATTTCCGAGGCTTAGTTACCCAAAACTCGTGGTAGTAAAAATACACTATATTTTGATCATTTTTCAACTTTGGTAGAATAGAACTAGGAAAGTTTTGATAAGTTTTGGAAGACATTACTACTATTACTATTTAGTACACATAACTCTACCGTATTCAATTAAAGTTGGCTGCCGATATTTGCCTATTAGCATGTTATTAAATTAAAGTGTGGCACTTTCAACATAAATTTATTTTTTTTTTGCATTTTATAAAGCAACATATTTTGAGTACTATGACCGTCAGAGGCTTGAAATTTTGTGAGAGTTCATTGGGTGGTTTAATGTCCAACAATGTAAATTTGGTGCGAAATTTAGTCGCAATAGCCCGAATAGCCGCTTCAGTGGGTCGATTAAACTGACCATAAAATGGAAGCGCGCGATTAACTTTCTTAACTGAGCACGTATTTTGATAATAAAATTCAATAATTTGCAAGCGTTTTTCGTTTCTAAGACGATTTATGGTTAAATTATAGAACGTGCGTCAGCTGTTTATACCAGTGTTGCCTAAAAGATAATAGCTAACAAATCATCCTTTATATTCCGTTATATGGCAACAAGAATCTTGAAATTTTGTGTGAGTTGTGTGAATATTAAAACAACTTTTTTTCTCTTTTTGGAACTTCATACAGCTAGGATCTATATACATATAGGGCTATATATTTAAAAAAACTAGCTCTGGGGCTCCTCCCCCGTGGCGTTGTAAAACTGCTTTTAACAATAACTTTCTAAAACTTATTACATATATATTACTGAGCACGAAAAAAAAACAATATAAACCGGAATATTGATTTTTCGGTGCGTGATTTTTGTCCGGAGGAGCGGGCGGGGTTCAGCTAGTTAACTATAATTATATTACTAAATATGTGAATATATGTTATGTTAGATCAAAAATAAATGAAAAATGTTTAGTTTGGTAACAAAAAAGTAAATGTAAAATAGGACGAAATATAATGTTTTTGAAAAAAAAAAGAAAATCCATATTCAACGTCTGATTTGAAAGCTCCCGGTAAGTATAGGATGAAATCTGTGGTCTTATTTCAAAGTCTATGATGTCTTCTTTACAACAACAATTTACTTTTGCAATTATGTTCCCTATTTCAGAAATTATGAGTTTTGCAACGAAAAAAGTCAAAAGGCCCCACTGTGCGTCGTCAATGGTCAGAATGGTGGCAAGAAATAGCAACAGTGGATGATCAATTTTCGAATAAAATCATCTTCAGTGATGGGGCTCATTTTCACCTCAGTGGATTCGTCAATAAGCAGAATTGCCGCGAATGATAATCCAAGAGTGATTGTCGAAAAACAAATGCTCCCGCAAAGAGTGACTGTTTGGTGCGGTTTATGGGCTGGCGGCATCATCGGGCCGTATTTTTTTCCAAAATGAGGCCGTTCAGACAGTTACTGTGAATGGTCTTTGCTATCGTGAGATGATAACGAACTTTTTATGGCCCGAATTGGAAGATATGGATGTGGACGATAGATATGTGGTTTCAACAGGTGGGTGCCACTTGCCACTCAGCTAACGAATCAGTGGCTCTTTTGCGCGACAAATTCTATGGCTGTGTTATCTCACGTGGTGGCGACGTCAATTGGCCGCCAAGATCATGTGATTTGACACCGTTGGACTTCTTTCTTTGGGGTTATTTGAAAGAAAAGATGTACGTCGGTAATCCAGCAACAATTCAAGGGCTAAAGGATGAAATAATTCGGCACATTAACGGCATAGAACCTAAATTAGGCCTCAGCGTCATCGAAAATTTTGACCGTCATATGGAGGTGTGCCGCCGAGGTCGCGGCGGCCATTTGACCGATATTTTGTTCCATACATAATAGAACCATGCCAATATTATCATAATAAAAAGAAATGACAATAATTTGTGTTTTATTCAAAATAAATATCGTCCCTTAAAATTTAACCACCCTTTATGTTTGAACCAAATCCGATTTTTTAAGCTTGTGGTACCTCCCACACAAAAATGGCATATTCCAATGTTTAATTAAAACTCATATAACTTCCACACGTATATTCGGGATCAACTATAACTTTTAAAAGTTTTTCAATCACTTTATATGTACAAAATATAGCAGGTTTTGTCACAACCCTTCTATAGGGTCCGCCATCTAACGTTTTTTTTTTTTCAACTATTCAACCGTTGGACTATTATTTGTGGGGTGTCCGAGGCAGCCATTTGAATGAAATTGTTTTCGATTATTAACCGGAAGGATTGTACTTTCAAATAAAAGAGAAATTTGAGAAAATATTCAGTATTTTTTTTATAGCATTTTCAAAAAAAGTATTTGGCGGATCCTATAGTACCTCCCACACAAATCACCCTATCCCATGTAATATTAAAGTTCTTATAACTTTTATATGAACGAACGTCTAAAATCGCGTTCAAATGTTTTTGTCATTATCGTACCTCTCCGGAGTATTAACTTTGGACCACTGTAAAACTCGAAACGCTACGAAGGTAAACGTCATATTACCGGAAAGAAAGAGAAGAATGTTTGTTCTAAAATCATCAAAATCGAAGAAGGTCAAAATCTACACTGTGCCGAAATTTTGTGGAATTACCCACATATATTTTACGTTCAAAAGTTACAGAATTATTTCCCGAAAATTGATTTGAAACTACGGTGGGTTGTTTTTTATTGTTTTACTGCAGTGATCAGAACGTTAGAAAAAAATGAAATCGTTTTCTATTGTAGAAAAAAATACATTTACATAGAAAACAGAGAAGAAAATAATTCACTTTTAAACCATGGTTAAATTCCCAGAACATAAACAAGGACTTCCTGAACCAAAGCAAGTGATGTTTGTTAAAAGAATGACGACGGTATCTGATCTAGTTTTTTTATATTTTTATTTTTTGCAATCAGAGATTCAGTTGTATCCGGTCTCTGCATCAATCTGTTGAGATCAAGAGATATAATGGTTCTATAAATCTATATGCTTTTGTGGACATACCATTGCGCATGATAGAAGAAAAACAAATTGTCTACAATATAAAATCTCTGTCCGATAATGTCTTAATATCCTTACATTATTTCAGTCTTTGTATCATATTCATCTATTTCATATTTCGCAATTATATATAATCGTAGAGATACAAATCTGCGAAATCCAAACGTATCACAATGCAATCGATTTTGCGATTTTAATCGATTATAAATGATGCTTTCTACAAAATCAATTTTGTTCTCGATCCGAAGGAATAAAAAAATCTAAGAAAATAAACCAAAGATGTGGTCCCACCACATCTGGGTGATACTACCCACTTAGGGTGGGTAGTATCACCCTAAGATGCAGCTCGAACTTAGTAAACAACAAACAGAAGCTTTTCTTTTCTTTCAATTTCATTGCAGACTGCCTCATTTATCAACTTACATGGTTCAATGGAATAAAAAAAAACAGCCACAAAAATAATCCATAAAACACCAGTTTGACAAATTGCCTTACAATTTCCAAAATTGTCTTTCTTTTGCTGCTGCCAACACACACATTTGAAAAATCATTGAACCACAAATGTTCATAACCTACTCTGTCTCTGTTGCAGTCTTAGATTTGGTGTAAATCGACGTTACATTGTCTGAAGTTCAGTCATTGCAAATGTCATTTTGCCTTGCAGCCTTGCAACATGTTGCAATATGTTGTGGCAAACGTTGATCGTTGTCTTCATTGTCAATATGTTGCCATCATTTGTTAACAACGGTTTCCATGTTCCCTGCAAACAAACTTGCAATGATCGTGATTTTGGTGGAGAGTGCTGGACTATGAGTGGGTTAGCTTGGCATTCCGGGGGAGGGAACGGAAATGTTGCTACTAAAAAGGGCTTCGCATTTTTATGCAGTTAAAATTGGTATTGTAAATGTTCTATCTAAGCATAGAGTAAGGCATTTTCAGAAAATTTCTTCTATAGCAAGATATTTTCGAGTAACTTTCAATCATGACCACCCCCCGAGTTTACCAAAATTTGTTACTAATAGTCTACTAGTCTCTAGAAAAATGAAAAATATGTATTAATGAAATTCCACATACTTGAACAAATGTGTTTTCCAGATGATTTGATACAGTTTTGATCCATAAATATGGAGGATACCCTGTGATCATCAAGGATGGTCTCATCGGCGATAGAAAAACTATCAAACTAATGTTGATGAATACCTGCAAAAAAATTCTTATAAAGCTTGATAACTTTTTTTTAAAAAAAAACGCATAAAATTTGCTTAGTCCAATTTTGGCATTTCCACGTTTTTGATTAACAGAGACCCAATTGGTGCGAACGGCGACGAATCGAAAATTGGTGGTCATCATTAACACTGGCCGATACAGCTGCGATATTTTCTTCAGTTCGCACTCTACGTAAGCGTGTTGGTGGTTTAATGTCCAACAATGTAAATTTGGTGCGAAATTTAGTCACAATAGCCCGAATAGCCGCTTCAGTGGGTCGATTAAATTGACCATAAAATGGAAGCGCGCAATGAACTTTCTTAACAGAGCACGCATTTTGATAATAAAATTCAATAATTTGCAAGCGTTGTTCGTTTGTAAGACGATTCATGATGAAATGTCAAAGCATACTGAGCATCTTTCTCTTTGACACCATGTCTGAAATCCCACGTGATCTGTCAAATACTAATGCATGAAAATCCTAACCTCAAAAAAATCACTCTTTATGTGTATGTCCCTCAATTAGTTTGAGATATGATGTATTCCCCATGTATATATCAAACTCGATATATCCCGAGCGCTATATCGCTATAGTTTATTATTAATGTTCATTGTTTTTCACTTACTATTTAAGATAGTGATTTGAATGAGAATATGAAAGAAAAATCAAAAAGAGCTTTGTTGTATTGTCGGATTAAATGTATAAATAAAAAGAACACAGGTGCGCAACAAATTTGTATGGCCAATATTTATTAATTAATCGCGAGGGTAGTGAGATTTTTTGATTATTATTAAGTCTATATATAAAAATACCATTACAGATTAAGAACGATATGTATAATATATACACTTAACAATTAAGTAAGTAAATTAGGTATTGTTTTCATAAAACCTAGAGCACCATAAGCTTTGTTTATTATAATCGAAATGTGAGGTCAAAAGTTCTGACGTTGATCCAATAGAATTACAAGATCCACAAAGGAAACTTCAGCATCGTGATCACCAAAAAATAATTAGTTCTTAAATGTCTAATTCTAGAAAATTATATATAATTTTATATTTCATAATATTTAGTTCCATTAAATGTCATTACTTTCAATGCATGTACTTTCCAAGATTTTACTGGAAATTCATCACTAGCAAAATCGCTCCACATCAAGTTATTCAAATGTTGTCCTTTCTTTTTAGGTAGAGGGTGTGTTTTACATGCTTATGTAGATATTACGATGAACATTTTTGTAGAACATATTAACCCTCTAGCACTTCACTGAATTAATCTTATTGCTACTTTTCATGAAAGTCATCAAATGCCATTTTGCCTAGAAACAAGTTGCTTTCCTTAAAACACATATTGGACCAATAGTGTGGAAGTTATAGGGATTTTAGAAAAATGCTTGAAAAATAGCATTAACATCGTAAAGCCACTGGCTAGCTCACGAATGGACAGTGATAAAACTAAAATATTTTGAGATAATGTTATGACATATTTGATTTGAACTGGGATTTTGTCCTGGCTCAAGACCATTTTGCATATATATTTAATAGAATGCAAATTTATTTACAAATGGCATGGTGACATTTATTACTTGGCTGCAGACTACCACGATCATGATTTCGACCATGTCAAAAGTCTTTTCAAGTGGCTTCGCAGCGACTTTTCAATATCAGACCCGGCCTCTATAAGGAGATGATTCTCACAAACGAACGAGAAGCACAACTCACTTGCCGAATTTGCGTTTAAAAAATCGCACCAAGTAATAAAGTACACATGCCATCTTACAAAAATCTCATTGAGTTGCATTTGTAAGTATGTGTATATGCAGGTATAGTTACCCAGTAATACTTCTGCCGTGCCAACGCTCATTTGTTTAAGTTTTTTTTCTTTTTTGTATTTTTTTGGTCTGTAATCAATATTTGATTTGAACTGGGATATTGTCCTGGCTCAAGATATTTTACTATTATGAGATATTTTGAGATTAATTTTAGTCGGGAACAACCGGAATTTTTTTGAATTCTGCTTGAAGGAAGTTGTTTTAATTATTTATTTCAAATATTTTCAATCTCGACTGCAATTACGTTCATAATCGTAAAAGTAAGTAGATAGAAGTTCTTCTTCAATAAAAAATTATTTTGAAAAAATCGTACAGCTGTCGGGGGTATAATTATGAAATATTTATAAATATTTTTTCCTATTTCATTGTAATTTTAAATAAACAAATTACAATGAAATAGGAAAAACTAAATTTGTTAATACTTCATAATTATACCCTCCACCTTCAAGATGGGGGTATACTAACTTTGTCATTCCGTTTGTAACACCTTGAAATATCGACCTGAGACCCTATAAGGTATATATATTTTTGATCGTCATAAAATTCTAAGTCGATCTGGCCATGTCAATCCGTCCCTCCGCGAAAACGTGAACTATTTTTTACCATAAATATTCACATTTTTAAATTTGTTCACGTTTTCGATTGCCAACATTTTAAAATAAATAATTACTAACTTTGGAAATTAAATATCACTAGCCATTTAAACAATTTTTTTATTCAGTATTATGTGTTAAATGCAATTTTTTGTAGGGTATATGAAATCATAAAAAAATAATTAAAGATTAAAATCTTGCAATATAATGTTCACATTTGAAAGCTTTCAGAATTTGATTTGATGATTCAGAATAGTCCGTGTTAAAATAATACTATTCACGTTTCTCAGTCGCTCATATTTCGCGAATGGCTTACAAAATATTCAAAATTTAGACATCTGTCTTTGTTGTGTAGCACTAAGTGCATCAAGATTAATTATGAACAGTTTTCGAGGATTAGGTCAGAAATCAAAGAAGAATATTTATCCGCCGTTTCTTGTGTAATGTCTGATTGCGTTGTCCATATACAAAAAATTGGAAAAGTTTTTTGTCCTCAAAATTTTTCCCAAAGACGATGCTTCATTTTAAGTACAGAAATATGGTCATACACTTTATTAAGTAGTTAATCTTTCCCTTGTATGCGAGTATTAACGTGATTTAGGTGGCTAGTTTTATAGACAAGAAATGCAAAATCGCAAAACCATTGTTTATCTGCAAACTCTGAAATAGAATAATTGGCACGGGTCGGACATCTTACATCTGCATAATATGTAACGTCAGTATACATTGAATCCGACAACTTTAGAAATTCTTGGAACTGACTGTGATTTAAACCGAAATTCACTATTTGGACGCCCACTTTCATGACATGGTCCATTTTGAGCGATTTGTAACATAAATGAATAATGCAATGAAATTTTAGCAATGCAGTATTACCAAGTTTAGAGGCCTCATTTTTAAGTAGTGTCACTAAACCTTCGTATTTTCCAACCATTGCTGTAGCACCAACCATAGTTAAAAGAGATAATTTCTATCTAATAAAATTGGAGCCATAGTATTGTCATTAAGTGGATAAATGCCGCTAATTATTCCATCTTTTTAAAATTGACATCAATAACCTTCATATATGTATGTACATTCATCCAAAGCTAAGGGGTAAAATATAAACTCGAATGCTCGACTTTTCAAATCGTCTTCGAAACAGGATTATTCGTGAAAAATCTTTTTCTTTTCTGGACACAACATTTCTGCGACACTCTCCAGATATTCCTTGGCTATTTCACCATCTAAATATGATTTTTTGATTCATCATTGCAACTTTATAACTATCTTTAGCATGGCATGTTGACTTCGAACCCGCTCTCATAAATATATTTTGTTGTGCATAATTTTTATACCATAATTTTTATTCATGGACTAGGATATTATAAGTTAGTTTCGCGCCAAATGTTTGTAACAGCAAGAAATAATCGAGCTAGACCCACCGATCGGCTTAGAATCACCAGCTGAGTCGATTTAACGATGTCTGTCTGTCCGTCCGTCCGTCTGCTGTCCATCTAAGCTTGTTCGCACTCTACAGGTCGCAATTGTTGTCCGATTGTCATTAAACTTGGCAGAAGTATTTTTTCTGGCCAAGGACCATCGGTATAGAATTTGGAGGAAATTGGTTCAGATTTAGATATAACCCCCATACAAATGTCGCTCCCGATTTGACTTTTTCCGACCTATAAAGCACATATAGTACCCGATTTTCTTCAAATTCGGCTTAACACCTTATAATCAAACTAGAAACAGCTATGCAGAATTTGGGTATGATCGGTTCAGATTTAGATATGCCCCTATACAAATGTCGCTCCCTATTTCACTTTTTCCGCTTTAGAATCCACATATTGTACCTGATTTTATTTAACATTGGCACAAAATTTTATTATCGAACTAGAAACACCTATGCTGAAAGTGGGTAATATCGGTTCAGATTTAGATATAGCCCCCATACAAATGTCGCCCCGATTTGACATTTTCCGCTCTAAAAACCACCCGATTTTCTTTAAATTTGGCACAACATCTTATAATCCAACTAGAAACGCATATGCAGAATTTGGGTAAGATCGGTTCATATTTAGATATAACCCCCATACAAATGTCGCTCCCGATTTGACTTTTTCCGCTTTAGAAACCACATATTTTACCCGATTTTCTTTAAGTTTGGTACAACATCTTATAATCCAACTAGAAACACCTATACAGAATTTGGGTAAGATCGGTTCAGATTTAGATTTAGATTTTGTATTGGGGCTATACAAATGTCGCTCCCTATTTCACTTTTTCCGCTTCAGAAACCACATATTGTACCTGATTTCCTTTAATATTGGCACAGCATTTTATAATCGAACTAGAAACACCTATGGTGAAAGTGGGTAAGATCGGTTCAGATTTAGATATAGCCCTCATACAAATGTTGCTCCCGAATGTTTATCCGATTTTGGCCAAACTTTACATATTATATTTCCCCAATAAACATACATGGTGAAAGCGGGTCACATCGTTCCAGGTTTCAATATACCCTCATACAAATGTCCTTTCCGATTTAAAATTTTTTGTCAAGCACATACATTTACAGGATGCAAAAATCCTTCCTGATTTCACTTTTTTACCCAATTGAATTGTAATGAGATAGAAAGTCCGTCCGTCTTTAGTCTTTCCTTACTTGTTTGGGAGATGCCCATATGTCCATACTTTGGTATAAGCCAAATGGGGCCCCATTCTGATCTATTACAGCTCTAGAAACTAAATCTTACATCGTATCTTCATCAAATTTTGCAGATCATGATATTTTTCAACTAGGAATACCTACCGTGGTAGGTATTGAAATGGTTTTGAAATGTCGGTCCGATTCATCCTATTACTACTGTATAATTGTATTTGTCTGTCGGATAATTGGATCAATTACCATATTATTAACCATATACGTTAAATATGAATTTATAGTAACTGTATAATTTATATGAACTACTTAAAATTGCTCCCATTAAATACTTGGGTTTAGTCATCAAAGCGAGGTACATACGCAGGGAGTGGTGTAGGGTATTATATAGTCGGCCCCGCCCGACTTTAGCCTTTCCTTACTTGTTTTTAATTCATTTACTTGGTCTTGTCGAAATGGTCCTTTGTAGTTATCGAACTTATAAGCAAGTTTAGTCTCGTAGTGCCGCTTGTTAGATTAAATTAGATGAAACCCAATAAAGTTTTCAAAAAAATCTTAACTATGTTCTTTTCGTGATATTTATTTTTGTTAATTTCAAGAAGCTCCGCGGGCCAAAAAATTGTTAAATGCGGGCCGTATGCGGCAGGAGTGCCTCGTTTTGGCCACCTCAAACACTTTTCAGAATTTTTGACTTTACAGTCACTCTATTTGACTAATGATATTTATTGCAAATTTGTCATTTCGGAACGTTAGTCTTAGAATAACACTAACGACAACCAATATTCGTTTGCATAGAAATCCGAATCCTACTAATCATGTTGAGCCTAATGTACCAGTATTTGGTTGAACGGTGGAGAGGATTATGAGGAACAATTTCGTTTTCACATTCTCATACTTTGCGATGAACATAAACCGAGTTGTTCTAGAATGGATTTCGCCAAAAGTGTTCATTCTTTGTGGCAATGCAATCCAAAAAGTGGGCAGATCCCTTTCTCAGGTTTCAGTTGA
Source organism: Polietes domitor (assembly GCA_947397865.1). NCBI lineage: Eukaryota > Metazoa > Arthropoda > Insecta > Diptera > Muscidae > Polietes > Polietes domitor. Next base: position 50,993,614 of record OX377620.1, read on the forward strand.
CCATGGACGCATGCCAACCTTATACTTATGTTTGGCCCAAAATTACACTCTATGGGTACCTGAATGAATTTTATGAATGGTACTTGAACGTGTCTAACGGTTAACCGTGCGTAATGATAACTACTCCGAGTTAAGTGCAAACATATAATTTTGTTTTGATGTTCTTCTCGTATCTGTGGAACTAGGCATATCTCAGTACATTTGTAGTTATGTTTAATTTATGGACATTTGAGTGACTTCTTCTACTACAGCGCGTGCCCTATTAACTTATATCGGCTGAATGAAATAATAAAACTTATGGTCGATGCCTCATAGACAGCGCAGACCACAGAGCGAACTGAAATATTATTTATTTATGAATCGCCATTAGTCCATTAGGAAATGGAAAGAAAACGCCATAAATTATACATATTTTCAAGTATGCTTAGACAATAATAGACTCAACAAAAATTATACGATAAAGAACAAAAGGCCAGCAACAACAACAACATCGACAACATTCATTAATGGGAGGAGGAAGAAAAAGGAAGGTAAAGAAATTCTGGTGAAATGAATGTTTCCCCAAACTTCTTCGTTGTGAGGCTTGGGTGCACCTGAGCCGCCACCACCAGTGTTCTCGTTTAATTGAACAACACAAGGCGCATGCGCGCCATCACATGTGTACTAGTGCTTGGCACACAGCACTGCACAGCGAACAACACCCACTACCCACTTAATGATGATCAGCCTGTCAGCCAACCAACCAACCCGACCGCCCTATCAGACTAACAAAACGTGGAGGAAAACGAAAAAGAGGAAGAAGTCGTTATCTACGCCGTGCCGTTGTCCATTAAAACCAGACTTGAATAAGAATTTTTTTCGCCGGACTCGTAAAAATCCAAAGTTTAATAAAAAAGGAAAACCTTACGCCATTGACTGATTGTTCTTGCTTTTCATAGATGTCTTCAGTTTGTTGTTGTTGCTGTTTTTTTTTTTGTTTTTCGGGGAGGGAAGTAACTCTTTATATCGCTTAATGTTCCCTGGAATTGAATTGCTGTATTATTTTGATTACATGCAATTCTTTTTAATTTAAGCTTTATTTTCCTTTGGCTTCCACATTCATTATTAATTATCGTCATATTTCTCTCTTTTTGTTCTTAGAGATGTTGTTGTTGCTTTTTCCATTTCGGTTTTGGTGAAGACGTCTTGGTTATACAGGTGCATTTGTTGTACGTTAGAAACTGGTGTACATGACCGGTGGCACGTTTTCATAGTTTCTTCCGTTCTGCTGGATAAGAAATCTATTATATCTCGCTGAAGTGATAGAGCGTGTGTGGCCATTGGTCATGCTGCTTGATTATTATTGGACTTGCAATCTTTATTATTTATTATAAAACTTTAGAAATAAAAACTACCGGGTTCAATCAAGAAAAATGTTGAAAATGTAATTTCCTATTCTTACAACATAACGTACTGCGTGTGGGACATGGGTTGGCACCACCCTATTTGTGCTTGTAACTGAATGGTTAAACTGTTTTATAAAATAATCTTATAAATAATATATATTTACAATGGAGAACAAAAGTCTGTCTAAACATAAATACTAATATTGCAGAATCTTCTTTTTAAAACAATCATTTAATTATAGAGGTATTTGATTGAAAAATCTTTTTGGATAGTATTTACTCAATTTTCTTTTGATTGATATAGAAAAATCTAATCTATATATATAACAATAACAATTTTTTGATATTTTCAGTGGGCGTGGCACCTCCCACACAAATTTGGGTTTTATTCGTTTTTTATAAATTAGCTATTCGGAGTACTGTTGCAGCTAGAGCCTTGAACTTTTGTGAAAGTTCACTAATCGTTAGTCTGCATAGTTGTGCCTAAAATGGGCGGCATTGGAAAAGTGGGCGTGGCACCTCCCACACGAAGTTAAAACCTATTATTGAATATTGCCAGTTCTATGACACCTACAGTGCTGGAATTTTGTGTAAGGGCATCTAGCATCAATGTTGGTAGTTGTGCCAAAAATGCGGGTATTGGAAAAGTGGGCGTGGCACCTCCCACACCACACATATAGGGTTCACATTTCTATGTAAAATTAAAATTTATTTAAATAAAACCGATATAACACGGTATGGGTGTTAAGATATTTGAAGATATTGTTATCGATTTTAAACCTATAACATATATAACTCACACGCAATTGTACCTATCTTAGCTTAAATTAAATCCAACACTAAAAGTGTTTTTATACCCACCACCTAAGGATGGGACTCCATACTTTATATATTCTGGGTCGTGGTAAAATTCTAAGACGATCTAGCCATGTCTGTCTGTCTGTTGACAGCACGTAGCGGCCGAACGAAATGAGCTAGGAGGTTCAAATTTTCCCTAAATATGTCTTATGGTTGCAGATCGTTTGGGATTGAAAGTAGGCGAAATCGGTCCAAAGTGAATATTTTTTCCCTAACAAGGACTGAAAATACCCCCTAATATTTTGATTATTTAAGCAAATATTTTAAAAATTTTTGCTTTTTATACACTTGAAATTTGTTGCGGGCATTCCGCTACTAATATGAAAAGAACCAAAAGTACAAAATAGAAACATGAAATTCGGTGTGTACATCCATATAATTACGTAGAAGCGTAAAAAAGATATTTTCGAAATTCGTACTTTTAAGGAATTTAATTGGAAAAGAGGGATAAAAATGGTACCAACCAAAGAGCTGAAGTTGGAATCATGAAATTCGGTGTATGCATTCATCTGACTGTGTAGACGCGAAACATAAAGGCATTTTTCGAAATTTTTACTTTTAGGCAGAAAATAGGGCAAAGGGGGATAAAAAAGGTGCCAACCAAACGACTGCAGTTAGAATAGTGAACTTCGGTGTGTGCATTGCTCTGACTGTGTATATGTGAAAAATAAGTATATATTTTGATATTCGACCTTTAGGATCAAAACGAGATGAAATTGGTACCAAGGAAACATGAAATTGAGTATTTACACTCGTCTGTGTTTGTAGACACGCAAAATATGAGTATATCGTACTTTGAGGGTCAAAATGAAACAAGAATAAATCTGGTACCTAAATTTAGTGCATATTTTTGAAGATTGCTGTCTCATGTTCAATTTTTGATTGCAATTGCAGTATTATATTTATATATAGTAGATGACTATTTATACACTCCACGAGAGTATTATGTCTTTGTGCATTTGTTTGTAACACCCAAAAGGAAGCGAGATATACCCATTGTTAATTATACCGATCGACTTAGAATCACTTTTTGAATCGATGTCTGTCTGTCCATCTTTCCGTCTCTCCATCTATTGTTGTAATCAAATTACAGGTCGCAATTATAGTCCGATCTAAACAAAAATCGGCACAAGTAAGTCTTATGGATCAGGGACGAACGCTATTTAATTTGATACAAATGTCACTCCCGATTTGACATTTTCCGCTCTAGAAACCACATATTGTACTCGATTTTCTTTGAACTTGGCACAACAGCTTATAATCTAACTAGAAACACCTATGCAGAAATGTGGTAATATCGGTTCAGATTTAGACATAGTCCCCATAAAAATCTCGCTCCCGATTTGACATTTTCCGTTCTAGAAACGACATATTGTACCCGATTTTCTTTAAATTTGCCACAACATCCTATAATTCAACAAGAAACACCTATACAAAAAGTGGGTAAGATCGGTTCATGCTTAGATATAGCCCAAACACAAATGTTGCTCCCATATGTTAAATCCTGTTAAATTTTTTGACGCATTTTTTAATTTATAATTTGATGAATTCAGAGAGGATTGAGTGAGATTTGATTAGTAGCCAAAAGCCCATTTTTGACTCTTAAACACGAATTTTTAATGGTAGAAATTGGAAATTCATATTTGTTTGATTTTTATACCCTCACTCTACAGAGTAGGAAGGTATATATCATTTTGGACAGAAAAAAAGTGTAACACATTGAAGCTGTGACTTAAGACCCTAAGTATGTTTGCACCAAATCCGTTTCTCGACTTTTTAAGGTGTTTGATTCATGTCCGTCCGTCCGTCCGTCCGCCTGTCTGGCTGGCTGGTGTACACGATAACTCTCGAAAGGAGCTAAGGAATCGATTTAAACGTTGCACAACGTAATATTTTCCCAAACTTAGTTTAAGTTTGAAGATGGGCGAAATTAACACGCCCCTTCTGGTATCTCCCACACAAATAGCCCATATTCCAATGTCAAATTAAAACCCATATAACTTCCACATGGATAATCGGAATCAGCTATATTTTGGTAGTTGATAATGTTTTTAAAATCACGTTAAGTGTACTAAATATCACGGGTATTGTCACGCCCTTTCCAGTACCTCCCACACAAATCACGCAAAACTACGTAAAATTAAAACTTTAAAACTTCTATACTGATGATCGAAATACTGTAAAATTTGATATTTACAAAAGCTATTTTAGTGGTTACATCCGCATGGAATATGGGCGAAATTGCCACACCCCTTCTGGTACCTCCCACACAAAGTGGCCTAAACTTTGGTCACAATAAAACCGATATAATATCCATACGGGTAGTTAAAAGCATTTGTAATTTTATATTTAAAAATATTTTTATAATTACTTTAAACCTAAACAAGTAAAAAACGGCGTTAAGTTCTGCCGGGCCGAACTTTATATACCCTCCGCCATGGATTACATTCCACAGAGGTTGTCGGTTTTCGTAGAAGTGCAGTAATATTACAGGAAAATATAATTTTTTTAATATAGCCAAACCAAAACAAATACAAATATTGAAAAATTATTTTATAAAAAAATAAATATTCTTAAATATTGGTAGATAGTGGGTACTACAGTTGGCTGTATTTCCATTCTATTTTAATTAAAAAAAATAATAAAAATAAATAAATAATATAAAAAAATAAAATAATATGTATAGTTTGGCCAAAATCGGTTAAACATTTGGGAGCAACACTTGTATTTGGGCTATATCTAAATCTGAACCGATCTTACACACTTTCACCATAGGTTTTTGTACTTGGATTATAAGCTGTTGTGACAAATTTAAAGAAAATCAAGTACAATATGTGGTCTCTAAAGAGGCAAAAGTCAAATCGGAAGCGACATTTGTATGGGGGCTATATCTAAATCTGAACCGATCTTACCCAGTTTTTGCATAGGTGTTTCTAGTTGGATTATAAGATGTTGTGCCAAATTTAAAGAAAATCGGGTACAATATGTCGCTTCTACAGCGGAAAAAGTCAAATCGGGAGCGACATTTGTATGGGGGCTATATCTAAATCTGAACTGATCTTACCGAATTTCGGCATAGGTGTTTTTAGTTGCATTATAAGATGTTGTGCCAAATTTAAAGAAAATCGAGTACAATATGGGGTTTCTCGAGCGGAAAATGTCAAATCGGGAGCGACATTTGTATGGGGGCTATTTCTAAATCTGAACCGAAACAAATGCACAAAGACACAATACTCTCGTGGAGTGTATAAAAATTCTTAAATACGCTAAAATATTAGGGATTATTATGATTATTTTTAGTCCTTGTGAGGGAACAATTTTTCCATTTGGGCCGATTTCGCCCCGTTTCAATTCCAACCGATCTACGACTATAAGACGCATTTATGGAAAACTTGAACGTTCTAGCTCATTTCGTTTAGATGTTAGCGTGCTTTCAACAGAAGGACGGAAATGGCTAGATCGTCTTAGAATTTTATGACGATCAAAAATATATATACTTTATAGGGTCTCAAGTCGATATTTCAGGGTGGTACAAACGGAATGACAAAGTTAGTGTACCCCCATCCTGGAGGTGGAGGGTATAAAAATATTTACGCTTTAGCCTCGCCACTGCTTGTATCTCCAACACAATTGTCTCTATCCTAGGTAATATTAAAACCTTTATAACTTATATACTGGTGCATGGAATCCACTATGACTTGATATTTGATCATGTTTTTACAACTGTTTTATAAATGTGGAAGCTGGGACCATGTGACACGAACCTCCTAGTACCTTACACACAAATTATCCTGCCCTACATAAAGTTTTATTCCTTATAACTTCCGTATATATGTTCTCTGAGAGTGAGGGTTTAGCCGACTGAAGTTTACTTACTTGTTTTTAAATTATTTGTCACAACATTTGATTTAACAACAAACATTAATATACCCAAAAACTAGAATATACGGTTTAAAAAATCACGATTTGATTTTTCCTCCAATCGACGCAATGTCCCCCAGGTTAAGTCAAAGATTTTCCATGAAAGGTTGGGTTCAATTTCTAAAGGGTGCGTTGAATCAGAATCGGGCATTAGAATTGTCCATCAATACGCGTTCATGAACAAAATGTGTGTTTTTGGCCAATATTTAAAATTATATTTATTGATTTAAGAAGTATGTTTCAGAAAATATTGCATACGAAGATTAGTTCTTAGGCTTCACAAAAATACGATTGTAAAAATTAAATAGTTTTTTTCGATAACCTCTTTTTGGATGAAATTACATGCCTTCCCGGACAGTCTGGCTGAATTTCAACTTAAGGTCTAGTGAGTTTGTCAACATTTTTGTATTCCTATTCCAATTCAAGGACCTTTTAAAGGGGATTTTTGAAGAGTATTGTTAACAAGTACTTTGATGGGAAACATTGAGATAGAATAGTCAGCAGAAAATCTAAAGGAATGAAAACAATGACTTCAGCGTAAAAATAAATAATGAAATAATTGTTGGCATTAAGCCGATGAAACCTTGGTCATCCTTTCAGGGACCACTTTCAGTTTTGAACTAAAAGGCACCATTGTTGTTGTATCAACTGGAAGGTCATTTCCATCAAATCCTATTTAGATACAATTCCCATTATGCATCGAATATAATTGGCACACTTTCCTTTTTGTCCATGTCTGCTGACCCTTCAAGTGTCCTTTCAATGATAAATAAATAATGATAAACTAAAACTAATTACCGGTCATGGAAAAGATAACAATGACATACACAAACTATCCTCATCTACTAGAAGTGACCCACAGGTAGACTAACCAAAAATAGAGCACTTTCATTTTAAACGAGTGTCCTTGACCACTTTCACTGCTGTGGAGGGACAACAAGTAAAAGGGATTAAGATACGACACAAATGATATTTCGGCATTGCGAAGGATTAAAGGATGAATCCTTCGAACGAAATATTACCTAACCCGGTAGACACACGTTTGCAAGCGAAGCGTGTTTTTATGCAACATTTTGTTGCACAAAACTGGAACTGCCATAAAAGTGGCGGGTATAATCTGTACTAAGAACTACGTGCGATTTGGGAAACCTTTCAGATTTCACTTTCGGGGACTTGGTCTACCTACGAGATCGCAAACTAACTGGAATTAAGTGCGTGCATGTGAGTGTGCTCGCAAATAGTCCTTTTTTCCCTCCTTAGAAATAGGATAATATTGTTTGCAAATTGTCCTTTGTCCCATTTTCATGCGTCTATTAGACTATTTTGCAATTTGATACTTATTCGTATTTACTTTCGCATTTATCTGTTCCTCGCTTGGTACGATTGTGTGCGTAGAGACATTTTGTGCGCAGACGCACATGTTTCGATTGTTCCCTTTGTTTGATCCTTTCAAAATATGATCTTGAAAAGGGCGTATGGGATTTATGAGTGTTCTTCTATTTCTATGTTTATCTTTTCCCATTTCTTTGTTTGTTTAGTGAGTTTTGTTGAAATTTTCGTTATTTCCACAGGATGCCCGACAAAAGCGTGGGAATGTGTGAAGGTGTTTCTGTGCGTTTGCGTTGGAATAGGCAGTGCAAAAAGGAAGTGGTAGTGAAGGAAAGGTGTGTGTTAAATCCGAAGATGATCGAGGGAGTGATGGATGCTCAACAGAAACCATAGATAATTTTTTAATAATGATATTCAGTAAGAGTTGTGTTGTTTGAAAAATGCTGATGTAGATTGATGTAGGATAATTTCAATATTTGTTTGTGTGGTTTGTGATCAGCCATATTTCAAATTTGATGACATATACCTGTGATCCGTACACAATTTGAGTTATATTTCAATGTCAGCTGTAATTCGTGTCTTATTCAAATCATGAGACACATTCGACTGATAACTTGGCAAATATTGAAAATCTCTCGGCTACTTCACTTTATAAATAAACGTATAAGGGCGTTTCCAAAATAAATCGATACATTTTTGGTCCGATTTGTGTTTGAATGGGCTCGCTTGAAAGGTGCTGATCGCTAATTGCGATTTTTGCAATTTCCTATCCCATTATGGACCGCATCATTTTTTTTAGTTTTTAATCCTCAAGGGACCAACAAGGACCCATGATGATCCCATTCTGAATTTTTGACGGGTTTTATTAGAAAATTGTGGGCCATTTTCTGATAAATTTTGCAAAAAATCTAAATGACGTTATGTAAGGATCCTCAAGGATAAACAAGTAAAAACGGCATTAAGTTCGGCCGGGCCGAACCATGGATTGCATTCCACAGAGGATGTAGATTTTCAGAAGTGCAGTAATATTGCAGGAAAATATAATTTTTTTAATATAGCCAAACCAAAACAAATACAAATATTGAAAAAATAATTTTATAAATAAATATAATACTTTTTGTTGTAACTCTAATAAATATAAAATTTTAATTTCAAACCACGCTTATAAGGCAATACGTCAATTGGTAGATAATGGGTGCTACAGTTGGTTGTATTTCCGTTCTATTTTAATTCCAAAAGTACAAATTTTGAAAATCCATTATCAGACGTACATTGTGCAAAATAAGCTAACTTCATGATTCAACAAATTTCTCCGTAAAAGAAAAAGTACGAATTTGGAAAAAAACTTTTTTATTTGCTTGTCTATGCAGTCAGAGGAATGTATACACCAAATTCCATGATTCCAGTTGCGGCCACTTGGTTGGTACCATTTTTACCCCCTTTATTTGACGTTTCTACCCAATTAGAATTTCATCATTCTAGCTGTAGTCGTTTAGTTGGTACTATTTTTATCCCTCTGTACCATTGTATCCCTTGAAAGTACGATTTTGGAAAAAACCTTTTATTTTCCATGCCTACGTAGTCAAAGGAATGTATACTCCGAATTTCATGACTCTAGCTGCCGTCATTTGGATGGTACTATTTTTATCCCCTTTTTCCATTTTGACCCCAAAAAGTACGAATTTCGAAAAATACGTTTATTTTCCCTGTCTACACAGTCAGAGGAATGTATACTCCGAATTTTATGTCTCTAGCTGCGGTCATTTGATTGGTACTATTTTTATCCCCTTTTTCATGTTAACCCCATAAAGTACGAATTTTGAAAAATCCGTGTATTTTACTTGTCTATGTAATAAGAGGAATGTATACACCGAATTTGATTATTCTAGGCGCAGCCGTTTGGTTGGCACCATTTTTATCCCTCTATTCCCATTTTATCCCTTAAAAGTACGAATTTGGAAAAAATACTTTTATATTATATATCTACTCAATTAGAGGAATTTACATACTGAATTTCGTGTTTCTAGCTGTTGTCGTTTAATATGTAAAATTGTTATTCCTTTTTGGCCCCATTTCACCCCCTACAAATAAGAATCACTTTATGGTGCACGTTTTTGCTATAAGGGGATACCAAATATCAAGCAAATATAAACAGGTATACTCAAAAAATATGCTTAAATACGCTAAAATATTTGGGATTATTATGGGTATTTTTAGTCCTTGTGAGGGAAAATTTTTTCCCTTTGGGCCGATTTCGCCCCATTTCAATCCTAACCGATCTACGACAATAAGACGCATTTATGGAAAAATTTGAACGTTCTAGCTCCTTTCGTTTAGATGCTAGCGTGCTTTCAACAGACGGACGGTCATGGCTAGATCGTCTTAGAATTTTATGACGATCAAGAATATATATACTTTATAGGGTCTCATTTCGATATTTCAAGGTGTTACAAACGGAATGACAAAGTTAGTATACCCCCATTCCTGGAGGTGGAGGGTATAAAAATATTTTGGTATTTCCTTGTTCTACCAGGACATGGACAATTTATTATGTCATTTAAAACATTTAAATCCGATGATGAATACGGACAATAATTCGACTTAAACAAGTAAGGAAAGTCTAAAGTCGGGCGTGGCCCACTATATGATACACCCCACATTCTATCGGAATACAATTTAATTCAGTAAAAAAGTGAAAACGGGAAAAATTTTAGCTATATGTAAAACTGAACCGATGTGACCCATTGTTAAAATATGTGGTTTCTAGAGCAGAAAAACTAAAATCGGGAGTGAAGTTTGAATGGGAGCTATATATAAATCTGAACCGATCTGACTTATTTTCACCATAGGTGTTCCTATTTTAAATATAAGATGTTTTGCCAATTTTGAAGAAAATATGGTAAAATATTTGGATTCTAGAGCGGAAAAATTATGGGAGCTGTATATAAATCATTTTTACCACAGATGTTTCCAGTTGAAATATAAGGTGTTTTGCGAATTTTGAAGAAAATCTGTTACAATATGTGGATTCTAGAGCGGAAAAATTCAAATTGCGAACGAAATTTGTATGGGAGCTATATATAGATCTGAGACGATCTAACACATTTTTACCACAGGTGTTTCTAGTTGAACTATAAGATGTTTTGCCAATTTTGAAGAAAATCTTTTGAAATATGTGGTATCTAGAGTGAAAAGAGTCAAATAGGGAGTGAACTTCGTATGGGGGCTATATCTAAATTTGAACCGATTTTCTTCAAATTCAATAGCGTTCGTCCTTGTCCCGAAAAACTTCGTTGTGCAAAGTTTCGTTTAGTTCTGGCTGCAATTGCGACCTGCATCGTGATTACAACAATAGATGGACAGACAAGCGGACATTGCTAAATCGACTCAGAAAGTGATTCTAAGCCGATCGGATAAAATACAAATGAATATTGAGAAAAGGCAAATTGATATTGGTATGGTAAAAGGAACATTGAAATTGAGAAGAAATTATTACAAGTTTATAAATAAGAATTAACTACTATAAGGAAAAGCAATATAAAGTTAAAATACTATAAGGAAAAGCAATATAAAGTTAAAATATATATAAATTAATCTAAAAATATATATCTAAATCTGAATTGTTTTCTCCAAATACATTAGCAACCGCCACTGGTTCAAACAATTGCACAACCTTCAGAAAGGCCGCAATTATGCAGACATACATAGTTGAATGGACTCAACAGCTGATTCTGAGCCGATTTGTATACTTTAAGGGTATCTAGCTCGATTATTTCTTGGTGTTATAAGCAATTGACAAGAAAGTAACATATCATACTCTATTCCACGAATTGGTGTAGGGGGTGACAAAAGAATTGCATCGGCCGGGAATCGAACCCGGGCCGCCCGCGTGGCAGGCGAGCATTCTACCACTGAACCACCGATGCTTATAAAAACGCGTTATCAGTATCCAGGCTCTTAATAATTCGTATATATATATTTGCGTTGCATTATGAACAGTTTTTTTGCATTTTTATCTAAATTAATAAATTTGATGGATAATTAAGATTGATTGATTGAGTTATGTTGATAGTTGACAATAATATATTACTTTCAACGACCACTTCGATGACAAATTCATATAAGCATCGGTGGTTCAGTGGTAGAATGCTCGCCTGCCACGCGGGCGGCCCGGGTTCGATTCCCGGCCGATGCAAATGTGATATTTTTAAAAATATATATCTATGTTTAAAAATAAATAAACCATTGTAAAATACTATACCCAGAATGAAATGTCGACGGTAAAACTGCATTGACTTTGTCACCAGTACTACTGGCCAATAATTATACCCCAGGCAATACACTTCACTTCAGTAGACATGTAGCATGTGTTTGAGAATCCGTTCGTGCCCTTAGTCCTATTGACTATGTGACATTGTAGACTATGTGGAACTACAGATTCAGTAGTACAATTCAACAATTATAGTCAATATTTTTGGAACTATTTATTAAATTTCCACAAAATTAATAGGAGAGAGGTACGAGTTCAAGCAAGGGCATTTATTTTCTTAATATTAGATGATTTATTAAAAAAGCAGCAAAATTTTTCAGTTGTCAGCCATTTCTCTAGAAGTTTCTTTGACAATGCCACCAAGAAGTTACCCAAAATAGTCAACAAAAGTGGTGACATGGAGACACTTAACCTGAGGTTTCCTTTAGGCTAGTGTGCATGAATATTTTATTTTATATTTATTTTAAATTTTTAAAAGCCCGATCTGCAACTAATTATTTAGTTGGAGATCGGGTGTAAATTTAATATACCACTGAACCACCGATGCTCATATTAATCAAATTTAGATAGCGAAATCCAAAAAAAAAACATATTTGTGCATACATATTTGTCTAATGAATATTCATATCGAGTTCGTGGTGATAATTAATCAATCATTTTTCTGATTAATTTGCATAAATTAAAAAATTGCATCCACAATGTAGATGCTAATAATATAGTGTCTGTAAACTTGTATACTATTTTGTGTGAACTTGTCTATTTGTATGAGCATCGGTGGTTCAGTGGTAGAATGCTCGCCTGCCACGCGGGCGGCCCGGGTTCGATTCCCGGCCGATGCAATAATTTAATTTTTAGGTTAAAGGCATATCAACTTTAAGCTTCAATTAAATTGGTTCTTTAATATTACAAATGTAGAGCCTTCTTCATGTGCTATGTGTGAATTATACATATTAAATCTACACAGAGGGATGTCTGGGGATATGTGTCCTTGAGACACCACATTTGTCGACTGTTTTGGTTACGTTGTCAATGAAGCACCTACAATTTTTTACTTTGCTTTTTCATTAATAAAGCATTTAACTTTAGTAAAAGTGCATGTGTTTGAACTTGTACTTCTCCCAATATTACTATGTAGTGCGACAGAAAGCATTGTCTGGGAGGTATAACTCAGAATTATAATCAATAGTACAATTTTACTATTGACATTTCCTTCAGGGTATATGTATTTCTTTCCAATTGTTGATTTATTTAATACATATAGACATCTCCCAAAAAAGTTCTACGAAAAAAATTAAATCAGACCACACTAATAGCTTTTAACTTTACATTTTTCCTTATTTCGACAATTTTTTTTATTATGAAACTTGAAGTTAACTTGTGCTTTTTTATTTTTATTAAAAGTTGATCTGTTATATCGAAAATTACTAATTTTTTTACTACGAGTGGAAATATTTGTCGCGTCCGTATTTCTGCTGTGCCAAATTAAAAAATAAGAAATAATTCTCATATTTCATAAATCTACGAACAAAATATATCCTCTGACCTTCATTTTACTTCATAAAAACAAAGTTCTCAAAAATCGCTGAACTTTGTATATTTGTATAAGAACTTCAAAAATACTTCTGTTTTTTGTCGCGTCCGTTTCCGTGTTTATAATTTTGTACTAATTCTAAACTGACGATATATTTTTAAAATGTAGTACTCTTTAAGCGCTTTAGAACACTAAAAAGGCTGATCGACTTTTTCAGTTTCATTCTTCTTTTTGGAGTAGTTCAAAGCGTGCGAATCTCGCGTCCGGGTCACTGGGAGATGCCCATATGTAGATATAAATTTTTGAAAATATCAAATTTGCATCGGCCGGGAATCGAACCCGGGCCGCCCGCGTGGCAGGCGAGCATTCTACCACTGAACCACCGATGCTTATATAAATAAACTAGTTCACACGGTTCCAGGCACTATATAAGTCACATCTATATTTTGGATGCAATTCTTTAATTTTATGCAAATTAATCGGATAAATGATTGATTAATAATCATCACGAACTCGATGTGAATATTCATTAGACAATTGCACAAATGTTTGATTTTGATTCTGAATTTGGTGATTATGAGCATCGGTGGTTCAGTGGTAGAATGCTCGCCTGCCACGCGGGCGGCCCGGGTTCGATTCCCGGCCGATGCAATAATTTAATTTTTAGATAAAAGGCATATTATCTTCACGCTCGAGCTTCAATTAAATTGTTTGTTAAACTTTTAAAGATAAATAAAATGCTCGTTGGTAATATTGCAAAGATAGAGCCTTCATCATGTGCAGTATATATCATCTACATATCAAATCTACACAGATGGATGTCTAGGGATATATGCATTTAACTCGCCACGTTTGTCGACTGTTTTGTTTACATTGTTAACGAAACGTCTACAGCTTTTACTTTGTTTTTTTTTTTCATTTATAAAGCATTTAACTTCAATAAAAGAAATTCATCTGTTTGAACTTGTACCTCTCACAATATTGCTAGTGGAGAAATCTAATAAAAAGATCCAAAAGTTATCAAAATGTACTACAATGTCACATAAACATAGTTCAAAGGCCAATATTAAATGTTTACAGCAGAGAGCATTGTCTGGGAGGTATAACTGGTCAGAAGTACTGATGACAAAGTCAATAGTGAATTATCAATACAGTGTTTCTATTGAAATTTCCTTAAGGATATATTACTTTCCAATTGTTGAATTATTAATTATTATTTTTAAAAATATTACATTTGCATCGGCCGGGAATCGAACCCGGGCCGCCCGCGTGGCAGGCGAGCATTCTACCACTGAACCACCGATGCTTATAAAAATAGACTAGTTCACAAAAACTAGTATAAAAGTTTCTAGGTACTATATAATTCGTATCTATAGTTTAGATGCAATGCAATTCTTTTATTTTATAAGCCAAATGATTGATTAATTATAACCACGATATGAATATTAATATTGATGCTTATATAAACAGACAAGTCCACACAAATAGTATTTATAGATACTAAATATTTCGCATCTAAATTTTGGATGCATTTTTTAATTTATGTAAATTAATCAGTTTGATTAATTATCACCACAAACTCGATATGAATATTCATTGGACAAATACAGAAATATTTGATTTTGGATCTAAATTTGATGAATATGAGCATCGGTGGTTCAGTGGTAGAATGCTCGCCTGCCACGCGGGCGGCCCGGGTTCGATTCCCGGCCGATGCAAAAGCAATATTTTTTAAAAATATATATTAAATAACTCGACAGGTGAATACTATTAATTTGGTATGAAGACATTCAGCACATTTTTAATCATTGGAAATAATATATCATTTATGAATGAAAACTTAACATTAATTTTGCAGCTCGCACAAAAAGTTAGTATATCTCTTATCCAAAAATAAAGTAATTTGCATCGGCCGGGAATCGAACCCGGGCCGCCCGCGTGGCAGGCGAGCATTCTACCACTGAACCACCGATGCTTATTCTATATTGTCTATGAAATATATATAAGACGTTGCAAACAATAAATTATTTTCAATTAAATGCACTTAATTAATCAATCAATATCGATTATTCATCAAAATTATTAATTGAGATTAAATTCAAAAAACTCATCAAAATGCAACAAAAATGATGATGCTATGTTTATAAGCATCGGTGGTTCAGTGGTAGAATGCTCGCCTGCCACGCGGGCGGCCCGGGTGCGATTCCCGGCCGATGCATTTTTTTGCTTCTAACCCTCTCATGCTCAATGTTGCCTATAGGCAACATTGCGAGTTAGTCCTATAAAATCTTTAAAATCACATATTTTGCAGAATTTTTATTTTTGTTTACATATGTAACAAGGTATATTTAAAAGGGAACCAACAAATTCGGTAACTTTGGTTTGCGTAGGAAGGTGAAAACAAAGTGAAGTTTCAAATTTCAATTGTTTGAGTTTCTTGTAATTCGAAATTGTGTAGAAATTCTTCTTATTTTTATTGGATTTCTTCGAGTACAAGAAAAAGTATTTTTGTTATTCGAAGAGATATATATCAAAGATATTTAAAATGAAGAAAAAAATAAATTGTTTAACCGATATCTGCAGTATAATTATTTTAAGAAATATCTTGTTACTCATGCCCTGTAAAAATTAGAACCCCAAGACTCTATAGAAATCATATTTAGACTCATACCTCATCAAAAAGCATAGCAAGTTTTATATATTTATTAAGAAGAAAATTCGGGCATGAGATGGTTAATCTGACACACCTACGAACTCATATTTTTCCAATTGATTGGTGCTGTTCCATAGCAAAACTATTTTAATTTTTCCTTTGGAAATATGTCACCGCACAAAGGGCAAAGAATTAGAATGCAATATTTTAAAGACTGTAAGGTTTGAACGAGATGTTTTTTTGTCATACTTGGTATTTCATTGGTTGCAATAGTTGAGTTCATTTTCATGAAAATTTAGGAATATCAGCAAATTAGATTTGCCGATTTTACATTGGCGTACTCATACATATACACACTCTTTATTGCCTATCCCATACAATAGAGTGTCTATGAACTTACGAATTTTGTGGCACATCGATTTATCAATCTGAGTCCCTATAAATATTTATATTATTGATTGTGATAAATCTCTATGACCATCTCCCGTCAAACTCTCTGCTGAAAACACTATAAGGTCCAAAACAGCCACAGACAGGTAGGTGTGCTATTTGAATGAGTTTTGCGACAGTTTCCAATTAAGGATTACCTTTTTAATTGCTATTTATATATACAATAGTAATTTTTTACAGGAGCCATTCAATCAGATACATCAGAAATACAAATGCCAATATATCTATAAATATTTTTTTAAAGATTTGTTCTTAATATACGTGAACAAAATTTTCACAGAAGAATACTCCTTGAGATTGCAGGTTGCAATTGTTGAAATTAGGCAGAAGTATTTTTTTAGGCTAAGGACAGATTTAGATATGTCCTCTATACAAATATCCCTATAATTTAAACTACTACTGCTCTAGACTACACAGTTTACATGGGATCATGACAACATTTTCAGGATCGTGTTATACAGGTATCGTAAAAGTGGACCACATGGATCGATGTTTTGATATAGCCCCCATTCAAATGTACCTACAATTTACACTATCACTGCTCTAAAATGCACATCGGATCACGATTAAATTTCCCACTTCATGTTACATTTAGACAAGAAACATCAATTTTGAAAGCCAGCTATATAGGTCCATTTTTGGATCTATATAGCCCATATAACTGGGCCCCATTACATTGGATATTGATCAAATTTTACGGATTTTGTTATATTTCAACTGAGAATACCTACTTTGAAAGTGATTTATATGGGACACTTTTTAATGTAGCGCCCTTACTAATGGAACCCATTTTTACTATTACCCCTCTAGAATCAACATGTTAAATAGGAATTTTATCAAGTTTTGCAGATCATGTTATATTTCAATTAAGAATACCTACTATGATAGGCAAATACATATATTGGTTCACATTTTGGTCTAACCTCCATGAATGGGTCCAGTTTGCACCATTACAGTTGTAGAACCTACATCTTCATCGGATCTTGATCAAAGTTTGCAAATCATGTTTTTTTTTTCAACTAGGAATACCTACCGAGAATAGGAATACCTAACTATATAGGCCCATGCTATGGTATAACCCCCAAGTGTTGTTATAGACCCCCAAACAAATTTCCATCCAATTTATCTTGTTACCGCTGTAAAATCTGCATTTGTCATTGATCTGGATCAAATTGTACAGATAATGTTATATATACTCTCGGAACACCTACCGGAAATTTGGATCATATGGGTCGGTGTCTTCAAATACAACTGTCCCACCAATTTTCATTCATTACTGTCGCCTCATATTACATCGCATCTGGATCAAATTTCCTAGATCATGAACGCTTAATGATGAAGTGACTGACCATGGGACCCTTTTTAATGAAGAACCAATTGGCCTGCTGATACGATTTTAGACGTATTTTCTATATCACGTTGTATTTCAGTTCGGAACACTTACAGCAAAAATGGAGCATTTCTCAAAGATGTTGCCACCGCTCATTATCAATTTTTGAATCAATCATGATGCAAATAATTGTTATATTTTGTCTAGGCGTAGCTATTATAAGATTTGATCACACCGATTTTATTTGTGCATAGATTCATCACATATATGAGTTGTATAATGTAAACATATTTCATCAATACATCGTCCCCATAAATAACCTGGATTTAGGAGTCAAAACTAGGTATATACGCAGGGTCATATAGTCGGTCCCGCCCGACTTTAGCCTTTCGTTATTTGTTTTAAATATAAGGTGGGTCATTTAACATTTTAAATTTAAACTACCGATTGCATTGACTTTTCAAGTTTATGTTTGACATTTGCAAAATTGGACGCTATGCGCTCGAACAAAATTGGGAAATATTAAAAACTTACTTCCAAAGCAGTGAGTCTTTAACGCAAACTGTAAGAAACCCACAGAGAACCCACACGTGACTATTGAGAAGCCAATGTGTCCGAGTCACTGTTTAGTGTGGATTTTGGGCTGGCGACATCATTGAGCAATGTACTGAAAATTTTGGTTGATTATATATGGGCATCTCCCAGTGGCCCGGATGCGACATTCGCACGCCTTGAACTACGCCAAAGACAATAAAGAAACTTAAAAAGTCGATCAGCCTTTTTAGTGTTCTAAAGCGCTTAAAGAGTACTTCATTTTAAAAATATATCGTCAGGATTTAGTACAAATCAGTACAAAACAAGTAAGAAGGCGTTAAGTTCGGCCGGGCCGAATCTTATATACCCTCCACCACGGAGTGCATTCCACAGTATTACCAGCAGATTAAAGGATGTCGACTTTACATAGAAGCACAGTACCATATTACGAAAATTGTGATATTTTTATGCACATTACTATATTTGTTTACTATTTCAAACTATAATGTATACTTATGCGCACTGTTTAAAATCGACTACTATATATAAATAAAATGATGAAATTGTGAAAGTGAACATGACTAAATATTAGGCGATTGTCAGTCGCCATTAGAAAGAAGCATTTTCAGATATACACAAAGTGATAAGAAAAGTATAAATTTTAAAGATATCCGCATTCGCCCCATTTTCCGCCCAAATGTACAAATTTCAAAAAAAAATCTCTCACGTACGCAGTATAAGACAACTTCGTGATTCTACCATTTTTTGTCGTAAAAGCAACAAAATAAAGTACGAATTTGGAAAAAAAAAATATTTTACGTGGCTATGCAGTCAGAGGATTGTATACGCCGAATTCTATGATTCTATCAGCGGCCATTTTGTTGTTACCATTTTTATCCCCTTTTTCCAATTTTGCCCCGTCAAGAGTACGACTATCTAAAATCTCTTTATTTTACGTATATACACAATTAGAGGGATGTACACAATGAATTTCATCATTCAAGCTGTATTCGTTTACTTGGTACTATTTTTATCCCCTGTAGCCATTGTATCCCTTGAAAGTACGAATTTGGAAAAAACGTTTTATTTTTCGTGTCTACTCCGAATTTCATGATTCTAGCTGCTGTCATTTGGTAGGTACTATTTATATCCCCTTTTACCATTTGAACCCCAAAAAGTACGAATTTTGGAAAGTAATTTTATTTTACGTGTCTACGCAATCAGAGGAATGTATATATCGAATTTCACTATTCTAGGTGAAGCCGTTAGGTTGGTACTATTTTTATCCCTTTTGTCCCATTTAACCCCTTTAAAGTACGAATTTAGAAAAAATACTTTTATATTATTTATCTACTCTATTAGAGGAATGTACACGCCAAATTTCGTGTTTCTATCTGTTGTCGTTTGAAAAGTACCATTTTTATCCCTTTTTGTCCCATTTCGCCCCCTACAAATAAAAATCACTCTATGGTGGCCTTTTATGCTATAAAGGGAATGCGCATTGCGAATATCAAGTAAATACAAGCTAATATGTTCAAAAACATGCTGAAATACTCTAAATATTAGGGGTATTTTCAGTCCTTGTGAAGGAAAAATTTTTCCCTCTGGGCCGATTTCGTCCACTTTCAATCCCAACCGATCTACAACCATAAGACACATTTAGGAAAAATTTGAACCTGCTAGCTCATTTCGTTCGGCCGCTATCGTGCTTTCAACAGACAGACGGACATGGCTATATCGTCTTAGAATTTTACCACGACCCAGAATATATATACTTTATGGGGTCTCCGATGAATATTTCAAGGTGTTACAAACGGAATGACAAAGTGAATATACCCCCATCCTGGAGGTGGAGGGTATAAAAATAAACAATTTTATATCGAAACGGACGCGACTAAAAACAGAAGTACTTTTGAAGGTATTATAGAAATATACAAAGTTCAGCGATTTTTTGAGAACTTTGTTTTTCCTTATATACATGTAAATGAAGGTCAGAGGATATATTTGGTTCGTAGATTATGAAATATGAGAATTATCTCTTCAATTTTTATACCCTCCACCTCCAGGATGGAGGTATATTCACTTTGTCATTCCGTTTGTAACACCTTGAAATATTCATCGGAGACCCCATAAAGTATATATATTCTGGGTCGTGGTAAAATTCTAAGACGATATAGCCATGTCCGTCTGTCTGTCTGTTGAAAGCACGATAGCAGCCGAACGAAATGAGCTAGGTGGTTTAAATTTTTCCTAAATGTGTCTTATGGTTGCAGATCGGTTGGGATTGAAAGTGGGCGAAATCGGCCCAAAGGGAAAATTTTTTCCCTCACAAGGACTGAAAATACCCCTAATATTTAGAGTATTTCAGCATGTTTTTTGAATATAATAGCTTGTATTTACTTGATATTTGCAATTCGCATTCCCTTTATAGCATAAAATGGCACCATAGAGTGATTTTATTTGTAGGGCGAAAAATGGGACGAAAGGGATAAAAATAGTACCAATCAAACGACAATAGATAGAAACACGAAATTTGGCGTGTACATACCTCTAATAGAGTAGATACATAATATACCAACCAAACGGTGTATATATTCCTCTGATTGCGTACACACATAAAATAAAGGAAATTTTCTAAATTAGTACTTTTAGGGTGTAAAATGGAGAAAGGGGATACAAATTGTACCAAACAAATGGATGCAGCTAGAACCATGAACGCGGTATACAATCCTCTGACTGAGTGACACGAAAAAAACGTTTTTCCAAATTCGCACTTTCAAGGGATTCAATGGGAGCAGAGGGATAAAAATGGTACCAACTAAAAGGCTACAGCTAGAATGATGAAATTTTCGAAAGTCGTATTTTTAAGGAGTAAAAGGCGAAAAAGGGTATAAAAATGGTACCAACAAAATGGCCGCAGATAGTATCATGGAATTGGGTATATACATTCCTCTGAGTGCATAGCCACGTAAAATATTTTTTATTTTGTTGCTTTTACGACAAAATATGGTAGAATCATGAAGTTGTCTTATACTGCATACCTGATAGGTAAGGTATTTTCAAAATTTATACTTTTGAATTTAAAATAGATGGAAATACAACCAACCAAATGACTGCAGCTGAAAATACATGATTGCTGCCTTCTATTTACTTTATGAATTGAAGTATTATTTCCATTATATATACATAGTATAAAAATATTGGTAGCCTTGGCTTATTAATTAAATTTCTGATTTTCATACATTTGAAATTTGTTGCGGACAAAGAAAATAAATGTTTTAGCGGGCGAAATGGGACAAAAATGGATAAAATATGGTACCAATGACAACAGCTAGAATCATGAAATTCGGTGTGTACATCCCTCTAATTGCATAAAGAGGGATTTTTCGAAATTCGTACTTTTAGGGATATAATTGAAAAAGAGGGATAAAAATGGGACCTTCCAAACCGCTGAAGTTGATATCATGAAATTCGGTGTGTATTCGGTGGTCTGACTATGAAGACTCGAAACAAAACGGTTTTTTCCAAATTTGTACATTTGGGGGGAGAATGGGGATATCTTTAAAATTTGTACTCTTCTTATCAAAATAATGCAGTCACTTTGTCTGTATCTGAAATGCTTCTCCCTAATGGCGACTGACAATCGCCTAATATTTTCGGCATGTTCACATTCACAATTACAGCATTGTATTTATTTATAGTAGTAGATTTTAAACATTACGACATTCAGAGATTCAAAACAGATGTCAACAGACACTACTTCCTCTTTCCTCCTTCCAATACCTTATCTTCCTTCTACCAACGCAATGCACTGCATTTATAGGGGACATCCCCTGAGTGTTGGTTCAGTGAAAAAAAAAGTGCGCATAAGTATACATTATAGTTTGAAACAGTAAAGAAATATAGTAACGTGCATAAACATATCACAATTTTCGTAATATGGTTCTGTAGTTCTATTTCGACATCCTTTAATCTGCTGGTAATACTGTGGAATTCACTCCGTGGTGGAGGGTATATAAGATTCGGCCCGGCCAAACTTAACGCCTTCTTACTTGTTTTAATTAGGTACAGCTGAAATACGGAAAATTTTCCACTCGTAGTAAACAAATTTAGTAATTTTCGTTATAACACTTCAGCTTTTAATAATAAAAATAAAAGAGAATAAGTTTCATAATAAAAAAGTTGTCGAAATAAGGAAAAATAAAGTTAAAAGCTATAGTGTGGTCTGATTTAATTTTTTTGGGAGATGCCCATATATGAATGGTATTGTGTTCCATTATTAAATGACAAAGTTCAAGCTTTCCAATAAAACCAGAAATTTTTTATATCCGATTCTTATTTAAAATTTTAAATGGCCCACCCTAAACTTATTGCCACTCTAAGATTTTTTAAAAATGTTCGTACGGTGTTATCAAATATTTAGGAGCCACGTGAAAGTTTCTTTGTCCGTTTGACATGGAAGTTAAATTATGATATAAAACATAGAATTATCAATTAAAGAACTTAAAATTCATATAATGTTGCCGATGAGACTATCGCTCGGACTTAATGGAGGAGGGAATATAAGAGGGATGACCAAATTAATTAGATTCCTTTTACAATGGTTACACTGTCATCGTTTCCTAATTTCTCTTGCTGTTACAATGCGGTCTAATGAACTGTTTTGTTTATTGTTTTCACTATTTCGGGGTATGCATGCAACTCCCAACCATCTTCTTTTAAAACATTCTCTAATAATTTCAAATTAATTTTGTTGTTAATACTTTCCCCAGAATTCCAAACAGCACATGATCAGAATGTCAATATGGTCATTATGATTGCTTTGTGCTTGATTAAGTAATAATAGCACTTCCAAAATTCTCAGAAACAAATCCATAGAAATAGTTTTCTAGAATCACCAAACAATAGTGGCTCATGAATTTAGAAAATTTCACGAAAAAAACGCTACACGCTTTTGGAAATCCTCAAACAGTTCAAAGTATTTATGAAAAAATGCAATAGCCACTGCCACAGCAACAACAGCACGAGCACCAACACCTAACATCTAACACCCATGCAATACATCATAATTTTCCTGTCACTCATTGCGATACGAGTTTCCAGAGTGTTGCCGAGGCAAACTGCGCCATTGCCATTGCCAACGCCATCGCCATGGCCATCAATATGAATCATTAAGATGATGATTAAAATACCATAAGATTGGCTGGAAGGAAAATTGCAACAATGACAGCAGCGGCAGCAGCTCAGCAACTTGCAACTCGAAACTACAACTACATAAATTCAAGCAGCAGCAGCAAGAGCAACAGCAACATAGGTAACAACATTAGAAACGTACTAACAGCAAGCGGCCAGATAAAGTTATTAAATAGCTGATTGACAGTGAAACAACTTTACACGAACACAGACGGGCACATATCGAGAAAAAGCAAAGGCGTGATTGGTTATACGATACCCTACACTCAACCCACATGGTTTATCAAACGGGTAAATCATAGACTCGGCCCACTTTCTATAAAAGAGGTCCCAGTTGTCTTCTAAAATCGATCCTATTGTTATGAATGTCTGTTTAAACATGAAGATTTAGTTGAAGCGACAATTATTTAGAAATATATGAGTCATTCCATATCAAAAAGAACAAAAAAGTTGCCTATGGCTTCGATTTTTCTGAAAATCTCAGGAAGTAAAAAGATTGTTTTCTCAGCAACATTTACAGAATAAATTCCAAAAAGTCGTTTTGTTAGCCATTGTGCCCTGAAATTATCCCACCGGACTTCAATTCCACAAAATCCACTTCACCGTAGAGCAGCGTAGGGTATAAACAGCCAACAGCAAACACATAACATGTTGCAACAACAACAGAAAACAATTTCATAATAACAATAATTGGCCAAAACAAAACAAACGCAACACATGAGGAAGGTGGAGGAATAACAACTCGAGTTGAATGCGACAGCATGTCGAGAACTTGTAGGTGATTTTAAAATTGATTGTTTGTGCAGACCGTCAGTCAGTCAGGTTGTCGATGTCATTCTCCTTCTCATTGTTGTTGTTACTGTTGCCCGTTGACGAATACACGTCATCTAGTACAACAAACACTTTAATCGATCCAAACAATTGCAATTCTAATAGAATTTCAATTAAATGATCTCGCTGTAATTATTGCTGCTGGTAAATAGATCTCGTATAGCCACAGTACATGTAGTACGGATTATTCCTACCAATTCGATGGGGATGAATCAAAACTTTTTGGTTGCCGCAGACGAAGCAAAAGAATGAATAGTATAATTTAAATATAATGAAAAGGAGAACTGAATTGTGCAAACGTAATAGAAGACGTGCACAGATGGTTAGTCAAGCACATACATATGTATTCAGCAAAAAAAAAATAAACACAGTGGGACGATATTAGCCGAAATATTACAAGACGACGTTGGAGATGTCTCCACAAAATAGTAAGCCCGCGGCTTAGTAAATTTTGATAATTTGTCAATTCTATATTGTTTGTGGGGATAGTAATGACTTAGTATCCTCACTTAATGGACCACAACGTCTATATTTATTAATGAACATTCTTCAAAATTTAATTTGGCATTTTGGGAAGAGACCCTATAATTGTTTAAGGGCATGTTGAGTAGATAATTTTTGTAGAATAATCTTATAGTCCAACTTGTCTGAGTTTGTTTATACAGGGGGTCAGAGAAAAAATTGTTGTAAGTTAATGTCTGAGAAAATTCTTATTGTCGGAATTATATTGTGGAATTTTGTCATTAATTAGGATAATTTTTGTGGAAGATCTTAACCCTTTTCCAGATAGTCAAAATAGAGGCGCGGCATTTCCTAACGAAATAAAAACCTCAAATATATTCATTTACATGACACCGAAAGTCCTGCCAATTTATATAAGCTCATAATGTTTAACCTAAGAAGACGAGATAAAAATGGGCGGAATTTGAAAAGTGGGCGTGGCACCTCACAAAAACCTATTGCCATATAACGGAAGATACATATCTTCCGTACGTATTTGCACAAAAATGGGTGATAATGAAATAGTGGACGTGGCACCTCTTACTATTAATATTATATAAGCGTTTGGGTTTCTAATTCCAGACAGTAGTGACACATGTATGCATATGTATTTAAATAAAATTTTTGGCGGATGGAGTTGGCAAAACTGTTTATGGGAGGTACCTTGATGAAAATTGGTACACGTATATTAGTGACTAGCTGACCCGACAAAAAATTTCCTGTCCATATTTCAATTAGTTTGTTTGTGATCGTCGTGTGAATTTTTGAGAAAATTTTTGTTCTCAGTGATTATTGCATCGATTAACGTTTGCTGGCATATATATTCAATTTAATGATACGATCTAATTCAGATTACGCCAACGGAAGTGTCTGCACGTTCGCTTAAATGGATTTTGAACAATGTTTAGGAATACCTTTCGCATGAATTTATTTTTCATTCCATGAACTGGAAAAATCGACGGGGAATATAATGCAAAAGATCGACATTTCAACGGTGATTTTGCCATTGACACTTTCAAGCAAGTGTTTTGAATATAATTGGGCAGATTCGTCGTTCTGTAACTCGAAATCTTAATAGTACTTATTTAGTTTATTGGGTGGAGTAGGCCGTTGAATCACTGGTAGTGTTTGGTAAAAATCACCAAAAATCCTTATTTTACAGTGGATTTTATGCAAAGTATATTTTTTATCTTTGCATTTTTAATCTATGCAACATATGCTAACATAATATTGGTAATATCGATTTTTTTAATATTGACATCAAGAATCATGCGTATTCAATAGCAATTTGATTGCTATGAATGTTTTTCGCAACCATATATATCATGATCGCCCAACGACACACGATTTGGAAAAACTTGTGAGAACAGGAACTGAAAAAATCTAAATATCAACTTTTCTAGTGCAAATATCTATTGTTTTGAAAATACTCCAAATTGGCCGTTTCACAACACATGATTCTGTTCGTCAGCTGGAGATTGTCTTGGAATCGCCCGTAATAGAAAATCACCTTCCAACAGAATCATTGAATCAACAGTGCGCCATAGTACATTCCTCCGGACCGGTCAAAACGTTGGCCACCTCAAATCATCGAAAGGTTGCACGATGGAGTTTCGTTAATTTCCATATTCATCGCAACCTGAGTGTATTTCGGCAGTCTTCAAAGTACACAGCTGAACTTCCTGATGAAGCATCGCTTTAATTTTGCGAGCGAATTTTTGCTAAAACTGGTACGATCAAAAAAGATTTTCCGGTTTCACCGAAAGCGTCCAAGAGGAAAATCACTATAGTTCAATCGGTCATAAGCCGCGTGTTCCGTAAGCATCTTATACTCGCTCTTCCAACTCTTGATTAAATGCTTAGTGCATCGGACGGTGTGGCGCTGTCATTCCTAGTTGGACTAATGTTAATCGCATGTCTTCATCGCATGCCCTCTTTGTGTTTGGTTTACGAATCGGTAAAAATACATGAAATACGTGTAACTGGATTTAACTGTTTATTTTTATGACTGATTACGAACTGGAATTATGAACCAAACATAAATTAATCAACAAAATATGTCGTTCCTAACGTTAAATCTGACAAAAAATCATAAAATGTAAAGATTTTTTTTTGCATTTTGTCCGAATTTTCTGACTTTTCTTTCTAATTATCTGAATTTTTGTGATTAGAAAAGTTTCGCATAATTATAACGACCATAACATAATAAAATTACGCATATCCATTGCTTGAATTGAGACTTATAGCCTTGAGTTCATTCAAAATTTCTATAGAAAAAGGCACTTTCAGTTTATTTAAAATATTCCTATTTTCCGGTCAACTATCCAAAAGTTTTTTCATCAAAAAATCCAGTTCGGTCTATCACGAATAGTGTGTAACAAAGATCAGCCAAATCCATCAGCCGTTCTCAAGTGATGTGAACCAACGAACATCATTTCATTATACACTCCATGAGAGTATTGTGTCTTTGTGGATTTGTTTGTAACACACATAAGGAAGGAAGATAGACCCATTGTTAAGTAATCGACTTAGAATCACTTTCTGAGTCGATTTAGCAATATCTGTCTGTCCATCTATTGTTGTAATCAAATTACAGGTCGCAATTATAGTCCGATCTTAACAAAAATTGGCACAAATAAGTTTTGTGGATCAAGGACGAACGCTATTTAATTTCAGGCAAATTGGTTCAGATTTAGATATAGCCCCCATACAAATGTGGCTCCCATTTGAAATTTTTCGCTCTAGAAACCACATATTGTACCCGATTTTCTTTAAATTTGACACAACATCTTATAATCCAACTAGAAACACCAATGCAGAAATTCGGTAAGATCGGTTCAGATTTAGATATAGCCCCCATACAAATGTCGCTCCCGATTTGACTTTTGCCGCTTTAGAAAGCACATATTGTATTCGATTTTCTTTAAATTTGGCAAAACAGCTTATAATCCAAATAAAAAATCCTATGGTGAAAGTGGGTAAGATCGGTTCAGATTTAGATATAGCCCAAATACAAACTTGGCCAAACTATACATATTATATTTCACCTATTTCGTTCCAGACTTCAATATCCGCCATACAAATGTCCTTTCCGATTTAACATTTTTTGTCAAAAACATACATTTACAGGATAAACACATCATTCCCATTTTCACCGAATTAAATTGTATTCGGATAGAAAGTGGAGTGTATAATAGGGTCGGCCCCGTCCGACTTTAGCCTTTCCTTAATCGTTTTTATTATATAGATTACGAAAAAATTAATATGAAACCGAATTTTTACCTCCATCACAAATGACATATATTACTATTAAATTAAAAAAATAACTTCCATTAGGATAATCGGAATCAGCTATATTTATGCGTTTCATAAAGATTTTATAATCACTTTGATCGTGCTTAACAATTTTACAATTATTTTATAAATGTGGAAGCTGGGACAATGACCCACGAACCTTCTAGTGCCTTCCTACTACTTATCCTGTCCTAAGTAAAATGTATGTACTCATTTACTCTGAGAGGAGGGTATATAAGTCGGTTTAGCCGTCTGGAGCTTACTTACTTGTTTTTACTCGAGTTTTATTGGTAACTCGCTCAATTGTTTTTAGTCCCATGAATTGGCCGTATTTGTGAATCTATTAAAATTGTATTTATTTATGTCAACTAAATGAACTTGAGGTATTTTATTTTTAAGCTTTACATTCCAAGAATCAACGTTTTGCAGTTTTACTACATTAAGATTTTATTGGAATAATTTTTACCTGGTAATGTGAACTTTTCGAACGCAATTATTTCAAATGGCCTTTGTTGGCAGCTTACAGTAACAAGCGGGTAGCCAATAGAACTGACTATTAATTTAAAAAATTATCATCTTCTTGGTGAGATCTTGTTGTTTTTCTTGAAGACTGGATAACTAATCTGCGATAACAAAAATATAAATAAAATGTTAACATTTCACTCAAATTAAAAACATATTTTTTAAATTGTCGCCAGAACCCAATATCAATTTGTGTGAAAACAAATTTTGAAAAAAAAAATTGTGTTAAAAATTTTGCACTTAGTCTGGATAATTATCCAGTGTAAGTGAAATTTATGGTTATCGAAGTCAACACAAAATATTTTTTTTTTGAAAATTTGTTTTGATACAAATATTTATATTAATAATTTTTTTATTAAATTTTTTATTTTGAGAAAAAATTAAATTTTATTATCGTTTTTGTTATCGCAGCTTATTATCCCGGCTTAAAGAAAACCAGCCCTAATGTAAAATAAGACACTGAAATTTGAAAGTTAAGTGTTTGTTATCGGCTAATCACATTTACTGAAAATTATATCATGTAAATGTTGGTCATGACTACGTCTGAGGTGTTCCATTCAGAAGGTTAAATTTTGGGTGACTCGTAGCCTTGCTTTAAATTATTGTACATGTTGAGTTTTCTACGCTTTAAGGCCGAGCAACGCGTTAAAGTTATTCAGGCTTATTATGAAAATGGGCCCTTAAAATCAAAATGCATATCGTGCACTTCGAGATTTATTCGGTCAATTTAATCGTCCATATGTGCGTACAATCGGAAAAAACGTGCAAAGATTTGAGCAAACCGGGTCTGTAGGAGATGTTAAAACACCGCTCATACTGAAGAAAATATTGCTGCTGTTCGGGATAGTGTGGCTGAAGAGCCGTCCACCTCAACTCGTCGTCGTGCCCAACAATTGTAGCTCTCACGCTCGTCGTCGATGAACATTATGCATAAAGACTTGCATTTACACGCTTACAACGTGCCATTGACTCCAGCACTAAAGCCTGTTGACCATTCCAAACGTCGTCAATGGTCAGAATGATGGCAAGAAATGGCAACAGTGGATGATCAACTTTCGAGGAAAATCATCTTCAGTGGTGAGGCACATTTTCACCTCAGTGGATTCGTCAATAAGCAGAATTGCCGCATTTGGGCGAATGATAATCCAAGAGTGATTGTCGAAAAAACAATGCACCCTCAAAGAGTGACTGTTTGGTGCGGTTTTTTTTTTTAAAATGTTGCCGGTCAGGCAATTACTGTGAATGATCTTCGCTATCGTGAAATTATAACGAACTTTTTATGGCCCGAATTGGAAGATATGTATGTGGGCACTTGCCACACAGCTAACGAAACAATGGCTCTTTTGCGAAAAATTCAATGACCGTGTTATCTCACGTGATTATTTGAAAGAAAAGGTGTACGTCGATAAGCCAGCAACAATTCAAGAGCTAAAGCATGAACTAATTCGGCACAATAACGGCATAGAACTTCAATTATGCCTCAGCTTCATCGAAAATGTGGACCATCGGATGGTGGTGTGCCGCCGAGGTCGAGACGGCCATTTGGCCGATATTTTGTTCCATACATAATTGAACCATACCAATATTATCGTAATAAGAAGTAATGACAATAATTTCTGTTTTATTCAAAACCAATATCGGCCCTTAAAATTTAACCACCCTTTGTGATCCAAAATCACACAATTTTGAGTTTGAAAAAGGATGGCATGGAAATTGGCGGCTTAAGCTAATTATAATTACGGTACTATAGGAAAGAACATGATATAGATTTTTGGAGAAAGATTATTTATCTTGAGAGCTTAGTAAATAGTCAAAATACACTCCTTGTCAAATGCATACACTATGCCACAAGAGTCTACAAACGTCGTTACATGTTATGCTCATTATGCTTCATTTTTATACCCTACACCACTTCGTGGTCTAGGGTATTATATGTTAGTTTCGCGCCAAATGTTTGTAACACCAAGAAATAATCGAGCTAGACCCACCTTTATGTATACCGATCGGCTTAGAATCACCAGCTGAGTCGATTTAACGTTGTCTGTCTGTCCGTCTGTCCGTCTGCTGTCCATCTAAGCTTGTTCGCACTCTACAGGTCGCAATTGTTGTCCGATTGGCATGAAACTTGGCAGAAGTTATTTTTTCTGGGCAAGGACCATCGGTATTGAATTTGGAGGAAATCGGTTCAGATTTAGATATAGCCCCCATACAAATGTCGCTCCCGATTTCACTTTTTCCGCTTTAGAAACGACGTATTGTAACCGATTTTCTTTAAATTTTGTAGAACATCTTATAATCCAACTAGAAATACGTATGCAAAAATTGGGTAAGATCGGTTCAGATTTAGATATAGCCCCCATACAAATGTCGCTCCCGATTTGACATTTTCCGCTCTAGAAACGACATATTATACCCGATTTTCTTTAAATTTGGCAGAACATCTTATAATCCAACTAGAAACACGTATGCAAACACGTAAGATCGGTTCAGATTTAGATATAGCCCCCATACAAATGTCGCTCCCGATTTCACTTTTTTCCGCTTTAGAAACGACGTATTGTAACCGATTTTCTTTAAATTTTGTAGAACATCTTATAATCCAACTAGAAATACGTAGGCAAAAATTGGGTAAGATCGGTTCAGATTTAGATATAGCCCCCATACAAGTGTCGCTCCCGATTTGACATTTTCCGCTCTTGAAACCACATATTGTGCCTGATTTTCTTTAAAATTGGCACAACATTTTATAATCGAACTAGAAACATCTATGGTGAAAGTGGGTAAGATAGGTTCAGATTTAGATACCACATACAAATGTTTCTCCCGAATGTTTAACCAATTTTAGCCAAATTTTACATATTATATTTCACCAATAAACAGGTTCCAGGTTTCAATATACCCCCATACAAATGTCCTTTCCGATTTAACATTTTTTGTCAAACACATACATTTACAGGATGCAAAAATCCTTCCCGATTTCACTTTTTTACCGAATTGAATTGCAATGAGAATTGTTTGGGTGATGTCCATATCTCCATACTTTGAAATGACTTTGGTATACTACTGTATAATTTGTATTTGTCTGTCGGACAATTAGATCAATTACCATATTATTTACCATACTCGTTAAATTTGACTGAAGATGAATTTATAGCATATAAATTATATGAATATAATTTATATAATTTGTATTAACTACATAAAACTGCTCCCATGAAATACCTGGGTTTAGTAATCAAAGCGAGGTACATACGCAGGGAGTGGTGTAGGGTATTATATAGTCGGCCCCGCCCGACTTTAGCCTTTCCTTACTTGTTTTATTTTCTGGAGGCTTGAGATTATTGTTAAACTTCGATTTAACATTATACGTATAACAACACCTCCCTTTGTCGTGTCTGAACAACACAACAGCAATTATTATTTTATTCACAATTTACGATCGCTTGTACACTTTTGTGCCATAGTGTATATTTTTTATTTAAAATTTTAATAGAATCTTGTGAATGGTTGGGCGGATACTCATTTTTCGTGACTTCGGTTAATATTCCGAAGTAGGTCAATCTATGCGACAAGAGATTTAATAAAGGATTATGGTCGCAACACTAAATAACTTTGACACATGATAATCAGAAGTGGCTCCGATTATCCCACTGTGCACTGGCTACAACAAGTGGTGCTTCATCACACGCACACACACAACCCATCATCTGTCGTAACGAAACAAAATTATTAGGCGGCATGTAGAACTGCCAAAGATGGGACAAACAAACCAACCAACATGAAAGAGATTCATTTCTTTTTCTACTCGACTTTTCTTTTGGTGGAAATCGCGTGCCAAACACTCGATTTAAAAACACATCGCATCGCATCGCCTCGCATCACATCTCAGCCCCATTTTTACAACCATCATAAGGATTTACATCATTCACTCGTAAACTTGCAACTTGCGGCACATATACTCGCCGTGCAGTGCAATGCAATGCCGATGTAATAATACACGAGCCAAGAGGAGGAGGGCTGCGGTTAATCACAAGCTAAAGCTATGTTTGGAGATGATAGCGATGATGAAGATGATACCTGTAGTGGTGCTGCGACGCCAGCTGGTGATGATGATGACGATGATTTTCAAGAACTTCATGCAGCTGCAGTTTGAAACTGAAGATTTATTTATTTTTTATATTTTCTATTGCTAGTTTGGCAAGAAGACGAAGAAGAAGCAAAAGCTGAAAAACTCTCAAAAGTGTAGAATTCCCGTCTTTAAAGAATTTATGAACGAAATTTCAGTTAGTGACAGCAACTGAAGTATGTCCAGCCAGCCTGCTTGACTGCCTACCTAAACGCTAAACGACTGCCAGCCAACGCGCCAGCCTGGCTGACTGTTACGCTGGCTGTCAGGCACCCAGCCATCCAGTCTTCACATCGGCTTGGCTCACGGGCTGCCACACTTGCCTGGTTAGCTGCCTCCTATCTAGATGACGGGATGGCTGACTGCCAGTGTACACGGCAACTAAGCAGCCTTAATGTTGGTTGGATTTCGGGAAGACTCTGCCAGAAACAGGAAGCCATTTTCAAAATTTAACATATCATCAAGAAAGTACGCCATGTTGATACAGTTGACAACTGTATGTTGTAAAGTGTGTGACAAAAGCAACTGCACGTGGTCAGTGGTGAAAATGACAAAAATGGGATGTGTACGATTATTCATTTGGTGTGGATTGGACATCATTGATACATACCACGTTGAAGAGAGTGATGGAGATCGATGATAAACAATTTGTTTGCCAAAATGGGTCATATGGATGTGCACGATATGTGGTTCCAAGAAAATAACAGCTGATACCACAATATAATTTTACTCAATAGATTTCAGGATAGCCACAGACCTATGCGAGACAAATGAATATTATAAAATTCGTCCGTGGCCAACTAAACACTCAGTTAACCTGTTCTAACTCTGGTCTATTTAATATATCCACACCCTGTTCTGTTCTTTATCAGATGAATGAATCTTTTTGGTCTTCTTTGCCACCCAAGCACTCTTTCGTGGAGAAACTAACGACATATGTATATTGTTGTAAGTTCTATAATGACAATTAAACATGAAACGAAACATAAGCATTTAATTATTCCATATAAAGCGTCAATTGCATAATAGTCTTCGTGGATCATGCGAATCATAATGATATGCTTTTCACCTGTCTGAATATCATGTTGAGAGTGGCGCCAATGCTTGGGACTGCCTTTTTCGTGATTTTTCTGTAGGCATTCGGACACCTACGAGTAACTCTAGTCAATAGAATGGAAATCATTTTCGGATGCAACTTTTTAAACTATATTTTGTGATCTATATATCAAAATGTCATTTTTTGTTTAGTTTGTTGAGATTCTCAAAGATTTCCATGTGCTAGGATAACAAATTCTTTCTACACTCACTCTAATAGTTGCAAGAGTTACATACAGTGGCAGACAAAAGTTAATAACATACAACCCCAATTTCGACTCCCTCATTTTGAATAAATGTACATCACTTTGGTTGAAAAACTCTTTGCGACTCACATGTCATGCTTCATTTTGTTGAGATATATTTTATATATTTTTCGAAAATTCATTATACTTCGAGTTCAGCATAAAATAGCATCCCAAGTACAGTGTACATACTTAATTTTTATGTTCCAGCAATTTGTGTGGAACAGTTTGAACCGATTTTCATGATTCTAACAGCAGCCGTTTTAATTCTACCATTCTTATCCCCTCTTTTCTTATCTCCTGTTTTCATTCTAAAAGTAACATTATTGAATATTTTGATTATAATAAACGATGGGTCTATCTCGTGTCATTTTGTGTGTACAAAAATATAATACCCTAGTGGAGGGTACACAAAATCAAAGTTTCAGAGTTTCTATAGTTTTCAAAATTTTTAAAATATCCATTAAAATGAAAAAACCTTTCAAAATATTCTTCTCGATTTAATGTAGAATTCCTCTTATGTAGTCAATACTAAAGATGTCAAAATGCATACATAAATAACCAGTAAGTAAATCTCAGTCGTGTTAACGATTATTACGACAATCTTATTTTACCTAGGGTTGAATTATTTAGAATGTTCGACACACACGGGCCAAGATTCCATATTTGTGCCAGTTAGAATGATGGTCTAAGAAACACTTTATCGGTTCTGAGATATGCAATGGTTTATGTTTGAGTCAATTGAAAAATATTTTTTCCACCGAAGCACAAAATTTTTTTTCAAAATCGACGACGTTGGTACCTCTAATGGAACTACTACTTTCAGAGGATGTACTGACCTAGACCACTTTCATTATTCTCAAAATTGAAAGAAATTGAATACATAAAATTTTTATTTTTTTTCGCAAAAGTAATATTTCCTGACCAAAACTGAAAGAAAACAAAAGTTTAATTTCTTTCATTTCAATTTCTTTTTTAAATATATATAAATATTTACAGGTTGTTCGTCTACACCTTTTTCAATTGTAATTCAAAAGACACCATTTGAAATTCAAAAATTCCATTTGCAATTCAAAAAATATCACTTGAAATTCAAAAATCCCATTTAAAATGTCAATTGAATTTCAAAACTAGTCATTTGTAATTCAAAAGACAACATTTTAAATTCAAAAGTCGTCATTTGTAATTCAAAAGACATCATTTGAAATTCAAAACTCTTCATTTGTAATTCGAAACTCGTCATTTGCAATTAAAAACTCGTCATAACTAATTCAAAAGACACCATATGAAATTCAAAAGTTTTCATTTGAAATTCAAAAATTATTCCATTTGCATTCAAAAAGGGTAAACAAAATTATTTAAGCAAAATATACATTAGGTTAGGTAGCATTTATTTATTTCTGTAGACGTTATATACACCTGTAATATGAGCGATATTGCAAGACCTCTCACACAAATTGGCATAAGCTTTGGTTAAAATAAAACTGATCAGTAACAATTTAATATTGGAAATGGTTTTACAATCACTTTATACCTGTAAAATAGTTATGATTTGTTGTATCTCCCACACAAATAATCCGACCCTAAGTAAAATGCAAGTCCTTATAAATTATATGCACATGTTCTCTGAGCTGGTGATTTACCGACATTTTACATCATTATAATTATTAGTTGCTTATCATTTTATTAAATCTGTTATCAAAACTGCAGAATATCCAAATTTGCAGAAAAAATAAATGCTACCCCACCTAATGTATATTATTCTGAAATAATTTTGTTTACATTTTTGAATTTCAAATGGAATCTTTTAAATTTCAAATGGAATAATTTTTGAATTTCAAATGAAAACGTTTGTATTTCAAATGGTGTATTTTGAATTTCAAATGACGAGTTTTGAATTTAAAATGACGACTTTTGTATTTCAAACGATGAGTTTTGAATTTCATATGACGACTTTTGAATTTCAAATGGTGTCTTTTGAATTACAAATGACGAGATTTGAATTTCAAACGATGAGTTTTGAATTTCAAATGGTGTCTTTTGAATTACACTTGAAAATGGTGTAGAAACTTAATATTAAATTTATTTTTTACTTTTCAAATAATTTCATTTTATATGTTATTCAAATTATGTGAATCACCTAAAATGGACATTATAAATAAACAAACGTTAGTTTGCATCGCCACACATCAATATTAGTGGATATAGTGTGACTTAGAACACTTTCAAACTAACACAAAAGACAATTTTGTGTGCATAAAATGAGAAATGACATTGTAAGAGTAAATTTTTTATAAATGTCAAAAATAAAAGTTCTTAAAATAGAGATCTGATTTGATGAACTTTATCAAATATGAATATGTAACTGATTCCGAATTTCGCAATGATTTAATTTTAAAAATCATGTTTTTCCCGTGTACATTTTTGCGATTCGTTTTTGTCCATTTTTTCTGAAATACTAGACCCTTGAAAACATTTTTTAACATATAAATTTTAATTCTTGCCTTAGAGCAACTTATTAGTCGAATTATTGGACATTTATGGCATTTTTATGATTTTTTCACAGTGACAACTGAAAACTTTTTTGTATTATGTAGTACGACCAATACCCGCTGATTCGCACGCGAAAGGGCCAGTTATTTGTTATTAGTTTTATCCGTCTCTGTTTTTGAATAGTATTTATTTGATTTTCTTTTGGTGGATATAGATAAATCTAAAATAGTAAGATGGAAATCTCCTCTTAGATAGCACTCATACACAGTCAAAGGAATATGCTTTTGGAATTGCTTCATTTTAGCTGAACTCACTTCGCATGTATCATTTTTATCATTTTCTATCCTGTTTCGGACAAAAAATTACAACCGTAGAGACTTTTATATCCACGATCTCATTTTATAACTTTTTGCACATCTTTCCCAAAAAGTATATATTCACTATAGCATGTACTTATTTTGGGACAAAGTTTACCCTTTTTATCCCGCATCCTACTGCAAATCTTGAAATATCCATTTATGTTCCGCGTTTACGTAATTAAAGGGCTGTGCATCTTTTTTATCCCTTTTTGTCCCGCGCGCCCCTTAAATGTACAAATTTCAAAAAATCGAATTTTACTGCACTTCTGAGTGGTCAAAGGAAATTCTAGCTTTAAAACTTATGTGACGCCATTTTTCTCCCGCTATCTCCTTAAAAGTACAAATTTCAAAAAATGCATTTATGTCACATGTCTTCGTGGTTGGAGGAATGTACACGATTCTAGCTTCAATATTTTAGTTGGTACAATTTGTATCCCTTTTGGTGCCGCTCACACCTTAAAAGTACAAAAATGCGTATATATTGCGCTTCTATGTTGTGAGAGGAATTTACATACAAAATTTCACAATTTTAGCTGTAATACTTTAGTTGATACCATTTTTATCCCTTTTTGTACCGCTCACCCCTAATTAGAAAAAATTTCGAAAAATCCATTTTGATTTGATACATGGTCAAAGGAATATGTCACGATTCTAGTTGTAATACTTTAGTTGGTCCTATTTGTATCCCTTTTTGTCTCTCACTCCTTGTCGGCTCACTCTTAAAAGTACAAATTTCGAAAAATCTATTTATTGTGCACGTTGTCAGAGGAATTCCCTTTTTGTCCCATTCTACCCCTTAAAAGTCCCGATACTCGATAATGCAGGTCTAAAATATTTGATATTTCCAATACGTATGCAATTTTGCTGTCCTAAAATTGTGATAACGAATTCAATATTGAGTAAAAACCCAATGTTTAGAAATAGTTTAGCAATTGTTTAGCTCGCCAGCGAATGTTGACAGAACCGAAATATTTTAGGAATAATCAGAAAACATGTTAATATTTGATTTTGAGAGGAGTAACTTTTCTATTTTTTTCTGTAAGACGTTTCTTTTAATTTTTTACACAAGTAAAACAAGCGTCAGTCGGCTAAAGTGACTTATATATACCCTCACTTTCAGATAATAAAGGGTGGTTAAATTTTAAGGACCGGTGTTGATTTTGAATAAAACACAAATTATTTAGGAAATTACTGTAATTTCTTTTTATTATTATTATGGTTCAATTATGTATGGAACAAAATATCGGCCAAACGGCCGCCGCGACCTCGGCGGCACTCCTCCATCCGATGGTCAAAATTTTCTGATGACGCTGAGGCATAATAGAGGTTCTATCTCGAATTATCTCATCCTTTAGCTCTTGAATTGTTGCTCGCTTGATCGACGTAAACCTTTTCTTTCAAATAATGCCAAAGAAAGAAGTCCAACGCTGTCAAATCACATGACAATTGACATCGCCACCACGTGAGATAACACTGCCATTGAATTTGTCGCGCGAAAGAGCCATTGTTTCGTTATCTGTGTGGCAAGTGGCATCGTCCTGTTGAAACCACATATCGTCCACATCCATATCTTCCAATTCGGTCCATAAAAAGTTCGTTATCAACTCACGACAGCGAAGATCATTCACAGTAACTGCCTGACCGGCCTCATTTTGGAAAAATTACGGCCCGATGATGCCGCCAGCCCATAAACCGCACCAAAAAGTCACTCTTTGAGGGTGCATTGATTTTTCGTCAATCACTCTTGTATTATCATTTGCCCTAATGCGGCAATTCTGCTTATTGACGAATCCACTGAGGTGAAAATGTGCCTCCACTGAAGATGATTTTCTTCGTAATGCACAATATGCATTTTGATTTGTACGCCCATTTTCATAAGAAGCCTGCATAGCTTTAACGCGTTGCTCGATTGTGTATCTTTCATTGGTTCAAATAGAGTTAGTCTGAAATTGAGAAATGTCAAATGAAATGCAGAAAAAAACTTGACGTGTGGTTCGCATTCAACATCGGCCCTTATAATTTAACCACCCTTTATATGCTTGACAGCTATAAAGACTTAAATTTGACTTGGGGTCGGATAATTTATATGGAAGGTACTGGAAGGATCGTGCACGTGGTCCCATCTTCCATATTTATAAAAAAAGCTGTAAAAACATGATCAAATATCAAGTCATGGTGGATTCCACGCTCCGGTATGGACGTTATAAAGAATTTAAATTTAGCTAGGATAGGGGCAATTGTTTGTGTTGATGATCGACCATATGATCGATGATGCTGGCATGTGGAAGATCGACCATATGATCGACATCACCTGATGCACATATGACATACCGTGACATCCACATACAGATGGCGTTATTGTTTGTTTTATGTTTGTCAAAGTTTTTTGTGTGTACTTCGTACGGAGAAGCAAAACGTGCTGAAATAAAATATTTAAATCTATTTGTGTTGTATTTTTTATAAATTGTCTCCTCTAGACTCCATCTAGGGGAGACCAACAGTGCCATTATCCTGATGGAAACGTGTTCAGTTTGGATGGTACTAGAAGGGGCGTGGCAAAGGCATAAATATTTTTTAGGTTTAGAGTGATTATAAAAATATTTTACAAATATCAAAAGGCAACTGGTGTCGACAATCCAAATGCAAGTTATATCAGTTTTATTTTGACCAAAGCTACGCCAATTTGTGTAGGAGGTTTCAGAAGGGGTGTGGCAATATTGCCATATTTTAGGTGAATGCAATGTCTATAAAACCATTGTCAAAGGTCAAATTTCAGAGTATTCCGATCATCCGTATATAAGTTATAAGAACTTTCATTTAATTTTTAGTGTGACTTGTGGAAATACCCGCCATATTTTGTATGTTTAAAGTGATTATGAAAACTTTATCAACTACCAAAATATAGCTGATTCCGAATATTACATTACATTTTTTTAATTTAGCATAGGAATATAGAATATGTGTGTGGGAGGTACCAAAAGGGCCTTGACAATTTCGGCCATCTTCGAACTTAAACTAAGTTTGGGAAAAATATTACCATATGCAAAGTTTGAATTGATTTCTCCTTTCGAGCGATATCATGTATACCAGCCAGCCAGACAGACTGACGAACGGACATTGTTCAGGCAGTTTAAAAGTCATGAAGCGGATTTGGTACAAACATACTTAGGGTCTTAAGTTACTACTTCAATGTATTACACTTTTTTCTGTCACAAATGATATAGATGATGATACAGTTTTTAGTTTCTATATTTATTTGTGGCGTGCATAGTAATACAACCCGTTGGAGAACAGAAATGGATATACGCTGCAGGATCACTAATTAAATGGCAATAAACTTGGCAGAGTAACATTTGTGTTAAATTATTTTCAATACTAGTATGACGCCATCATAACTATCATAATATATGATCATACTTAGTTTTTCTATTTTATGTCAGTCCTAATGACTCTGCCATCACATTTTTCAACAAAAAAGGAAGTGTTGTACGCGGAGCTGGTTATCGTGTTTTATGTGACAGAACTGTTTTTTCATGGTTTCACCAGATGGACGCAACATCAGTACACAAATTTGATAAGAACTGGATAGATGGACTAAAACAAGAAGCATGTATCCCATTAAATTTAAGTAAACTTGGAAAATTTACTCTATAATTAATTAGGATATTAAAAATAACAAGAGGCTAGGTGTTGCTTGCAAACGGTTGGCCATATAACAGGAATGACATGACATTAAATGCAGGCTAATTTAAAATAACACGCTAGCTAGAGCAAAAAATTGGGTTGCAAGTCTTATTGAGATAAAGCAACGTGTAGACAATAAATTGTAGTTTATTTCATCAAATGATATAATTTCATTGGGGTATTTCATTGAGTGCAGTGGGACAGTATTATAGGCTGAGCATTTTTTTATTTTATAACTCCGGTTTACAATTTTCGGAGAACATAGATAACATATATATAGTGATTTCTGGAGGATGTAATCATTTTTAAAAATTGCCCGCAGGGTTTATTCGGGGTAATAGCAGTCCTCGTTTCAAGGTAATCTGCATGTATGCCCAGCTCATTACTTGAGATAAGATTCTATTTATTTAATGGGTGTCTTGTTTTATTCTAAACATCAGATAGAGACTACAATGTAGCCATGCTCATCATGATCTTGCTAGATTTTGACGACACTAGTATGGCACCGTCGATGATTTGTATGCACAGTCACCGGTATGTCTTCGTGGTCTTAATATGTCGTCTGCAAGACATGACCAACTGGAAATCCCAACACTTGTTGGAAAATGGATATATGTGCATAGATTGCAGAAGGCGTAATTAAAAGACAATTAACTTGGTATATTATTATTATTATTTAGCATACGCACAACGCCAGCCAGTAATTTGCTGGTGTATTTTAATGCAGACCTAATGGATCTGACATCATATTTTTCAATAAAATATGATGTGTTATATGTGGAGCTTGTTATCGTATAATGGCCATCAGATGGATGAAGCATCATTAGATAAATTTGTTTAGAACTGGAAATTGTCGAAACTTGATTGAAAATTTTCTTTTTTAAATAAATAAAGTTGGTGAAAAATCGTTCTGCAATTAATTAGGATATTAAAACATGGCATAGTGCTAAATGTAATACATGGTCATATAACAGGTATGGCATAACACTACATTCCACCTAATTAAGAATGCATTACAAAATGATTGAATGAATTGAGTTAGCAGTGCAATTTAGATAATGGAACATAGACATAATAAACTGCAGTTGATGTCATCGAATGGCATAATTGCATATATTACATATGGCATGTGCGAAAATTCAGCACTGGGGCAGTATTAGACATTGAGGAATATAAGTCGTTGATTTTTTTATATATTTTTATAACTGGATATGAAGCATAGATACATGTTTTAATGCTGTTTATACCACATTTAGATGCAAATAAAACTCGCCTAGAAATTCATTTTCCGGGGCAACTTTTTTCTTTCCTTATATAGGTGGATTTTTATTATGAGTACATCACTGGCTATAATGTAGTAGGTGAGCCTAAAAATGACGGAAAAAGACACCTTAATGTATATGATATAAAATATCATATATATTTTCTTTGTAAGTCAAATCGTGCACTTTTATTGGGGCATCATAAAAAAGTATTGGCGGGCATACGATCTGCGGTAAAAACCTCTTGGTGTGCAGATGGGGTGACAGGAAAAAAATATTTTTGCCAAATTGGAAAGGATTCAAAGGAATGCTACAAAAACACGTTTAATTCTCATAGGTGGGATAATATGTGCTCTAAACATTTTCAAATTATCTCCCGAAATTTTCTGTAATATAGGAAACTGGACAGCAAAATTTTAACATGACTCATATTTTTCTGAAAATCTCAGGAAAGACTTTTTATACCCTACACCACAGGGTATAATGTCTTTGTGCATTTGTTTGCAACACCCAAAATGAAACGAGATAGACCCATCGTTTATTATACCGATCGACTTAGAATCACTTTTTGAGTCGATTTAACGATATCCGTCCATCTATTCTTGTAATCAAAGTCCAGGTCGCAATGAAACTTTGCACAACGAAGTTTTATGGGATAAGGACGAACGCTATTTAATTTGAAGCAAATCGGTTCAGATTTAGATATAGCTCCCATACAAATTTTGCTTCCTATTTTACTTGTTCAATAGATTTTCTTCAAACTTAGAAAAACGTCATATATTTTAACTAGAAATAGATCTGGTAAAAATGGGGCAGATCGGTTCAGATATATATAGCTCCAATATAAATTTCGCCACCTAATTATTTCCGCTCTAGAAATGGCATATTTGAACAGGTTTGCTTAAAATTTGGCAAACCAGCTCATATTTCTTCAACTAAAAACATCTATGGCGAAAGTGGATCACATCGGTTCACATTTATATATAGCTCCCATACAAATGTCTACTATGATTTGACTCTTTCCGCTCTAAAAACCACACATTTTAACAGATTTTCTTCAAATTTGGCAAAACAAATTATATTTCAACTAGTAACAGCTCTGGTAAAAATGGGCCACGTCGGTTCATATATATTAATGTATTTCGCCACTGAATTGATTATTTCCGCTCTACAAATAGCATATTGGAACAGATTTGCTTAAAATTTGGCAAACCCGTTCATATTTCAACTACAAACATCCATGGCGAAAGTGGGTCAAGTCGATTCAGATTTATATATAGCTGCCATATAAATGACTCCCCTGATTTAATTCTTTCCGCTCTAGAAATCACATATTTAACAGATTTTCATCAAATTTTGGAAAGCGTCTTATATTTCAGAAAACCTATGTTAGATCGCTTCAGATTTATATATAGCTCCCATTCAAAGTTTGTGTTCAAATTTTCTTACAAACACAGATAAAAGTGTGGTTCAAATGTAACGACCTTCTTATACCCTACACCACAGGGTATATTAACTAGATGTAGGGTATCATACAGTCGGCAATGCCCGACTTTAACCTTCCTTACTTGTTTAATATTTTATACGTGTCTTAAGAATAAAATGTTCTTTCTAGAGTTGTAGAAACAGCAATTTCCACAAAAATTTTAAATCCC
Organism: Polietes domitor; assembly: GCA_947397865.1. NCBI lineage: Eukaryota > Metazoa > Arthropoda > Insecta > Diptera > Muscidae > Polietes > Polietes domitor. The sequence goes on from OX377620.1 coordinate 51,037,135, forward strand.
AGTTTGTCCAATTTAAAATCCAAGTGTATATTCAAATTCTTGTATTTCGCAATTGGTTTTACCCTAAAGGTCAAACATTAAAGGTATTCATGAGTACTTTAATCTTCTCAAATAGGTTATACCCATTCCGCTTACGTTTTACAAACACTTTGTTGAAAGAGATCAACCATTTTCCCTATTTTTATAATATTTTAAAATTATATTGTATATATTTTATAGCGACATAACAATTTCATTGAATTGCCTCATACATATAGTTAAATATGTAATATACATTTATGACTAATTCTGTAAATAATTATAACATTGTAATTTTCTGGCAATTAGCGCCTTATCATTTTTACCATGTATTTACTAACAAGTAAGAATATGTCAGTCGACTAAACCGACTTATTATACCCTCACTATCAGAGAAGATGTGTATGGAAGAACTTAAATCATGCTTTGCGCAGGAGTGGGAGGTACTAGAAGTTTGTGCTAATTTGACCCAACTTTCAACACTGTTAATAATTGTAAAAACATGATCAGATATGAAGTCTTAATGGAATTCAGGCACCATTATAGAGTTATAAAGCATTTAAATTCATCTAGGACAGAGAAAATTGTGTGGGAGGTACAAGAAGGGGCGTGGCTAAATCGTAAATATTTTTTATGTTTAAAGTAATTATAGAAACATTTTCAAATATCAAATTGCAAATGATTTTGAATACCCGTATGGATGTTTTATTGTAACCACGTTTATGTCACGTTATGTGGGAGGTACCAGAAGGGGCAATATCTCCCATATTCCATACGAATGTAACCTAAATAAAAGCATTGCCAAATATCAATACAAATACCGATCATCCGTATAGAAGTTATAACAGCTTTAATTTTATGTAGTTTTGGGTAAATTGGGTGCGAAGTACTGGAAGGAACGTCATATTTAGTACACTTAACCCATATGAGTACACCTGCTTAGTGTGATACATATGAACAACAGTATTTTCTGGCGGTTAATGGGTTAAAGTGATTATAAAAATATTATCAAATACCAAAAATCTGATTCCGAAGATATCTGTGGAAGTTACAAGAATATAGGTCATTTGTGTGGGAGGTACCAGAAGGGCGTGGCAATTTCGTCCATCTTCGAACGTTAACTAAGTTTGGGGAAAATTTTACCATGTGCAAAGTTTCAATTGATTCCTTTGCTCCTTTCGTGAGTTATCGTGTACACCAGCCAGACGGACGAACGAACGGACATGGCTTAACCAACTTTTTAAATCGTGAAACGGATTTAGTCCAAACATACTTAGGGTCTTAAGTCACTCCTTCAATGCGTTACAATTTTTTTGTTCCAAAATAATATACATATACCTACCTCCTACTCTGTAGTATGAGGGTATAAAAATGTTTTATACGTGCAATCATTTATTTGTAGAGTTATATGCATTACAGTTTTCCCCAGAAATTTAAAATTCTGCTGGCAAATGTGTTTTCAAATCCTGGTATTTCGCAATTGGTCTAACCGATTTATACCTTTCGTGAAAGGTCTTCATGAGTACTCCTGTTCGATTACGTACAACTAATATTTAATTATTAATTATTTTTAATTTATTCTCGATTTTTAAAAATGATTACATCAATATTTTATTCCCAAAATCCAAAAAAATATGATGGGGATTCTATGGGTTATATTTAAAAAATCTGCATATATACTTTCTAATATGAACGAATATTGGAAACTTGGAAAACCCTGCGTATAATTTATTGTTCAAAAATTTACGTCAATAATTGTGTAGCTTATCATACTGCATTTGCAGTATGTAGAAATGAATTTAATATATCAAAATTTTACCTTGTAAAATGGTCTTTCATAATATATACTATTATATATTATACTATATTAAGAAACATTTTTCTTATGACGACTGCCTCGACAATACCTCATCCGATCAACCCAATTTTTCAATACAGCCGAAAATCCACACCAAACAGTGACTCGTTGTGGATGCATTGGCTTCTCAATATGCGGCAATTTTGCTTATTGAGATAGCCACCGTGATGAAAATGAGCTTCATGAAGATTGAACTGAAGGCCGATCTCTTGCGTTAAAGACTCGCTACCTTGGAAGTATGTTTTTAATATTTCCCAATTTTCTTCGAGAGTATAGCGTCCCATTTGGCAAATATCAAACATGAACTCGAAATAAAAAATAAATGTTATTCTGCCTTTCAAAGTCAAATTTAAAATTTTAAAGTATATATATTCTTGATCGTCATAAAATTCTAAGACGATCTAGCCATGTCCGTCTGTCCGTCCGTCTGTTGAAAGCACGCTAGTATCTAAACGAAAGGAGCTAGGATGTCCAAATTTTCCATAAATACGTCATATAGTCGTAGATCGGTTGGGATTGAAACTGGCCGAAATCGACCCAAAGGGAAAACATTTTCCCTCACAAGGAATTAAAATACCCATAATAACCGCTAATATTTTAGAGTATTTAATCATATTTTTTTCAATATCTCTGTTTGTACTTACTCGATATTCGGTATGCGCCTTCCCCTATAACAAAATCCATCACCATAAAGTGATATTTATTCGTAGGGGGTGAAATGGGGCAAAAAGGGATACAAATGGTACCTATTGAACGACAACAGCTAGAAACGCGAAAATCGGTGTGTACACTGCTCTAATCGAGTATATACATAAAGTAAAAGTATTTTTTCAAAATTGGTACCTTTAAGAGGTAAAATGGGAATAGAGGGATACAAATGGTACCAACCAAAGGACTACACCTAGAATAATGAAATTCGGTGTATACATTCCTCTGATTGCATAGACAAGTAAAATAAACGGATTTTTCAAAATTCGTACTTTTGGGGTTAAAATAAAAAAAGGGATAAAAATTGTACTAATCAAATGACCGCAGCAAGAGTCATGAATTTCGAAGTATACATTCCTCTGACTGTGTAAACACGTAAAATAAACGGATTTTTCGAAATTCGTAGTTTTTGTGGTTAAAATGGAAAAAGGGGATAGAAATTGTACCAACCAAATGATCGCAGTCAGAGTCATGAAATTAGGAGTACAGATTCCTCTGACTGCGTAGACACGAAAAATAAAAGAGTTTTTTCACATTCGTACTTTCAAGGGATACAAGGGGTACAGAGGGATACAAATAGTACCAACTAAACGACTACAGCTAGAATTGTGAATTTCGGTACGTACATCCCTCCCTTGGAAAGTCGTACTCTTAAAGGGGCGAAATGCAAAAAGGGGATAAAAATAGTACAAACTAAATGGCTACAGCTAGAATGATGAAATACGGTGTGTATATCCCTTTAATAGCGTAAAATAAAGAGATTTTAGAAAGTCGTACTCTTAAGGGTGGGACAAAATGGGATAAATATGGTACCAACCAAATGGCCGCAACTAGAATAATAATAATATACAGAATTGTATACATTCCTCTGACTGCATAGACACAAATAAAAGATTTTTTCATATTCGTACTTTTTACTTTTACGGCAAAAATTTGTTGAATCATGATGTTATGTTAAATTGCACTGTGTTTGTGAGATAATGGATTGTTAAAATGTGTACTTTTGGAATTAAAATAGGATGGAGCATATTCCATACTTGAAGTATTATTTCGATATATATAGTAAAACGTATTGGTAGCCTTGCCTTATAAGCGTGGTTTAAAATAATAAAATTTTATATTTATTTATATTTTTTATGGTTTTACTATAATAAAAAATTTAAATTTTTCTGAAATGTTACCGCACCTTTACGAAAATCGGCAGACTCTGTGGAATGCAATCCATGGTGGAGGCTATATAAAGTTCGGTCCGGCCGAACTTAACGCCGTTTTTACTTGTTTTCTATCTAGAGTGGACCCCAAAAAATATGTGTATCGGAATTTTACGTCTGAAAGTATGTAATATGATCATTTTTCCCGAAGTTTCTTTAATTCTTTTGACAACTTTTCAAATGCCCTACTGTGCATCAGTATTTTTCTATACTGTTTACAATTGCACTGCGGAGCACAAAAAAAAATAAAAAGGATTCTAATACACGTATTTTCTTTTTTACTCCCTCTATCAGAATCCGTTGTCAGAACCTTGTTATTTTCGAAATAGTTTAATTTTTGTTCTACAGTGTTATTGAAATCTCAAATATATCAAAAATATGAAACACAAATTGACCATAAATCAAAAATTTGAAAATATGTATTTATACAATTCACTCGTTCTATTATTTAGGATACTTTATCCTCTTTCGAGCAAACAATTTTAGATCGATATAAAAATTCTGACTTCACTATTTGAGGAACGAGGAACTTCAATAACATAATAATTATTAAATTGTAATTTCATGGTACTTCCTTGGACTAATACGCACTATATGTTTACAATAATTAAAATATTTTTGTGATTAAATAAATCAAACATTAATAAAGGACGTGTTGTGGCGGCTCAAAATTTCCATGTGTGATATAAAACTTTGTTTAGGACAAAACGGAGGTCAGTTGTGATCGTGAATGTCAAATCTCCCAAAAACATACGAGTTAACATATTCAGCCCAATTTGATAAAAAATAATATTTTCCAGATCAGTGTCCGGCTAAGAATTATTAATGTTCTTCAAATATGCACGGCTTAGGGTCTTGACTCTATTTCAATGAAAATTAAATCCCGGAAATTTATGAATATTCTAATTTGCCCGAAACAGATCACCTTTTTACATTGTGTTACATTGTGATGTAAAATGGAACAACAACAAAAAAAAACGAAGACAAAAGATGTTAAGGTGTTTAAAAACAAATAAACAAAAGTGTGAACTTTACATCATTCCAGAGGGAAAGGCAACCACCACCACCACTACAACCACCTGTAACAGAAGATTAAAATGTTAACCTCTCAGAGAATTCCAAGATTCTTGTGGTCAAACATTCCCAGCCATGCCACCAGTCAAGCTGAATAATAAATTTCAGTTAAACGCAGACTTGCTTTGTAAAGAAGTGTTAAGAAATATAGTTAAATTATGCGTAAAACTGAACAAATGATCGTAATTCTTGGTGGCATTGTTTTGGTCTGGGCTTTGTTTTGAAGCCCGGGGCGATGAATAGACGTTTTAAAGAAAATTATGATGAAATTATGTAAATCGCGAGTGATAATAGTGAAATTGATATTTGATATGGAGTTGAATGAAAAGACCAAATCAAATGAATACCCGTGTGCACACATCTCATACCTTCACACATCCATCCATGAATCTGTGGGTATCCATGGCATGTGTATGCTGAGCTGAACAGATGTCAGAAATTTAAGATATGAGCTGAACAGTTTCCATTCGGATGATTTGTCAAAAATTGACTTAAATAAGATGTCGATGGTAAAATACGAAGTGTTAGCTGGCTCGTAAAGATGGTAAGCAGTTTATGGAAATTTGTTAAGCAGACTAAGAGGGAGGTATGATATATTGAATACTGAAGATGTGGGGGACTATTTCCTGAGTTGAGATGTTAGACAGATGGAAACGAATGCCCTCAATAATTCTCATACATAAATAATGACTTTCATTAAAAATTTTGATTTCAATGATTGCCACATATATTGTAGGGCATATAGATCATATATGTCAAATGAATTTCTCTCTCACATCTTGATGGTGGGCACCAAATCGAAAAAAAATGTTTAGTTATATTTTCAACATTGATGACCATAGTTACGCTATTTCAAATAAAAAATATAAGAATAAAAAAATAATTTTTATAGCTTCCACTCTACCAAAAAATGATATCTATTTGATAAATATCTATGTAACCGTAAGATAATTTTAAGAAGTAAAAACGGTGTAAAGTTCGGCCGGGCCGAACCATATATATGGATTTCATTCCACAGAGCCTGTCGATTTAACGTAGAAGTGCAAAAACATTACAGGAAGATTTTATTTTTTTAATAAAGCCAAACCGAAACAAATAAAAATATTTATAAAATTATTTTTTTTTAATTTTAATTATTGAACTGGGATATTGCCCTGGCTCAAGACCATTTTGCTTCTATATTTAATAGAATGCAAATTTATTTACAAATGGCATGGTGACATTTATTACTTGGCTGCAGACTACCACGATAATGATTTCGACCATGTCAAAAGTCTTTTCAAGTGGCTTCGCAGCGACTTTTCAACATCAAACCCGGCCTCTATAAGGAGATGATTCTCACAAACGAACGAGAAGCACAACTCACTTGCCGAATTTGCGTTAAAAAATCGCACCAAGTAATAAAGCACACATGCCATCTTACAAGCATCTCATTGAGTTGCATATGTATGCAAACGAAAAAACTAAAAAAAAAATAATTATTTTAAACCACGAAGGACTTGGAACTTTTTTTTAATAAAATGCAACCCATTTACGATATTTCTAAAAACTTTATGATCGACATGAAATACAATCAAAACATTTGTGAATGGAACTCGACTTCATCCATATGTCCACCGCGGGCACGTCGGCAGCGGTCGGTTCGTTGGACCCAATTTTCGATAACTCACATATTTCGGCCGCAACTTCGCGTCGTCGGCTTGTTGACATAGACCAATGATTTGACGTAGCCCCAAAGAAAAAAGTCTGGAGGAGTTAAATCGCACGAAAGAGGCGTCAATTTCTTGAGATAATACGCTCATCGAACTTACTCTTAATAAAAAAATAAAAACCACATGTCATCCAAGTCCATGTTTTCCAATTCGCGCCAAAAATAATCTGTAATTATGACGCCGTCGACATGCAAACCGCACCAAACAGTTATTTTTTGTGGATAAAGTGGTGATTCATGAAACACATGTGGATATAACGCATATTTTGCTTATTGATGAACGCATTGAGCCAGAAATGAGCTTCGTCACTGAAGATGACTTTGCGCTGAAATTCATCATCTTGGCGCATCTTCTCCAGAGCCCAATCGGAGAACGTACGTCACGTCAAATGGTCCATCGACTTCAATTCTTGAGCCATCTTGTATTTGCCTTAAAGTGGTCTTGGCGATGCCCAGTTCTTGAGAACGCCGCGGAATCGACTAACTTGGATCGTTTGCTACGGACGCCTGACTAACCCGTTGTCTTACTGGCACGGCAACATCACACAATGAATATGTAGACAAAAATTTGTGCACTAAACTTGTTACTGCTGATCTACTAGGGAGAGAATAAGACCGAAAATTGGAGTTAACGCACTTAAAGTTGCTATCACCGACTTCGAATTTCGGTAGCACATTTTTATAATTTGCATACGTTGTTCGTTCACGTACTTTACCAAGATGAAAATGTTGAGTTTACAGAAAAAAGGATAGCAGCTGTTAGATGATCAAATTAAATTCAAAGTTCTCAAGTACCTATAGGAAAACCCTTTATACATCGAAATAATATTTCAAGTCAATTCAGAAAGTAAATATAAGGCAGCAGTCAGCAAAGCTTAAAAACCCTAAATATTGGGGAATAGTAGATGCATTTTCTATGGTGATTTTTAGTTATTATCTTTTTGGCAACACTGGTTTAAACAGCTGACACACGTTTCGTGTTTTGTTTCACTGTCAAACATCTTCAGTTTGGTCTATAATTTAACCATGAATCGTCTTACAAACGAACAACGCTTGCAAATTATTGAATTTTATTATCAAAATGCGTGCTCTGTTAAGAAAGTTCATCGCGCGCTTTTTACCGAAAAATTGTGTTCAGCGACCAAGCTCATTTTTGGCTCAATGGGTACGTAAATAGGCAGAATTGTCGATTCTGGAGTGAATATCAGCCAGAAGCATTGCAAGAGCTACCAATAAATCCAGAAAAAGTCACAGTTTGGTGAGGGTTATGGGCTGGTGGCATCATTGGACCGTACTTCTTCAAAGATGATGCGAATCGTAACGTAACTGTGAATGGTGAGCGCTACCGTGAGATGATATCCAACTTTGTTTGCTCAAAATGCAAGAGCTTGACTTGCATGACATGTGGTTTCAACAAGACGGTGCCACATGCCACACAGCACGCGCAACAATGGACTTATTGAGAGGCGAGTTCGGTGAACATTTTATTTCGCGTTCGGTACCGTTCAATTGTCCGCCAAGATCGTGCGATTTAACGCCTTTAGACTATTTTTTGTGGGGCTATGTTAAAGCTCGTTTCTATACAGACAAGTCCCCTTCAATTAACGCATTCGAAGACAACATTGAAGCATTTATTCGTGAGATACCGGCCGAAATGTTAGAAAGAGTATGCCAAGATTGTACCGCTTAGTACCATTTGAGGCGCAGTCAAGGTCAACATTTGCATGAAATAATCTTCAAACATTAAATTATATGGACCGTACTATCGATTCAAATAAAGATTTCATGCATTTTTCTGAATTTGATGTGTTTTTTATGAAAAACTTTCCTATAGCTTTAAAAAAATCACCCTTTATTATAACATCGAATTTCATTATTTTAGGTGCATCCGTTTCGTTGGTACCATTTTTATCCCTCTATTCCCATTTTACCTCTTAAAAGTACGTATTTGGAAAAATACTTTTATATTATGTATCTACTCAATTAGTGGAAAGTGCACACCGGTACACGTTTTTTGTTATAGGGGGAATGCGCAACCCAATACCAAGTAAGTACAAGCAGACATATTGAAAAACATGCTTAAATTCTCTAAAATATTAGTGGTTATTATGGGTATTTTAAGTTCTTGTGAGGGAAATTTTTTTTCCTTTGGACCGATTTCGCACAGTTGCAATCCCAACCGATCTACGACTATAAGACGCATTTATGGAAAATTTGGACGTTTATATGCTAGCGTGCTTTCAACAGACGGACGGACGGACATGGCTAGATCGTCTTAGAATTTTATAACGATCAAGAATATATATACTTTATACTGCCTCAAATTTTTTTCAAATACCACACTGCGAAAATATTTTCTATGCCCCCACATTATTAGACCACCCAATCTCTTGTTCGATACACCAAATTAATATGTTCGACAACGTATGGCCAATAGAGCCCATTGGTTGATTTGCATATCGAAATCATGGATAACATTAATTATTCTTATTTAAATTCGTGTTGGCATATTGTTTGCCTCTGGTGACACTTTACAGTTTTCTTTTGCGCATATTTCATAAGCTCAACATGAAAGATGTTGATTTTATGCTTTTGTTTTCGTGAATTTTTGCGAATTTCGCAAAATCTGATAGACACCAATATATATTTGCCAATTTATAGACATCAATTAATTTGTGTCGTGTGTTTAGAACTATTTAGAATAAGACATTGTCGAGAAAACTGTACGATAAATCTTCCAAGTTATTGGGATGTTTTTTCTTCTTCTTCTTCTGTTATTTGAACATCATCATTTTTATTTCGCAAAATTTACCATTTTGTCAAATTCGCAAACAATAGACTTAGGAACTGTTTGCGTTTTATGTTCGGATGAAACAATGAATTGTTATAATCTTCAGCAAAGATGTTTAGATTTTTTATCTATCCATCGAATGTAATTAACGTGGTGCTAGTGGAGGCTGGTAGGCTGTTGAGGTATGCTACATTCATACTACGGCATATTAACCCTTACGAGTTCGTTTTAGTTATAAGTAGACAGCGGATTTTTATGTAAAAACATATTTTGAACGGATGGTAAAAATTGACTGTCGTCTTCACACAAATGATTTTACTCATAAAAACAATTTAAAAAATCGATATAACCAATTTTATGTGAGCATATTTTTTATAGCGATATTCATATTTTATGCAATTGAGGATTAAAAATGGAATTTGCATAAAAATCCGCTGTCTAGTTATAGGTTACATGAATTTATTACTATCTTTAAAATATGTCTTAATACTTAAGACAAATGAATTTTCCTATGAATTATAAGTACTAGTTACACTGAAATAGTTGTTTCCCATTTATTTTTGTAACACGCTTCATGACAACCCTACATCTAATTGAGCTCGGAAATAGCTTTTACTCAATTAGACGAAGGTTTTCCATGAAGTTTCCAATTGATGCTGAATTCTAATTTTGAGCACCATTATCTTTTATCTGCAACAAATCGTTCACTTGGATTTTCACGACTGAAGCGGTAAGGAGCAAAAACGCCCACAATAAATCTGAAGATAAACTGATATATATTTGTTTTCTGTTCTTTTTATTTATCTTGGTTGTACAAACTGATATTTTACAATCCTGTGAGACCAATAAAAATAATACAGTCCACTTGCAGAACTTCCTCACGGTATTCTACAATATGTATATATATTTTCCAATTTTGAAGAAATCTGGATGTACATACAAAACTTATCAGTAGACAGCGGATTTTTATTCAAAATCTTTTTTTGAAGTATATAGTATATTTTGCATAGCGGTATGCATATTTTATACAAATATGAATTAAAAATTGGATTCTATCATATAGATATTTTTAATAAATTTTAATGTCAAATGAAAGATAACTATTGAAATAACACGATTTCATATTTTTTAAAAAATATATTTTCTAATATAGTTTTTTACAGTGGTTCCAACTTCAAATTTCCAGTTCGCATATGTGCCAGTTAGAATGATAGTGGTCTAAGTCAAAAATCCAAAAAATTGAGATATCCCAATTTTTCTCTTTAGTTTGATCAGATCTCTAATTTAAAAATTTTTATTTTTGGCATTTATAAAAAATGTAACCTTACAATGATATTTCTCATTTTGTGCACACAAAAATAGTTTGGAAAATAACCTTTAAAAAAATAAAAACACCCAACATTGATTAGATTAAAACATAATCTATATAAGAAGAGATATATTCATAATCTCTCATATAGTCATAATCTTCACACACCATTTAGTAGTGTGAATGAAAAAAATATTCATCGTCAAATTTCACTATAAGTCACCGAACAAAATGAAGCTGAAGAAATATACATATATATATATATATATATATATATATATATATATATATATATATATATATATATATATATATATATATATATATATATATATATATATATATATATATATATATATATATTTATATATATATATATATATATATTATATTTATAATTATTTGCACGTTTCTTTCGTAAGCTGTGAAAATATCATTAGGGATAGAAAAGAGTGTAACGCATTGAATGAGATATTTAAAACCATTAGTATGTCCCAAGTCCCTTTCACGTCCGTCTGGCTCGCTGGTATACACGATGACTCTGGAACGGACTTAAAGAATTTATTCAAACTCTGAACATAGTACTTTCTCAGTTTAAATTCGAAAATGGGGGAAATTGATATACGTCTTATGGTACCCACACACGTATAGTCCATATTCCAAAACAAACGACCCGTACGTAAAATTAAACCTAATATAACTTCTATACTTTCTACGCAAATTGACATAAGCTTTGGTTGAAATTCGAGATTTTAAAATGTTTTCTATCTATAAAATCTATATTTTATTTTGCCGGGGATAATGACGTTTGTGCCCTTAAACATACAAATTTCGAAAAATTAATTTATGTACTCGGAGAAATGTACACACCGAATTACTTTTCATATTCTAGCTGAAAACTTTGGTTGGTACTATCTTTATCCCAAATCTACAATTTTGGTTGGTATCATTGGCACCACTTTTGATCCGATTTCATGATTGGTACCGCTGTTATCCGTTTTTACCCAATTTCACACCTAAAAGTTTAAATTAATGAAGAATATTTTCGTGGTCGTATTCGCGTTAACAGTAATATGCGTTCCAAATTTGAAGATTCTAGGCACATTATTTTGGTAAAATTTGGCGGTGTTACAATTTTTAACCCATTTAATCCCTTAAAAGTATAAATATCGGAAAATTCCTTGTTGTTACTCATCTACACTGTAAAACGAATATACATATCGAATTTCATTATTGTATCGTCATCCGTGTTGTTGGTACCTTTTTTAACCCCTTTTCCCCGTTTTCCTACTAAAAGTACGAATTTAAAAATATTCGGTCATTTTGCGTTTCTAAGGGTTTTGAGGTATGTACACACCGAATTTTATTATTCCAGCTCCATCCGTTTGATTGGTACCATTTTTATCCCTTTTTACCCGATATCACCCACAAAAAGTACGAATTTTTAAAATATTTTCTTGGGCGCGTTGAAGCTATAAGAGGAATTTATTTACCAAATTTCAAGATTCTAGTCCCAGCCGTTTGGTCATTGCGGTGGTACAATTTGTATCCCTCTTTAACCCCTTAAAAGTACGAATTACGAAAAACTCCGTTCAAATCTGATCTCTTCGCTGTAAGAGAAATATACATACCAAATTTCATGATTCTAGCTTCAACCATGTTGTAGGTACCATTTTTGTCCCTTTTTGTACCATTTAACCCCCCAAAAGTACGAATTTTTAAAATGTCACTTTGTCTTCATGCCGCAAGAGGAATATCCATACCAAATTTCAAGATTCTAGGTCCAGCCGTTTGGTCATTGCGGTGGTACCATTTTTATCCCTTCTTTTCGGAATTTAACTTCATACGTCATCATTTTACCTCTATGAGTGGGATTCCGCTTTTATTATGGACTTCTATAAGTAGAATTTTTCAATTAGTTTACCTCTGCTAGTGGGATTTCATACTATTTATTTCTCATTTTGGTAAATACATAATAATTATGTCGAAACTAAAGCTTAAAATATTGAATATTGACTCATTTAAAGAAAACAATAAAAAAGTCGACTTCCCAGAAGTGGAAGATTGTTTGGTGACATGGATAAAGGATTGTCAAGGTAAAAAGGCGGAAACGCTATTGAAGAAAATGCTTTAAAGATTGCTCCATCTCAATAATTGCTCGATAACGTTACCTCTTTAAGTAGGACAACAGAAACCTCTATGAGTGTGAATAAACGGCCTGTCCCTTGAGCTCCCACTTGGCCAGATTCGACTGCATATGATTCAATTTTATGAAAATCTCGTTAACTTCATTGGATGATCTCTTTTCCTGAGAATTTTTGGTAATTCGAATATATTTTTAAATTCTTTAAAGTATTTCCAGTGATAGTTTCATGTATACCAAATGTGCCTGATGGCAATCTATTGCCACTTAACCCTAGAAAGATAACCTACGTCTGAGAGACGTATGCCTTTTTAATTTTTCGCTCTCCCTCTCTCGAATGTTTGTGCAACACGTTGCTGTTTTTGTTTTTCTCAGTCGTCTACAGTAGCCAATAACGCATTTAAATAATAAAGAAATATATAAAGAATCCATGTAAGTACAAAAAAGGTAAAAAATATTTCCAAAAATGTTGTCACCATAAAGAAAAACTATGATACGTCCCACAGACGTATGGTTATCTTTTCCGTAGCTTCCAATAGGGTTATCTTTCTAGGGTTAAGGAGGCCAACTATCGTTGAAATTTACTATGTCACCTTAGAAGTAAATCTTCATAGACCGTGCCTTCTGTAGCGTACACTGCCCTCGCGCAAAAGAACAAGACACAGCAATCACTAAATAGATATTTGCTGTATTATTGTTCGAAACAAAGTATTATCATGATAATAATTGTAACGGACAATGGTGATTTCAGTATGTGCCATTGTTCGGTGTCATGGTTTAAGCCACACTCAACTCTCAACAACAATGGCCCTTCTCTTCTCTCGCTCGGTTGCGCCGTTTTGGTTTATTCTTCTGTTCTGTAGAATTTGTAGAATTAATGTTTTTGTGGTGTTTTTGCTCCTTAGCCAAGCCATTGTCACATTTGAGGGCTTTAACAAACAAATCTTTGTTATTATTTTAATTTTATTAATTTTACCGCTCTACGAGGGGACATTTTCGGTGTGAACGTGTGTCAGTGTGTGTGTGTGTGTGCGTGCGTAATCACCCCTTTTATTTGCTATAATTCATACACCGGTTGATGGACGGATGGGTGGTCGGATGGCCGGTTGGTGTGGTATGGTCTAAATCTGAGATTGATCAGGTGTGATGCCATTCGTCTATTTTTGAATGTGGCTGGTGGCTGATGGTTAATGGCTGTTGGTTGGCTATTGACCCCACGAATGGATTAAATTCATGTCTTTTGGGTTAATAATTTTGTTTTGGTCTTATTTTTTTTGTATTTTTTGAAAAACATACAATACATATGTTCATTTTTCCATTGTGAAAAACTAGAAAAATTTACATTACAAACTAAATTTATGACCATGACTTTTTTCTGGTGACATTAAAGTGTCATTGTGACGAGGCTTTGTCAAATGACGAGTTCAAAAAACTTTTGGGGTGATGTTACAATAGAAGGGGCATGTGTGAGTGCTAATGACATGATCTTTTCTGAATTTTATTATTATATTATGAAAATCTGAAAATCCCAGTATTGAAAATAACATTTTTGTTTTTTATTTCTTCGTTTTTATTAGCTACTTGGTTTTGTTCGCCAATTATTATAATTATATTATAATCTTAGTGAAGAAGAAACATGTATTGTATATATTTTTCATTAGGTGATAATTGAGCGGCCAAAGCATTGAACAAGGATCAAATCATTGTATTCCACTTTTGTTGCACGAGTATTATTGTAAACAAATTTGGGTGTTTGTATTACATTTGCTATTGTATTTTTCTAGTGGGACGGGCCGGAAATCGCCTGAAAAGGGAAATTCTTCAAATTTATTACTAAAATACAAAACTATATAAAATGAATTCAAATAGTTTTTAACAACCCAGCATAAAGAGAGCACCCGAAGATATAAAAAGGTGCTCATCTTCTCCTGAATATTGTGATGCTTACCAATGAATTTAACATGGAGTTGTCACATGAGGGATGTCCTTTATTTTGAAAGTCTTAAAAGTTATTTTAAAGTGTTGCAAAGGAATCACATTTTCACTAGTTTCCATTTCTGTTTTAAAAAATCAGTCGATACCGGGGGTAGAACGGCGGATCTTCTTGTTGCTTCTGCGGTACTTTTCCAACTGCACACTTGATTGATTTTTTGATACCGTCTTAAGGACATAGTCCAACTATGAAAACTTAGCAAATATTTTTTCATTGAAATATATATTTGGACTCCAGAGAGTGGGCGAATTGTAGTAAAATAAATTGTTTTTTAGTTTCGTTCATGAGTAGTTGAAGAAGTAGTTGTTTTTCAAAAATTATTTTTTAGGCGGAATTAAATATTCTTATATTTTCTGAATGGCGGAGGAGTGGTACAAATTTTGATTTTTTCTATATCTTAAAAATTTTATATTTGGAACATTCTCAAGTTTTGATGCCCATAACAGAGTTACAAGCCGAACTACAATTATCGGCGGCGGCGGCGGCGGCGCTACCCAAAATAGGTCGGCGGCAGCGGCTTTCGGCTGATTTGCCGACTCGTTCTGTAATTCGATCACACATATTTATATGACAATTTTGAGAAAAGGGAAGGAACAATTTGTATTGGTTTCTAATACATTTTCTTTTATTTTTTAGCAAGTAGTTCAATATTCCATAATATTATCCAATGTTCCCATAATGTCATATAAGTATCCCATACAATTATTTTTTGGGAGTGGAATTTATTCCCAAAATTTTTAATATGGATGAATTTAATAATTTTTTTGCAATTACTGCTTTTCATGTGGGGCATATTTGACCAGACATCTTGAATATCATAATCTTTCCAAAGAATGGTAAGGCTAGACCTTATATAAATTATAATTTCACTAGTCCGGAGACTTAAAAAAATATAAACTTTATTTGTTGATAATGAGAATACAACTGAATTTTTTTTACATTATTTTCTTATTGATACTTTACAATTTTGATTTATGCTAACTTAAGCTATTTCAAAGTATTGACTTAAGTAATTCCACGGAATTGAGTCGTCAGCGTCTGCAGTCAGTTACTTTCGGTTAAATTGGGTTACGTGTGTCAATGCTCTGTATTTTCAAGCGTTGCACATTTGTGGGGTGAATGTTTTAATGTCTTTGTCATTAACACCTCCCCTCTTAATTCCGAGCGTCCTCGATCGGTTAAAAATATGGTATGTGAGAAATGCGTGTTATTCCTTGTGGTTCTGTCTGCTGGTTTTCTGATAATTCTGGCATGGAGATATGTGTATGATTACATGGATTGATAGTGGGTGGGTTGATAACCAATTCCCTTTTTCTTCTGCAGATTCCAGATTTTACAAGTAAAATAATGGATAGTAGGAGTGCCAGTGAGGAGAGTCCAGAGTTTGTGGTTAGGCTCCATACATGTTTGTTTCCCAACAGGCTTATAGCTTGGGTGTTATTGTTTTGAAGTTCTTTAATTATTTCTAAAGATACCGTTTCTTCCACATTAAACGTAGTGTGTTTTGGTTGTAATATAGCTGGTAGAGGTTGAATATTTGTTACTTCGAAAAATTCGTATGATTTATCAAATATTTTAACCGTTGCGTTATGAAATTGTAGGACATATGTACCGGTAAGATTTTGAGGCTCTCCATTTATGTTGACTGTTCCCCTGAACTGATTTAGCAGAATTGTACCAGGAGATATTTCTTCAACTGCTGGAATATGGCGATTATCAATTACACTGCAGTTTGATGTCCTGCTGTTTATTAGGTTATTTAAACAAGTATTAGTTTCTATTTCTTGTAAATTTGTCTTCTTACATATAGTAATATTATTATAATTTTTGCATTGTTTTCTTATACCATATATTGTTTTGTTACATGTTAATACATTTTCGAATGCTAGTTTGTTTACAAATTTATCGATTTTTACAGGTTTTATTAAGAGTTTGTTACAAAATGAGTCATTTGTTATTGGTATACTTATGATGTAAACAAGTGAGTTGGTATTTGACGCGATTTTTATCTCTGCAAATTCAAACGTTTGTTCAATATTAACAAATGGTATAGAATCTTTAACTATAATATTTTTTACAATATCTATTTCTTCTGGAGACAGTATAAATGAGTTTACGACTCCTAATTTTGCCCAATGAATGGCATACTGAATATTAATTATTTCTTGTTTAAGTATATCGATTTTGAATTTTAATTTTGCTATTAGCTTTTCTCTAGCAACATCGTTATAATTTATAGTTCTAATTATCTCATTTGTTGTTCTCGTTAACTCGTTGATTTTTTCTAACGAAAGTTTATTGATGACGACCTGTTTATTGTTATTGACCAATATTTGATTGGTTTTTTGCGTTACTATCTCAAAATCATCATGGTCAGGATTCCCTGCGATCCATTTCCATGCTGATCCTATGAAGTTTAAGGATCTTTTCATCCTTGGTTTTAACCTATCCAAGTATCCTTGTATCTGTGTCATTTCGTGGCTGAGGAAGGGATGAAGGAAGTGGTAGTCACTAATATTTTGAGATAATGTTTTCTGCATGGTGTCAATTAGGTCTTGATATTTGTCAATTTCTATGACGTGGATGATTTTGAACGTTCCAGTCTCGAGTTTGCCGGTCCAGAATCAAGGGTTACAATTTGAGAGTTCGAGTAGTCGAGAATTTTAATCTCCGCCATTGTCATGGTAGAAAGTAATCTGAAATATATTTAATTAATTTCTAATATTGTTTTTGTGTATGATTCTTCCGGATTCTGTAATGATAGTTGTGTTTTTATTTTCCTTAACTATTTCTGGTCTGTAAGTTTTGCTAAGTTTCGTCCCTAGTCTTTTGTTTTCTTTCACAAAAATCTCCTGTCCTTGCTCATAAGTTTTAGGTTGGGATCTAGATTTATTATGATAGTCAATATCACCTAATTGTTTTTCTTTAAGTTTTTGAGATATTTCGGTTCTTTCCTTCTCCAGGTCCTGGGGGTCTGTACTAACTTTCTTTCCGAAAAATGCTTCGACTGGTTTTCTCCGAATAGTCGAATGTATCGAATTGTTATACTCATAGATTGATCTATGTAGAAGTTCTGAAAACGATTTGTGAACGTTGTCTGACTTCAGACAACGCATTATCTCTGACAGAGTCGAATGAAAACGTTCGATTTGCCCGTTCACGGTGCTGCTGTAAGGAGGAATCTTGAAAACTTTCACATTGTACTGATTTTCTAGCATGAAAATTATAGATTTGGAACTAAATGACTTTTCATTATCGATTACTATTATTTCCGGCATTCCGAAAGAGATGATGATTTCTCTTAGGGGTTCCTTAACATCCTCTACTGCTCTGGATTTAAGAATTTTCGCCTGAGCGTATTTCGAAAATTTGTCTATGGCCGTTAATATTGGCTTCTTCTCCGTAATGTATAGATCTATATGGACAATCTGCCCAGGAAATTGTGGTATTGGTGTTTCCTGTATAGCGACTTTATTCGGGTGCCTTTCATATTTGTTTTCTTTGCATACCTTACACTGCTTTGTAATCTTTTTAATTTTCGCATGCATTCTGGGAAAATAAAATTTCGTCAAAATTTGCGCCTTATTTTCCGTACTGTTCCGATGAGCCCTATCATGTTCTTTTATTATCTCTGCTTCCTGCTCTTCATCATTCTTCAGATCGACAACCATGAATCTAGTGTATTTTGCCTTGTACTGGGAAAAGTTATCGCGAAACACTTCCTGTATTTTCCCGAAAATTTCATAAGTGGTCTTTAAACAGTTTACAACAGATGGATTCAGACATTTTTTCAAGATGTCGGTGAGAGTCACTTCCGTAATATTAGGTTCATTTATTATGTGTCTATGATAAGTAGGAAAAACTATCTCGAATTTATAAGACGGTTGGTCCTCTTCTGATGATATAAGAATCTGATTTTTAAATACGTTTATTGGAGCATCAGTGTACTGTATTAGATTTTGAGATGAACTATCGTCACTATGTTGGGTGGAAGTCATGGAATTTATTTGATTTGTGTTCTTGGGTGGTCTAGATAAAGCGTCCGCAACTATATTAGTATTGCCTGGTTTGTATCTCAGTTCGTAATTAAAATCTTCAAGGAATGCTTTCCACCTCTTGAGTTTGAAGTTTGCATTCTTGTTATTTAAGGCGTATGTCAATGGAAGATGGTCCGTATAGATCTTAATCTTTGCGGAACCATATAAGTAATTTCTGAGAGCTTTAAGAGCCCAAATAATCGCGAGCATCTCTTTTTCATTCGTTGCGTAATGCTCTTCAGCCTTACTGAATGTTTTTGATAAGAACACAATTGGTTTATTGTCCTGGGACAGTACTGCTCCCATGGCGTAGTTAGAGGCGTCAGTTGTCAATTCAAATTCTTTATTAAAGTCCGGGTACGCTAGTATTACGTCCTCCGAAGAGAGTGTTATTTTCAGTTTGTTGAATGCATCTATTCCATCCTGGTCAAGTTGTATAGCCATTTTGCTAGAGGTATGTTTAGACGCACGTCCTGCCTCCCCTCTTAGAAGTGCCGTCAGGGGTTTAGCTATTTTAGCATAATCCCTGATGAAACGTCTGTAAAAATTAGAAAGACCCAGGAACGATCTTAGGTCTTTTAGCGTTTTTGGAAGAGGAAAGTTCATTATTGCTTCGACCCTCTTGGGATTGGTCTTTATACCCGCATCTGAGACGATGAATCCTAAAAATTCGACTTCCTGCCTAAGGAATTCGCATTTGTCCAATTGGACCTTCATATTTGCGTTTTCCAATGTTCCGAATATAGTCGACAGGTTCTCAAGATGTGAATCTTCATCTTCAGCAAATACGATTATATCGTCCATATAGACGAAACAAATTTTCCCGATATGGTCTCTGAGAATATCGTCCAGAGTCCGTTGAAAGATGGACGGCGCATTCCTTAGCCCAAAGGGAAGTCTGGTAAATTCGTATTTACCATTGTTAACAGAAAATGCGGTTTTCTGTCTGTCACTTTCCTTAAGTGGTATTTGATGAAATCCACTTTTCAAGTCCAAGACTGAGAACAATTTGTTTTTCCCCAATTGAGGAAGAATATCATTTATCTCTGGAATTGGATATCTATCTGGGATAGTTTCTGCGTTCAGCTTACGATAATCTATAACCATTCTAAATTTTCTCTGACCAGATGCGTCCAATTTTTTCGGTACAATCCAGATGGGTGAATTGTACGGGGATCGTGAAGGTCGAATAATTCCCTGATCTAATAACTCCTGTATTTGTTTTTCCACTTCCCCTTTCAAATGCATGGGGTATGGATAATACCTGGAATATACCGGTTCATCATTAGTGGTCTGAATATCTGCAACTACTGCTGATGTGTATGTAAGTTTCTCGTTCGGCTCATTAAATAAGGATTTGTGATTCTCAATTGTAAGATCTAATTTATGCTTTCTTTCGTCATTCAAATGTTCTGTCCTAATGTCGATAGTATTCACAGACCTGGATATTTTCTGTTGTATTTTGACTTTCATTTCTTTAATTATCAGCATGTAATCTTTTGCTGCGTAGATAACTGCTGATAATTCCTTTAGACTGTCATTTCCCAGTATTCCGTCAAAGGATTTAAGTGTTGGTAATAAAAAAAATTTGAGCGGGTCGTTGTTTTTGTTGAAAAGATTAATGAAGGTGTGCTGTGTTATGGCAGTCTTTCCGCCCACTGAGTTCGCGAAGAAGGCATTTTCGTTTTTTAACGGATTTCTAACAAGGCTGGGTCGGATATAATTTTTGTTTGATCCGGTGTCAATTAAAATTTCTAGAATCTGTCCGGTATTCGTCCTACACTTAAAGAAAGGTAGCGACGAGTTAGTTAATCTAAAAAATGAATGTCAACGAATTCTTGTGTTTCTGTCTGGTCTCCCTCATCAAGAACATCGTATTGGTCCGTAATATAATCATCAAAAGGCGGCAGTTGCTGCTCATTTTCGTAATTTTCTAAATCCGACCTGTACTCTTCAGCATTTGGACCAAAGTTTTCCTCTGTGTTCAAATGAAAATTTCTTTGTATCTTATCGGGCTTTCTCAATTGATCAGACTGATCTGTAGGTCTTTTGCCGATGTAGTTATTATTCGGAGCTGGCCGATTCATATAATTTACAGCTCGTGATCGCATGGATGGATCTATCTCCATTGGTTCAGGTCTAGGTTGGGGTTTCGGTGCATTTGGTCTAGGTGGTTGGAAATTCTGATTTGGATACGATTGTTGATAAGCCAATCGGTCAGTATTATTACGAGGATACACAGGTGTGGTTGCATTATATTGTTGAAAATTAGGGGAAGGTTGCGGCATGAATGCCAACTGTGGGTGAAACGATGTTTGGTTTTGGTATTGAGCTTTTGGGTATAATGGTGGAGTTGGTCGAGAGTTCTGTTTGTTATTTCTACCTATATTGTTATGGGAGTTTGCAAATTGAGCCCTTGCAAATTGGTTTTCCATTTTCAGACATAATTGAAGTGCCTGTGGAAGGTCTGTCGGTTCTTTCATGCCGAGATGTATTGACATCTGACCTTTTAAGCCTCTTATAAATATATCGAGAGCCTTGTCTCTGTAATTTTGCGCGAGAATATCGAGTGATTCTCTATTTATGTCTAAGCATGACAGTTTATTCATTATAAGTGACAGATGGGCATATACTTCTTGGTAAAAGTCCTGGATTTTATTGTTTCCCTGAACCAGTGTTGTCATCTGATATTCTAATGTGGTCAGGTCACGCTTATCCGCGTAATGGAGGGTCAAACATTTCGAAATACAATCCCAGTTGAGGGGTGTATTGTACGATTCTAAAGCCGCGTCGGCGTTACCGACAATCTTATTCCTTATTGTATTCAGAATTGCAAAGTACTTTGGCGTGCCTTTGCATGAGTCGTACAATTTGAGAATTCTATCTACGCTCTTCTTCCACGAACTATATTCCGATGCATTTCCTGCAAATTCGCGTAAGCTTTTTACGACATCGGGAACCTTATCTAAGTCCGTTAGGTTATTCCTAAATCTATCCTCAATAATTTGGTCGACACCAGCTATGTCAGCGCTTGGTCGCATGTGCTGCCTAATGGCGATTTGACACTGTTGTGCGCAAATTCTCGCAATCGTCTCTTCCGTAATTGCAGTATGTCTGTCATTATTGTTTTGTCCATTATTATTGTCAGGATTAGGGATGTTGAGGATAGGAGGTCTAATGAGGTTGTTTGGATTAGCCATTTTCAATACTATTTAGGTGTTCGTTAATTTTTCTTACAGATTCTCAATTTATTTATGTTATTTTCCACTGTTATTTATATTTTTTCCACTTATTTTCTAGATATTATTTTTGTTTTTAGGAATTCTAATAATTTTCTTTTTCACTTGCAACTAGATGTGTGCTTAATGTAAATTCCCGTAGGAATCGCAATTTTTCCTTAAATAATTCTCACTTTTGTGGTACACTTTCGTTTTACTTACTTACTACTTAGTTTAACTTACAGAACTACAGCTGCTAACATGACGATTTGAAACTCCGACCTGGTCCTTTTCCGTATTTCGTGTACTAGGGTGTCAGCAAGTTTACACTTATCCTCGCCTGATAACCTGTTGATTACACAGCTAGCAGTGGTGATATCCTGTGGGATGTTGGGTGTTGATGTCCTCTCGGGTGTTGGGAACTGATATCCTATGGGATATTTGCTGTTGATATCCTATGGGATATTTTTAATGTTGGGCGCCAATTATAATTTCACTAGTCCGGAGACTTAAAAAAATATAAACTTTATTTGTTGATAATGAGAATACAACTGAATTTTTTTTACATTATTTTCTTATTGATACTTTACAATTTTGATTTATGCTAACTTAAGCTATTTCAAAGTATTGACTTAAGTAATTCCACGGAATTGAGTCGTCAGCGTCTGCAGTCAGTTACTTTCGGTTAAATTGGGTTACGTGTGTCAATGCTCTGTATTTTCAAGCGTTGCACATTTGTGGGGTGAATGTTTTAATGTCTTTGTCATTAACATATACTTTGACACACTAAAGAAGCAAAATAAAAAACATTCATGCTCCAAAAGTGTCCGAACAGTGCAAATAGTATTGTAATCGGAGGACAGTGCAACTTCATGTCCTAAATATACATGACATATACAACAGCGATTTGTGTCCTACACAAGAGTGTCCAAAGAGTTCAGTTCTTCAGTTTAAATATAACCATGAAAGGAAGCATAACTGCATCATGACCATAAAGCCTTCCAATCTCCCACTTTACTTAGAGTATCTTTTGTGTATTGTTTTTTATAGGAATTGATTTATATAAATGCAAATCAAAATACAATCATTCAACTTTCAAAGTCATCATATAGTTGGATACCAAATTCAAAGAAATATCCATATATTTCACAGTAGTAGGTTGTCTAAGTCGACATTTATATTTTCTTTTGTAATTTCAAGTGGGTTGTCTATTTTGGTAGTAAGATTTGACTGAGTTAGAACTCCGTCAAATCTCGGCGGTGTGGTTGAAGTCAATATGAGCCGATGAAATCGTCGGCGGGTTGAAGTCGATGTGAGCCGATGAAATCGGCGTCGGCGCGGCTCGTGCAGAAACATGCGGCGGCGGCTTTTCGGCTTAAAATCGGTCGGCTTGTATCTCTGGCCCATAAAACATCATAAAATTCGGTAAAATATTTTCATAGTAATTTAGTTTGGACATTAATCTATTTGAAAAAGAGCGTGATGTTCTCCGCTTTTACAGATTCTTTTTATTTTATGTTTTGTATATTTACTCATTACTCAAATATGATTTACATTTTTAGTTTTATTTTCTCTTCTTAGTTAAATTAAAAATACTTTAAATATGTTCTGCTAAAAATACTTCAAACTTTTTACTTCTTCGGAGAAATTTTCTGAAAGCAGTCACAATTTATTAAGTAGAAAAACACGGTTTACAAATGAAGTTTCATTGTATTCTGATAAATCCTTCTATTTTTAGCAGTGTCCGTATGTCCGCCCATCTCAGTTCAAATATTGTCTTCATCCTCTTCAAAAAATGGTAGCAATCTCTTAATGTTCTTACTAAAACTAAAATAAAATATTATATTATCTAAAAATCGTAATTTAAAAAAAATCTGCGTATAATATGATGAGAGCCATAACATCTACATTTATCCATAGATCTTTTACATGTAGAACTGTTTTCCGATTTTTTCTATTTCTTTTTGTAATTTTTTTCATGCCAAGAAAAACGATTTTTTTTCGACAAAAATCATTTTTTCGCAATTGTGGAGACTGTTCCCATACCACTGTTTCTCTTTGAGCGTGAAATTCGCAACATTTTTAGCCATCACAATTAATGACCCTTAATTGATGAACATACATATAAGTTGCAATGTTTCCTATAATTGTACATTTCCAAAACTAGTACAAATCTAAAAAATTTGAATTTTTGTAAAGAATTAAAAACTAAATTATCCATATTTTTTACTATCATTTTTGAGTTTATAAAACAAAAATACATCATAACATGTTATAGATAGACCTTCGATAAAATTTTGTTGCATAGTTTTATTAATGTCTTTAGTTTATGAAGTCCGGCGGCGCTGCTGCATATCATTAATATAATCCTGGCGTTTTATTTATTTTTCTTATTGGTGTTGCTTAAAAAACATGTTTCTTAGGCAACATATAAATATGATATATACTTTCGAAAATCTATTTATTTTACGTATCCACGCAATTCACCGAATTTCATCATTCAATATGTATCCCTTATTTCCATTTTACCCTTAACCTAAAAGTATGAATTTTGAAAATGTGGTTATTTTAGGTGTCTACGCCATCAGAGGAATGTATACACCCAATTTCGCGTCTCTAAGTGTTATAGTTTGATAAGTACTATTTGTATCCCTTTTTGGTCCATTTCACCCCTTACAAATAAGGATCACATTATGGAGCACGTTTCAGTCCTTCACCCACTTGCAATCCCAACCAATTGACAACTAAACTAAAGCTATTTATCTTTTTGGCAACACTGGTTTAAACAGCTGACGCACGTTTCGTGTTTTTTTTTCACTGTCAAACATCTGCAGTTTGGTCTATACTTTAACCATGAATCGTCTTACAAACGAACAACGCTTGCAAATTATTGAATTTTATTATCAAAATGCGTGCTCTGTTAAGAAAGTTCATCGCGCGCTTCCATTTTATGGTCAGTTTAATCGACCCACTGAAGCGGCTATTCGGGCTATTGCGACTAAATTTCTCACCAAATTTACATTGTTGAACATTAAACCACCAACACGCTTACGTAGAGTGCGAACTGAGTGCGGTTCGCAGCAATTGGGCCTCTGTTACTCAAAAACGTGGAAATGCCAAAATTGGACTAAGCGGATGGACCATTTGAGGCGCGGTCAAGGTCAATATTTGCATGAAATAATCTTCAAACATTAAATTATATGGACGTACTATCGATTCAAATAAAGATGTCATTTATTTTTCTGAATTTTATGTGTTTTTTTTTTGAAAAACTTTCCTATAGCTTTTAAAAAATCACCCTTTATAAGACGTATTCAGGCTAAATTCTTTTATATGCTAGCGTGCTTTCAACTGACCGACGTACGGAAATGTCTAGATCGTCTTAGAATTTTATGAAGATCAATAATATATATATACTTTATAGGGTCTCAGGTCGATATTTCATTTCCATTCTGTGGTGGAGGGTATAAAAACATCAACGACAATTTTAGAAATTATAGTTTGATGAGTAGAACGACTAGAAATTGGTGTCGGGTAAGAGTATGTATATTAGAGTATTTGTTTTTTACACTTTGCATAGATCTACAATTCATTAATAGTTGGTTTGTTTTCTGGCGTCATAATTGTTTCTCCGGAAAATGGGTTGAACTTTTGAAGATTGAATGATCTGAGATTTTATTCTTTTTTTTGCGTTGAGATGGCTTATGTGAGAATTTGAGAGATTCCATAGAGATTTCCTACGTTAGAGTCCGCCACGGTTTCAAAAAAAACGATAAGCCTCCTTTACCATACATCGACTGTAACACCCGCCAACCACCACTCGCACCTCCACTACTACTTCATGCAAGCTCCACAACTCCCAAGCCAATATGTTATATTTAAGACGGAATTATTCATTAGTTTTCGTTTGGACAAATCAAATACGCATTTTCGATAGCACTGGCATTGGCATTGAAGACAATGTCACATGGCTTCCACATAAATTTCAAATGACAACTCGACGTGCGTGCATCTATTCCATTCCATGTCCTGGATTTCACCATTGCCTTACAATGTCTTACGGTGCCATGGCTTATTGCAGCCGAACAAATTGTTACACTTAACTGTCGACGAAAATAGTGTTTTCTTTCTTTTTCGCGAAAAGTCAAAATAAAAACATGTTTGAATTTATTTCTGTACCCAGACGACACACATGTGACACGAAACAAATCTTGCCCGGTCTGTCCAGCAATAAAACAAATTCCAAAAAGTGCAGATTCAAATGGAAATCATGAAAGAAAACTGAAGCGAACTGAACGAATGGAGTGACAGCTAACATGTGGAAGGACATTAATTTAAATTATTGAAGAGCGACACGGAATTTGAGTGGCACGGTTCTACAACGTTGCAAGTGGCTTGTCGGCTGCACAGTGGGCGATTTGGAATTGTTTTTTTTTTTTAATTTGGAAATATGTTATTATAATTTTATTTGAGACAAAGCCACTAAAATAAACATGGACCTAATTTTGTTGGCCTATCTTGCAAAAATCCTTTTTAAGGAAGTATTTCCGTGTCGCTTACCGACCGGGAAACGATTAAATTATAGATATTTCTAATCACTATAATCGAATGTTTAGAGATATAATTTGTCGGAAATCAATACATTACGCGATCCAATCGGGATCAGGGTTATATTTTACGAAGCAAGCAAAGGAAATGAGAAAAAAGGTAAGCAAACATCAAAACCGCATGTTAATGTTTTTAATTGTTATCATGTGATTTCGCTCACTAAAAATCTTTTTATACAATTGCGTAATGTTTAATAAAGTTCCTCATCGATGTTTAATAAAGTTCCATTGAGTATAAAAAAGAAGCCACGTTTTTTAGTTCCAGAGACTGACACTATAAACAATTAATCTTAGCCGACTTTGGACAGATTTGCCATGAACTATAGCTGCCAATGTTTTGAAGTATATTAGTGACGTTGAACTGAAACACTGATTTATTGCCAATCAAATATCGCAGTCCCCCACTGTGAGCCGCTGTAGGAAGTCTTCAGGTGGTATGCATTGCAACACTTGAGTGTATACATCAAACAAGTGTTGTTCGTTATATATTTGCACTGTTGATGATGGCTTGTTGCACTCCAAACAAACGACAGGTTGGCTTCGTAAAATACGAAAAGAGTTTTCAGGAGGAAATATAAATCTTATATAAATATTGGGTATTTTCCACAATATGATGGGGTTTATGCATATTAATATTGTCACACGTTTTGCAAAAACTACATCGGGTACCCCTTAAAGTTAAGGTGACCTTCCATCCCGCTTAATCACGCTTTTTTACAAAAAGTCCCGCTTTTTCGTTTTACATTATTTTTCGTACAATATCGATTAAAAATTTGTTAGTAACCGACAAAAGTCCACAATTTCTGTCGTTATTCTAAATTTTGGCTCTAGTTTTTAGGCAACATTTAAGATCATGAATAGTCACTTAATCTGTACTTTTATAAAATGTAATTCAATGCTGCGATGTTCAATTGATTAATTTAAAACATATATTAATAACACATGGCATAGTTACGTTCGGTCACGCTTAATCGTATATACCATCCACCAGTGAATTTCACTGTATTACCGATTCTTGCCTGATAAATCCCGCAGCAATCTTCACAAAATGTGCTTAAATACCCTAAAAATATAGAGTTTGTGCCCCATTGTGCCCCTGAAAGTACTAATTTGGAGAAAATCAAAGGCAGCCAGTCGTATTCTAAATGAAGTCATTTTAATTTATAACACCATGCGACAGTACTTTTTGGACCTGAACAAGACCATATACATATGAAACTAGAGATAATATGTAGAAAAGCCGTGTGCTCAGTTTTTAATTTGGTGATCTTTTCTCCTTTTTACAGTACTGCTAATTTCCAAAGGACATATTTGTCATAATAATTTATTTTCGTACTTTCGATGGCCATAAACAGATGACAAGGGTATCAAATGAAAGAGAAGAATGTGTGTTAAAAATACTAAATATTCTAAGCCTCTATCTGTATTATTTTAGCATTAACAACCATTTCAAATTTTCTCTCTTAAATAGTAAAAGATGAAATTGTTGTTAATACTAAACTAATACAGATAGAAACATTATATTAAAGATATTTTTAACAGATATTCTTCTCTATCATTTGGTACCCATATCCTTTGTATGACTCACTAAAATATGAAAATAAATTAATCAAACATATATAATTAAAAAGGAGAAAGGATGACCAAATGAAAAATTGAGTACACTGTTTTTCTACACACAATCTCTAGTTACACATGTATATTAGAGCGTACCAGGTTACAAGTAAAAAAAAAAAGTTCGCCGTACACCTTCGAATATGAAGTATTATTGAAAGGTAGTTTCAAAAAAATTTTTTTTATTTTTTTATGCCGAACGTAGGGGTCGCGCTTTTACATTTTTCTATATAACTTCTGCATTTATAAACGGATTTTAAAGTGTGATACATCGATGTTTTTGTCCGATTTTTTTGTCTTTGAAGTCATTGAGCTCAAACATGATTCATGATTTTATGCGAGCTTTAATTTTCGATTATTAGAGTGGTACATTAGGGTAGTAGCAACTGAGAAATGATGGGTAAGTACCAGAAGGGGGTGCTTGAGCTCAATGACTTCAAAGACAAAAAAATCGGCCTCGTCGAGACAAAAACATCGATGTATCACACTTTAAAATCCGTTTATAAATACAAGTTATATAGAAAAATGTAAAAGCGCGACCCCTACGTTCGGCATAAAAAAATAAAAATTTTTTTTTTGAAACTACCTTTCAATAATACTTCATATTCGAAGGTGTACGGCGAACTTTTTTTTTGAGGTACGCCCTAATGTATATTGTCTTGTCTTGCCACGTTCAATAAATGTAAAATTGTGGCACGGTGTAATGCAGCTAGTTTTTATTTTACTTTTTGGTTAGATTTTCACGATCCCGCATTTTTTCTACAAAATCCCGCCAAATCCCGCTTTTTGTCCAATAAGAGATGGTCACGTTACTTAAAGTACATATTTTGGTCAAGTTGAACTAACTTTGTAAATTTTATTCTTGGCTTAAGGTCATACAAACAAAACGACTACTTTTTTCTGGTAATTGTCTTCTTTTTTACAAAATCATGATCGGCGAACGGATTCTGGTAGAGTGGTAGTGTTTATGTTTTTACTTCAAATTTAACTCCTTGAGGAGACAAAATAATGTGTTCCTTACTCGGTTCATAAATTACAAAAATCACATGCAATCGCGTTTATAATAGTTTTAGAGTAAGTACCAGGAAATGCATTGTGAAACTTATGGAGCGGTTAACCGGCGTTATTAGTTGGCAAATGTCATAAAATTTTAAATTCAAACATTAGCTTATTTTAAGTACACAATCCTTTTGAAGGGGCACTCGACGTCTCATGTACTCGCTGTGCTGTCGAACTACGTAACCAGGTCATTGAACAAGAAATACGCTAACATGGCTGCCAGCCTTGACTTCGCCAAGGCTTTTGACTGAATCTTGTACAAGATGCTAACTAGAGATGGGCGCGGCTCACGTGAATTGCGTGAATCACGCGTGATCGTGAGCAAAATTTATTTTACTCACGTGAGCGTGCGTGAACGTGAGGAACGAAAAAATCTTCGTGCGTGAACGTGCGTGATTCAATTTTTTTTTCGTGAGCGTGCGTGAACGTGAGCCAATAATCACCCACGCGCCCATCTCTAATGCTGACACTAGTATTCTGTGGCAACACCTGTATGATTGTTGCGAGCTTTCTCAACGGCCGCACCTTTAAGATTAAAGTTGGGAACCAACTTTCAGACAGTAGAGACGTTTGGCTGGTGTGCCACAGGGCTCACTTCTGGGACCAGTCCTTTACAATATTCTTTTATGTTACATTACGCAACCACCCCAGGGTGACTTGCTGTTAGTTTATGCTGGCGACATATTTATTGCCTCAACGGGGTCTGTAGCTTCTACCGCAAACGCAACACAACAGATGGAAACTGACGCTGAACATAACAATATCTGACATAATAATTTTAAGAGGAAACGGCGATTTCTTTACCCAAATGCCAGGAGTTATGTTCCTGATATCCGGATAGGGAATAGCCCGGTTAGGACCTCAGGGTCATTTTCCAAAGCAATTTTGAGTTTTATAGGCATATGGCTCACATATTGGCTAAGGGTAAATGAATTTTTTACATTTATCATGCGACTTAACGACGTAGGAGGGGACTTAGTACTGAAGTTAGGTTGCTGATCTATAAACAGATCATGAGGCCTATCTCGTCCTATGCTTTCCCTCTCTGGTTTGGAATCTCATCCGCCCAGATGCCACCCACGTATGTATGTTTGCCACCCACGGTTCAGCTGGATACCAGCCTGATAAGAATACTAGAGGATAACTACCGACCTCCTGCCGGTCTTTTGACTCTGGAGAGGGAGGGTATTCTGTATAGAGATGGTAAGTTCGTATTCTACCATCGAAGGTTACGTAGTTTTGACTTGGACGATCTTGTATACAACACATGCCAATAATCGGAACAGACAATGGTTCACCCTATATTTTAAATAGTAGTTATAAGTTATAGCGTTAAGTGTTAATTTAAGTTTTATATAGGGTCCGCCATCTAACGTTTTTTTTCAACTATTCATTGGACTATTATTTGTGGGGTGCCCGAGGCAGCCATTTGAATGAAATTATTTTCCATTATTAACCGGAAGGATAAAACAAGAAATTTGAGAAAATATTCAGTAGTTTTTTTATAGCATTTTCAAAAAAAAGTTATTTGGCGGACCCTATACATAACCTTTGTATATATGTATATTGTAATGATGAGTAATTCCTTTTTTGTATAATTTTTTGATAGATTATAGATTTAGTATAAGTGACATGTATGTATAACTACAACATTGAAATATTTTGTGATGCCTTTGGTTGCAACGGAAACAAGGATAGATCTATCTTTTTGCCGTGAATTGTGTGCAAACATGACAACTTAAAATAATTCAATAATTCAATCGAATAGCTATTTTCCAATATGGTTTACAAAAAAATCAAAATTAATATCACTTCCACAGAAATTATTGATGACTCATGCATTTTCTCATGTGCTTACCTAAGAATCTATTGGGTTCAGAGTGTTTTTAGAAAAGTATTCAAGGATATCGATTATATATAACAGATTTACCTTATTGACTCCAAATATGATGGAGAGGCGGACTAAGAAATAATGTTTTCCGAAATTCGTACTTTAGGGGGTATAATGGGACAAAAAGGGATAGAAAACGAATCTTCGTACTGGCTAAAAAGCAGTAGCTAGAAATATTATCTTGGTGTGTGATTTATTCTTATCATGCAGACACGCGACAAAAAGGATTTTTCGAAATTTGTACTTTTAAGGCAGGAAAGAGACAAAACAGGGATAAATGGTACCAATTTATATATTCGTGAAATTCGGCTTTAACATTCCTCTCACAACGTAGTCTCGCAACATAAATGGATTTTTGAAATTTGTCGCCGAGGGGGACAAAAAGGACAATAATGGTACAAACTAAAGTACTGCAGCTGGAATCGGAAAATTCGGTCTGACAACGTAGAAGCACAATATAAATGTTTCTTCGAAATTTATACTTTTAAGAGGTGAGCGGGGCAAAATGGGTAAAAATGTAATATTATGGATTTTACCAAAAGTTGATTCAAAACGGTACCTTTAGGCACAATTTGACGCTCCTGTGAGATCGGTCACGTAATCATGGGGGCAACCAAAGTATTGCTGGTAGAATCATGATATTCGGTATATACATTCCTCTGACCACATAGACGTAGCACATTAATTCAAACTCTGTATTTGAATTCCACTGACCGTGTAAAAGCGCAATGTAAATGGATTTTTTCAAACCGATTCCGAAAAAGAGATAAAAATGGTGCCAACCAATATATTATAGTTGAATTGTATAAACGTTGTACCAACTACAGTATCATGCGCAGCATAAAGAAATTTTAAAAAATACATGCTTTTAGGGAAGAAGAAGAAAACACAAGTGTACTTTTTGGGAAAAGGAGCAAGAGATCGAAAATGTAGGGGATGTAATATTTTGTTCGAAACTGTGTAGAAAAGGATAAAAAATATACACACAAAGGGAATTCAGCTAGAATAGTGCAATTCGGCAAGCACTACCGGCACATGTGAGCTATCTAAATACTATCTAAAAACAGAAGATAAAACGGATAAAACTGATAATAAATAACTGCTAGTATTGAATAAAAAATAAAGAAAAAATTATGAATAGCCTTTTTCGAGTTTTTGATAAAAAATATTTTTACTAATATTTCGCAATTATAATCAATGCATTTCTTATTTCATATTTATATAAATAAATAACACTGTGTGTAATTTTTGAAGTCATGGAAATATAACCACTTACGGACACTACTGCGTGATAAAAGACAAAAAAAGACCCGTGTACCCCAATTTTGCCCAAAGTCATGCACTTTTTTATGGCCAGCCCTAAGATTTGGCCTCGGTGTCAATTTTGCAAAAAAAAGTGATCATTTTCTCACGCTCATTTACTCTCTTAAGCAAACTTGTAGCTCTTGTCACAAAGAACAAAAAATATGAACATATAAAATCAAAACAACTTCATCTTCAAGGTCAAAATCGCAAATGTCGTCGAATAAATCTTATAGGCTGTAGTGTGTGTAGGCAGCGTATACGTGTTGTTGATTAAGGATAATATCACTCATACGCACTGTAGTCGAACTGACCAATAACAGAAACAAATATCCTGCAAGATATATTTTCCTACCTAAACGGTGTTAAGAATCATTTCTAGGAAGTTCATATGTTCTAGAAAGTTGTTTATTGAGATCTTAGGCACTTTTTTGTAGTTGATTGTTTCCTTGAATTTTGAGCAGTTTGCTAACTATGGACCTGAACAGAGGAAAAAGGTTAAAAAATCGAATTTTTATAGTTTTTTTTTGCGATTTGGCTTTGAAAATCATTTTATGTATTTTTTTATGACAAGCGCTACATCTTTGCCTCGGAGAGTAAATGAAAGGTCCAAACGGTTTGCAAGATATGAGCCTGAGAACATGATCACTTTTTGCAAAAAATGACACCGAGGCCCAAAAGAGAGTGCATGAGCAAAACTGGGAGTCACGGGTCTTTTTTGGTCTTTTATCACGTAGTGGTGTCTGTATAAGGTTTTTATTTCGGTTGTACTGTGTAACCAAACCTTCGAGTACAGAAAATATCATTTTATTGAAAAGAGGTAGAATAAAACACAAATCATATTTTGGCTTTATTCGTTATATTCTAAATTAAAATTTTAAGTTATGTTATATCTAACTTTTGACGTTGCAAAGGCCATTAGGTTTACGACGTTGTATACTTATGTCACATACGTTCAAATTTTACGTCACGCTTTACGAAACACCAATTCTGGTTGACAGACGATACTGTTCACATATATTTTTTTTTTGGGTTTTCATCTTCATTTCTGGGTTTTGGTATGAAAATATCAACTTAAAAATTTAGAGAAAATATACGCGAAAACACTTTTTGAACGAATTTATAAATTAATGTGATTTTGTACTAAAAGAGTTTTTTAAAATTACACTTTCCATCTAAAAATATTTGTAACGAAATTTAGGGAAAATTGAACTATGAAAACGGAAGTTACAGATTAATCCAATATTGGTCTAATTTCCCCTAAATTCCGTTGCTGCTATTTTAATGTGGTGCAAACAGCATGACAATACCTTAAAAAAAACAGTACAGTAAAAAAATTATTAAAAGTGAAATTTTAATAAACATTTTTTGAATAATAGTGTTATTAATTATTAATTTGTCGAAGTAGGCAGTAGTTCCTATAACCGATAACCAATAAATCTTGAATACATTATACTATTATTTGAAATTATGTGTCTTCGAAAAAACGATTAATCGAATAATAAAAAGTCCGAATACTTAGATAATCCTAATATATATGTATACGTATTGGATAACTGCATAGTAGGAAATTAAACATGATGTCTAATTGCATTACAGCATCTTTGGCCTAACTAACCTAACACCGAACCACGCCGAAGAGAGTACACCTTCCAACATGCGTTCGAAATGTATTTACATCTCCTAACCAGATTCGCATCTGGCTGTTTTTCAAATGCTTTTAATTACGCGTTAATTTGTTGCAGCTACTCGATGTGCGATAGCGTCCACATTTGAGTGCTGCATTCGGGTAAAGCCTCACGTGCATCAAATCGCTGCATATGCTGCTCGAGCATTCAATTTTCCACCGCTAAACCTCATGCTGTTCTGTCCGTGTGACACACTCACACAGTGCCGCTAAATCATTGACATTTAATCCTGGGGCGAGATTGTCTCTATTTATTTAGTTGCTTAGTTTTTTGAGCAAACTATGGGCGTCTGCATTTTATGCGAATATTATGCCATCCGTAATATTAACTGTCGTGGACGTCTGTGTCTCTCTGTCCATCATGCGGATTTTGCGCCTGTTTTGCCCAAGCCACTGCACTGTGGGACAGGTTGTAAACGATGGGTCATTAAAAAAGTAATATTGGGTAATATTCACTACTCTTCTAATTCAAGGATAAAACTCCATAATAATATATATTAATATATCCCAGGACGGGGATATATTAAGTTTTTCCTTTCCTTTGTAACTCCTTGAAATCTTCATCTATATATGGAACATTCCACAAAAAATTAAAAAACATAGTAATTTTATAGGACCACTTTCAACCAAGCCTCAAAATTTACAGAGTACATAGATCTTTAAATAATTTTTTTTGAGAAAATCGAAGATTACAAACAATTAAAAAATAAAGTTTTAATTTATTTTTGGTTTTCAAAATTTTAAAAAAATTAAAAAATATTAATTATTTTTTTACAGAATAAATAGATGTTTAAATAAAAAAATCGAGAAAATCAAAGCGTACAAACAATTAAAAAAAAAGTTTTAATTTAAAAAATCCAGTGGGTACTATAATATGTAAGAAAACAAAAGTATTTTTTTTAACTGTCCGATTTGTCATGGAATTCCCCATATATAAAAATTAATCTCTGTTTGTAAGTTTGTTTTTTCTTTATAGCAGTCTAAACTATCCGGTCTTCTTGCCATTTTCACAGTATGTTCATGCTGAACCGGTTCCGAAAATATGCTATATAAATTATTTATATTTTCATTGGGCGTGGCACCTCCCACACAAATTGGGGATTTATTTGTGTTTTATACACTAGCATATTCGGAATACTGTTGTAGCTACAGTCTTGAATTTTTGTGAATGTTCACTAATTATTAGTCTGCACAGTTGGGGCAAAAAGTGGGCGTGACACCTTCCATACCAAGTTAAAACCTATTATCGAATATATTCAGTTCTATGACAGCTACAATACTGAAATTTTGTGTCAGTGCATCTAGCATAAACGTGCGTTGTTGTGCCAAAAATGGACGGTATTGGAAAAGTGGGCGTGCACCTCCCATACGAAGTTAAAACCTATTATTGAATATTGTCAGTTTTTATGACACCTAGAGTGCTGTGCGGGGGTTCAGCTAGTCTTCTATAAAGTAAAGTCGTGGTAAAATTCTAAGACGAACTAGCCATGTCCGTCTGTTTGTTGAAAGCTCGCTAGCCGCCTAACGAGGTGAGCTGGGAGGTTCAAATTTTCTGTAATTGTGTCTTATGGTTGCAGGTCGGTTGGGTTTGGCCGAAGTCGGGCCAAAGGGAAATTTTTTTACTTAACAAGAACTGAAAATACCCCCTAATATTTAGAATATTTAATCATTTTTTATTTCTGTTTTATATGCACTTGAAATTTGTTGAGTACATTCCTCTTGTAGTTTAAAAGCACCAACAAATAAATACAATTTTAGCGGGAGAAATGGGACAAAAAGGGATAAAAATAGCACGAAAGATATGAGAACAGCTAGAAACATGAAATTTGGAATGTAGATCCCTCAAATTGCGTAGATACCTAAAATAGAGGCATTTTTTGAAATTCGTACTTTTAGGACCGAAAGGGACATAAATGATACCAATTATACGACAACAGCTAGAATCATGAAATTCGGCGTGTACATCCAACTAATTTCGTAAACACGTAAATAGAAGGATTTTTCGAAATTCGTACTTATAAGGGATACAATTGAAAAATAGGGATAAAAATGGTACCAACGAAACCGCGTAAAATGGAGCGAATGGGGATAAAAATGGTATGTTTGGATTAATTTTTTTAAATCATGAAATTCGCCCGACTACGCGGAAAGTAAGATAACATTTTCAAATCCGTACTTTTTAGTGGCAAAATGAAAAAAAAGCAAACGGCTGTAGGCACCCTCTGTGGTGGAGGGTATATAAGATTCGGCCCGGCAGAACTTAACGTCTTTTTACTCGTTTTAAATTTCTGCTTTATATGCACTTGAAATTTCTTGCGTATACTCTTTTGTAGCTTGAAAGCACTGAAAAACAAATAAAAGATTTAGCGGGCGAAATGGGACAAAAAGGGATAAAAATGGTACCAATGATAAAACAACAGCTAGAATTCGGTATATACATCACTCTAATTGCGTAGACACGTAAAATAGAAGCATTTTTTTAAAATTCCTACTTTTAAGGGAAACAATTGAAAACAAGTAAGGAAAGGCTAAAGTCGGGCGGGGCCGACTATATAATACCCTACACCACTCCCTGCGTATGTACCTCGCTTTCATTACTAAACCCAGGTATTTCATGGGATCAATTTTAATTAGTTTATACAAATTATATTCATATATTATATACTATAAATTCATCTTTAGTCAAATTTAACGAATATGGTAAATAATATGGTAATTGATCCAATTGTCCAAAAGACAAATACAAATTAATTCAATTCGGTAAAAAAGTGAAATCGGGAAGGATTTTTGCATCCTGTAAATGTATGTGTTTGACAAAAAATGTTAAATCGGAAAGGACATTTGTATGGGGGTATATTGAAACCTGGAACGATGTGACCCGCTTTCACCATGTATGTTTATTGGTGAAATATAATATATAAAGTTTGGCCAAAAACGGTTAAAGATTCGGGAGCGACATATGTATTGCGGCTATATCTAAATCTGGACCGATCTTACCCACTTTCAGCATAGATGTTTCTAGTTCGATTATAAGATGTTGTGCCAATTTTAAAGAAAAACGGATACAACATGTGGATTTTAGAGCGGAAAAAGTCAAATCGGGAGCGACATTTGTATGGGGGCTATATCTAAATCTGAACCGATCATACCCACTTTCAGCATAGATGTTTCTAGTTCGATTATAAAATGTTGTGCCAATTTTAAAGAAAATCGGGTACAATATGTGGTTTCTAAAGCGGAAAAAGTGAAATCGGGAGCGACATTTCTATGGGGGCTATATCTAAATCTGAACCGATCTTACCCAATTTTTGCATACGTGTTGGATTATAAGATGTTCTGCAAAATTTAAAGAAAATCGGGTACAATATGTCGTTTCTAGAGCGGAAAATGTCAAATCGGGAGCGACATTTGTATGGGGGCTATATCTAAATCTGAACCGATCTTACCCAATTTTTGCATAGGTATTTCCAGTTGGATTATAAGACGTTGTGCCAATTTTAAAGAAAATCGGGTACAATATGTCGTTTCTAGAGCGGAAAATGTCAAATCGGGAGCGACATTTGTATGGGGGCTATATCTAAATCTGAACCGATCTTACCCAATTTTTGCATAGGTATTTCTAGTTGGATTATAAGATGTTGTGCCAAATTTAAAGAAAATCCGGTACAAGATGTGGTTTCTAAAGTGGAAAATGTCAAATCGGGAGCGACATTTGTATGGGAGCTATATCTAAATCTGAACCGATTTCCTCCAAATTCAATACCGATGGTCCTTGGCCAGAAAAAATAACTTCTGCCAAGTTTCATGACAATCGGACAACAATTGCGACCTGTAGAGTGCGAACAAGCTTAGATGGCCAGCAGACGGACGGACGGACGGACGGACGGACAGACGGACAGACGGACAGACGGACAGACGGACAGACAGACATCGTTAAATCGACTCAGCTGGTGATTCTAAGCCGATCGGTATACTTAAAGGTGGGTCTAGCTCGATTATTTCTTGGTGTTACAAACAGTTGGCGCGAAACTAACTTATAATACCCTAGACCACGAAGTGGTGTAGGGTATAAAGAGGGATAAAAATGGTACCAACCAAACCGCTGAAGATGAAATCATGAAATTCGGTGTATACATTAATTTGACTATGTAGACGCGAAACATAAAGGAATTTTTCTAAATTTTTATTTTTTAGGAGAAAATGATGCAAAAGGGAATAAAAATAGTACCAGACGGCTGCAGTTAGAATAGTGATGTGTATTTGTCTGACTCAGAAGACGCGAATAACATGGAATTAATTTCAAGCGGCTGTAGGCAGAATCATGAAATTCGTCTGATTGCATAGACGCGGAAAATACGAGGACTATTTTCAAATCCGTATTTTTAGAGCCAAAATGAAAAAAGAATAAAACTGGTATAGAGCAAACTGTTGTAGCTAAAATCGAGAATTTAGGTGTGTAAATTCTACTGAGAACGCGAAACATATTGGATCTTCAGTATTAACACTTTCCCTATCAAAGTGGTGCGGATATTTGGGCTGTATCTAGAATAATAAATTGCAAATGGGAAAATCGACCATGAGGAAAATGGTTTCTACCTAATAACGACTGACAATGCATCTGACATTTAGCGCATATTTTTAAAGATTTGTATACCCTCCACCTCCAGGATGGGGGTATATTCACTTTGTCATTCCGTTTGTAACACCTTAAAATATTCATCGGAGACCCCATAGAGTATATATATTCTGGGTCGTGGTAAAATTCTAAGACGATATAGTCATGTCCGTCTGTCTGTCTGTTGAAAGCACGATAGCGGCCGAACGAAACGAGCTAGGTGGTTCAAATTTTTCCTAAATGTGTCTTATGGTTGTAGATCGGTTGGGATTGAAAGTGGACGAAATCGGCCAGAGGGAAAAATTTTTCCCTCACAAGGACTTAAAATACCCCTAATATTTAGAGTATTTCAGCATGTTTTTTGAACATATTACTTTGTATTTACTTGATATTTGCAATGCGCATTCCCTTTATAGCATAAAAGGGCACCATAGAGTGATTTTTATTTGTAAAGGGCGAAATGGGACAAAAAGGGATAAAAATGGTACCTATCAAAAGACAACAGATAGAAACACGAAATTGGGCGTGTACATTCCTATAACAGAGTAGATACATAATATACAAGTATTTTTTCTAAGTTTGCACTTTTAAGGGGTTAAATGGGGGTAGAGGGATACAAATAGTACCATCCAAACGGCTGCATCTAGAATAATGAAATTCGTTGTATATATTCCTCTGATTGCGTAGACACATAAAATAAAGACAATTTTCGAAATTCGTACTTTTAGGTTGTAAAATGGAGAAAGGGGATACACATTGTACCAAACAAATGGATGCATCTAGAACCATGAAATTCGAGGTATACATTCCTCTGACTGAGTGACACGAAAAAAATGTTTTTCCAAATTCCTACTTTCAAGCGATTCAATGAGATCAGAGGGATAAAAAGGGTACCAACTAAAAGACTACAGCTAGAGTGATGAAATTTTTGAAAGTCGTACTTTTAGGGATTAAAATGCGAAAAAGGGGATAAAAATGGTACCAACAAAATGGCCGCAGATAGTATCATGGAATTGGGTATATACATTCCTCTGAGTGCATAGCCACGTAAAATTTTTTTCCAAATTCGTACTTTATTTTGTTGCTTTTACGACAAAAAATGGTAGAATCATGAAGTTGTCTTATACTGCGTACGTGAGAGATAAGGTATTTTCAAAATGTATACTTTTGAATTTAAAATAGATGGAAATACAACCAACCAAAGGACTGCAGCTGAAAATTAACATAAATACCCAATATTTAGGCTATTTATGATTGCTGCCTTATATTTACTTTATGAATTGAAGTATTATTTCCATTATATATATACATAGTATACAAATATTGGTAGCCATGGCTTATTAATTAAATTTCTGATTTTCATACATTTGAAATTTGTTGCGGACATTCCTCTTGTAGCTTGGAAGCACCACAAAGAAAATAAATGTTTTAGTGGGCGAAATGGGACAAAAATGGATAAAATATGGTACCAATGATACGACAACAGCTAGAATCATGAAATTCGGTGTGTACATCCCTCTAATTGCATAAACACGTAAAATAGAGGAATTTTTCGAAATACGTACTTTTAAGGGATGTAATTGAAAAAGAGGCATAAAAATGGGAGCTTCCAAACCGCTAAAGTTGGTATCGTGAAATTCGGTGGTCTGACTATGAAGACTCGAAACAAAAAGGTTTTTTTTCCAAATTTGTACATTTAGGCGGAGAATGGGGCGAATGGGGATATCTTTAAAATTTGTAATTTTCTTGTCAAAATAATGCATTCACTTTGTCTGTATCTGAAAATGCTTCTCCCTAATGGCGACTAACAATGGCCTAATATTTTCGGCATGTTCACTTTCACAATTACAGCATTGTATTTATTTATAGTAGTAGATTTTAAACAGTGCGCATAAGTATACATTACAGTTTGAAATAGTAATCAAATATAGTAATGTGCATAAAGATATCACAAATTTCGTAATATGGTTCTGTACTTCTATGTCGACATCCTTTAATCTGCTGGTAATACTGTGGAATGCACTCCGTGGTAGAGGGTGTATAAGATTCGTCCCGGCCGAACTTAACGCCTTCTTACTTGTTTAATATGCCAGTGCACTTTTATGCAAAGTTCACAGCCTCTAATATGTCGGTAATATTGTGCACTCCGTGGTACAGGGTATATAAGATTCGGCCCGGCCGAACTTAACGCCATTTCTCTGAATATGTTAAAAACATTATTTCGAAAATAAAGTAAAACGTGCATGTCAATAGGGAGTTAGTATTAGTATGGATGGATGGATGGATATGCATTCCCCCTTCCCAATTTTGACCTGCTCCAACCCATTGTGCATTGTCTTAAAATAAATGCGTTAAGCGGAGATGGTAAAGTTTTTTAATCAAAGTCGAGTCAATGAAATACGAAGAAAGGAAATCAGTGGCAAGGAAGAAGCAGTAGTTAGTTGCCCACCTAACTACTCCATCAGGTGATGTTATGGCAACTACTTGTCTTTGCGCCGGCTACACCTTGGCAGTGGGTACTCACTCCCGCCACACTCACTGGCCCACGGGGTGATTGAACAACAAGTGTCTCCGGATTTCCAGTTTGTCTTCCATTGCCCCCATCCATACGGCCTTCAATTTGCCACTCTAGTGTAGTGTAGTGTGGTGGGAAGTGGTTAACTTGTATTGTGTGTTAGTAGTGTATGAACACCGGCCGGCTATTGCATGGCTGACCATCATGGCCAGTTGGTCAGTGGCATGTTGCTTTTAATTTTTCCTCCATTTTAGTGATAATTTTTCGTCTTCTTCAGTTTGCAGGAAGGCAGGCAGGCAGGCAGCCAGCCACCTTATTACTTTATATTGGCGTTTAGGTGAGTTGTTGGGGTTTTGGTGGTAACGAGATTTTTTCGGTTGTTGCCGGTAACGGTTTTGTGATTGGTTTCGGATTGGTTACTTGTTTTGACCATTTGTATAGTGGGTCTACATAAATCTTAATTATGTAAATTTGTTCGTCTTCGTTCGTCTTTCTTTGCCTTTTTTAGTTCGCTTTAGATAAATGAAGCTTCATAAATATTGCTAGACAAAACTAAAAACAAAGATAAATTGTTTGTAAATTCAAGAAGCTGCAAAAATTTATGGCCACCACTTGCAGCTATCTTCAAATTGAAATTG
The DNA here is from genome assembly GCA_947397865.1 of Polietes domitor. Lineage (NCBI taxonomy): Eukaryota > Metazoa > Arthropoda > Insecta > Diptera > Muscidae > Polietes > Polietes domitor. Next base: position 51,079,134 of record OX377620.1, read on the forward strand.
CAATTTTATGTTCAATTATGGAAATTATATTGGATGTCTGCGAAAAGTGATTGCTGGTTGCTGGTGATATATTGGATATAATATATGTCGAGATAGGGAGAGAATTTTTGATTATATATACACATAAGGTAAGAAATTTATTCAGATGTCATTTTGATAGGTATATTATTATAGCTGTTCTAATTGGTATTATAAATCACTAAAGCTATGTCACAAATCATTTTAATTAGTTGTCCTAAAAATGTTTATTGAAAACATTTTTTTATTTTAGTGATATATGAAATATGATCATTCTATAATACCCATTTATACAGGGTATTCAAAAATCCTTTTTTTTATTTATACAAGGTGAGCCATTTTAAATCAGAATCGTCAATAAAAATATACTGATTACTTTTTTATAGGAAATGTTGAACTTTGTCATTTGTCATAATGGAACACAATATCACTACCACGACTGACTCGGCAGCACCTCATCCGATCAACCCAATTTTTCAGTACATTTGCGATTGTACCGGCACGAATCACTTCAATGACAACTTCGATTTCATGTTTCAACACTTCAATTATCTCTGGATGGTTTGCGTAACATTTATTCTTAATGGTTACCCACAGAAAATAATTCAAAGGACTTGAATCACAACTCCGATGCTGCCAATTGACATCACAATTTCGGCTGATTACACAATTACAATTGAGGTCCAATAAAATTAATTAAAATTCGACAAAATGATAAAAACTATGAAAATATTACTTTTTCCAAGAAATACCCGAATTTCCAAAGTGGGGAAAAAATGTGTTCCAAAATTGGGGATTTTATTAAAATAGTGACCATACTTTTTTACCTCTTTTATCTATTTTAATGAATTTTAAGTATTTTTATTGGCCTTCAATTCGTAAAATATTTAGAGATGTGAACTGGAATGACCAAAATTTGTATTTTTGCAAACATTTGGTGTTTATAAAAACTTCAATAAATCAGCCAATTACTGACGAATTATTTCAGACAAAGCGGCATTTTACTCCTTACTAAATGTGTTACTTAAATAAGTTTACTTGTGGTACGTCTACCAAACAAAATAATGTGCAAAAATATTGCCTAATTTGAAAAATGTTTAAAAATTAATTAAAAAGTGTGTTTGCTGGACAAAAGTACACATATTTCTTAAGTTTTCTTAATTAAGCTATATATCCGCCGAAAGTTCCAAGTTTCTTCTTTTCAATTCCGAAGAGAAAGATAAAATTGGTTGACAACCAACTATGTTACAGGCTTATAAGTATGCAAAGGTACGAAAAACCCATTTTTCAACCCGTAACTCAAGATTTTGGGGGTCTAGCAAATTTCAAATACAGATTCCTATTCAACTCGAGAATACCTGTTTGCGTTGGCTGTGTGACATGTGGCTCGTCTTTTGATACCAAATGTCGTCGATGTCGTTCTCATGAATTTTTGAAAACACAAAATTCGTTGAGCATGGCACGGTACGCTCACCGTTAACGGTAACGACGGCTCGTTGCTCATTTTTAGAAGAAAAAAGTCGCAATGATGGCGCCAGCCCAAAATCCACACCAAGCAGCGACTCGTTGTGGATGCAATGGTTTCTCAATAGTCACGTATGGGTTCTCTGAACACCATATGTGGCAATTTTGCTTATTGACATAGCCAACGAGATGAAAAAAGCTTCAACTGAAAATACGAGTTTTCGGTAAAATTCTCAATCTCCTGGCAAATAATCTTCAGCCCATTGGGCGAAGCGAAAACGAATCGGATGGCCATGAGACTTCAGTTGTTGGACCAACTGAACTTAGTAAGCCTTCATACATAGGTCTTTATGCAAAATTCTTCTCAAAGAAGTGCGAGAAGGATGACGAGTTGATGTTGATCGATGCTCTTGGACATTCTCGGCCACAGCAGCAATGACTTCGATTGGACGCTCTGGACGAAACGCGTTGGATTGTCCAATAACGATCCATTTTCATGGACTCGCTTACAAATTGATGCACAAACTGAACTGAAGACAGATCTCTTCTCGAATATGTTCACGTAAATTTCTCACACTTTGGAAGTAAGTGAGACCATTTCATTGGTACAATTTTTTATTCCCTTTTTTCATTTTCTCAATCAAAGGAATGCAGCCGTTTAGTTGGTGCCATTTGTATCTATGTAATCCCATTTTATCCTTTAAAGGTACGAATTTGGAAAAATACTTTTAAACTATGTATCTACTCAATTAGAGGAATGCACACACCGAATTTCGTGTTTCTAGCTGCTGTCGTTTGATAGGTACCATTTTTATCCCTGTTTGCTCCATTTCACCCTCTACGAATAAGAATCACTTTATGGTGCGATTTCGCCCAGTTGCAATCGCGATTTATGACTATAAAGACGCATTTATGGAAAATTTGGACCCCACCTCCTTTCCTATAGATGCAAGCGTGCTTTCAAACGGACGGACAGACATCGTCTTAGAATTTTATGACTATCAAGAATATGTATACTTTACTAGCCCGCTTCACCAAGCAAAAAAAAAAACAAATGGTAACATTAAAATCGGTTTTTTATTTTTTTATTGTGCTCAGTAATATATACGTACCAAATTTCTGCCTCCTAGCACTAAAAACACTTTTGCCTCGCCCACAAAACGAAAATCCAAAATTCGGTATCATATTTATCTTTCTCGTGGTTATCATCTATAGGAAAGTTTTTCAAAAAACACATAAAATTCAGAAAAATGCATGAAATCTTTATTTGAATCGATAGAACGGTCCATATAATTTAATGTTTGAAGATTATTTCATGAAATGTTGACCTTGACTGCGCCTCAAATGGTCCACCCGCTTAGTCCAATTTTGGCATTTCCACGTTTTTGAGTAACAGAGGGCCAATTGATGCGAACGGCGACGATTCGATAATTGATGGTCATCATTAACACTGGCCGATACAGCTGCGATATTTTCTTCAGTTCGCACTCTACGTAAGCGTGTTGGTGGTTTAATGTCCAACAATGTTAATTTGGTGCGAAATTTAGTCACAATAGCCCGAATAGCCGCTTCAGTGGGTCGATTAAACTGGCCATAAAATGGAAGCGCGCGATGAATTTACTTAACAGATCACGCATTTTGATAATAAAATTCAATAATTTGCAAGCGTTGTTCGTTTGTAAGACGATTCATGGTTAAATTATAGACCAAACTGAAGATGTTTGACAGTGAAACAAAACACGAAACTGTTTAAACCAGTGTTGCCAAAAAGATAATAGCAAAAAAATCACCCTTTACATACTTACCAATATTCAGCCTTCTAGCTCAAAAAAACACTATTGCCACGTCCACTCCGCCCACAAAACGAAAATCCAAATTTCGGCATCAAATTGATCTTACTCGTGGTCAGCAATATATATGTACCAATTTTCAGCCTCCTAGCTCTCAAAAACACTTTTGCCACGCCCCCTCCGCCCACGCAACAAGTTTTTAAAAATGCTATAGAGTATAGTTCCTTACAGACCTACATCTCTCTGTACTGAAAATTTTAACAACAAACAGAGAAACCGACTTACACTAAGGTTTTATAACATTAATAGGGATAGGGTCTCAGGTCGATATTTCAAGGTATTACAAATGGAATGACAAACTAATTATCAAAGATACAAGCCGACCGATTTTAAGCCGCCGCCGCCGCATGTTTCTGTACGAGCCGCGCCGTCGCCGATTTCATCGGCTCACATCGACTTCAACCACGTTGCCGATTTCATCGACTCATATCGACTTCGACCACGCCGCCGATATTTGATATCAGTCCAATCTTACTACCAAAATAGACAATCCACATAAAATTGCAAAAGAAAATATAACTGTCGACATACACAACCTACTACTGTGAAATATATGGATCTTTCTTTGAATTTGGTATCTCACTATATGATGACGTTTATAGAGAGTGGTATGATTGTATTTTGATTTGAAAGTCGCATTTATATAAGTCAATTCCAGTATGGCTATGTGTTCCTATAAAAACAATAAACAACAGCTCCTCTATTGTGCTTCTTTAGTGTGTCAAAGTAGGTGGAACTTTACGATTCTTTGGGAGGATTATGATATTCAAGATGTCTGGTCAAATATGCCTCACATGAAAAGCTGTAATTGCAAAAATATGTAAATTCGTCCTTATTATAAGTTTTGGTAATGGACTCCCAAAAAATAATTGTATGGGATAATAATATTAAATAATGGGAACATTGGCTAGTATTAACGAATATTGAACTACTTGCCAAAAATAAAAGAAAAGGTATTAGAAACCAATACAAATTGTTCTTTGCATTTTCCCAAAATTGACAAATAAATAGGGGTGATCGAATGATAGAACGAACCGGCAAATCAGCCGAAAGCCGCCGCCGACCCATTTTGGGTAGCGCCGCTGCCGCCGATAATTATGGGTCGGCTTGTAACTCTGCTAATTATACCCCCATCCTGTAGGTGGTGGGCATGCAAATATTGTAATATTTCGTTCTACAGCTTGCATTATACATGGTGGTCAAAATGACTCTTTCCTATTATATAACAACTGTTTTTTTCAGTCAAATTTATTTCCATATTTAGTACATACCACTATTTAGACCAAAAATTTCACAGATAGTTTTAGATTTTGATATAGTCTTCCTTCGATTCACCAGATTCAGAAGTTGTGGTGCAAGTCCTATGATTTGGATGTTTTTTCGCTAGCCAATAGTGTTTGTATAGCATTTCTCCTTATCATATCCATTTTCAAATCAGATAATAAATAATTTTCTAACAATATAATTAGAATGCATAAGTATGCGAACTTATGCAATTTATTTTATTGTGCAAAATCACTTCCCGGTGATTAGATTTAAATAAATGCCGCAATATTTAATTTTCTTTTAATTCATCCGCTAATGGCAGCCTCTTTCTAAAACGTGGTAGCTGGCTAGCTGTCATTACAATAAACTGGCCATTTAATACAATTATCAGTCAGAGCTGCATTCAATTGGCAACTGTACAAACGGATTCATTTGCCAACCAACCAAGCACACAGAAGCCAATGGTCTTTATCGGCCACCGGTCGTGTGCGTGTGTGTGCGTTGCATTCACTTTGTCGTCGCAGCCGGCTCAGTGGCCATTCCGTCATAAATGTGTCATAGTTTATGGGTGGCTTGTCTCATTATCCACATTTAAATGCCGCGTTGTTGTCTTCCTTAATGCGACATTAAACTGCCGGCTAGAGAAAAAAAAACTAAATAAAAGACGTCAATTGCACAAATAATTCTATAATTGTAATGAGATATTTAAATATTTTCTTTCCTTCTTTCTTTGCTTATTTTCAATTGCATTTAAATGCTCAAATGACAGAGTTCCTTGGCCGTTGTCATCGTCATCGTCGTAATAGTCAAAGTGGCCGTCATATTATGTCGCGCAGCGCTGTATGGACATCCTCTGTCCATTGTGTGCTTTGACACATGAGTGGATATATGATTGACAAATGGCGGAAAACGGAAGTGAACTCTGACTAAATGCTCGGTAGTGCAAGAGTTAAGTTTAGTCTTAACTACCGTGTGATGTGCCCAGTGTGCACTAGTGTGGGCCAACATTGTATGGAAGAATACCAAACTGCCATGACAGAAGCTAAAATCAAGACGGGACAATAATAAGAATAGATTTTGAGAAAGCCTAGCATTATCTCTCTTTTTCATTGAAGGGCCTAGATCTAGAGAATATGGCGTATGTGGTAAGTAAGTAATTCGTAGCGTGAGTCAACGAATTTATTTTGAGCTGGAGATTAGTTGATAGGTTTTTCGTGTGCAAATTAAAATTAAAAATGTAAATTATATTATCTTTGTTCATTTGAAAACTAATATATATTTATTAAGTCTTTTTAATGGTTCTTAAAGAATTTAATCGACCTTCATACTGGGAGACATATCTGCAACATGCATTATTCATTACTGCCTGGAGAGTTGCGGCAGGAATTGCTTCAATTATTGTTCGAATGGAATGCTTTAAATCATCTAAATTTGTTGGTTTCAGCTGAGATGTTTACCATGTCAGCATTATAATATCTATATATATAAAAATGAATCTGTGTTTATTTGTTCGTTCTTTATAGCAGCCTAAACTACTAACCCGATTCTTGAAATTTTCACAGTATGTTCATGCTGAACCGGTGGTGAAAATAGGCTATATACATTTTTGATATTTTCAGTGGGCGTGGCACCTCCCACACAAATTGGGGTTTTATTCCTTTTTTATAAATTTGCATATTCGGAGTACTGCTGCGGATAGAGTCTTGAATTTTTGTGAAAGTTCACTAATTATTATTCTGCACAGTTTTGACAAAAATGGGCGGTATTGGAAAAGTGGACGTGGTACCTTCCATACGAAGTTAAAACCCAATTTTGAGTATTGTCAGTTCTATGACACCTAGAGTGCTGAAATTTTGTGTAAGTGCATCTAGCATCAATATGCGTAGTTGTGCCAAAAATGGGCGGTATTGAAAAAGTGGGCGTGGTACCTCTCATACAAAGATAAAACCCAATTTTGAATATTGTCAGTTCCATGACACCTAGAGTGCTGAAATTTTGTGCCAGTGCATCCAGTGTAAGTAGTTGTGCCAAAAATGGGGGGTATTGGAATAGTGGGCGTGGTACCTCCCATAAGAAGTTAAAATCCAATTTTGGATATTGTCAATTCCATGACACCTAGAGTGCTGAAATTTTGTGCCAGTGCATCCAGCATCAATGTAAGCAGTTGTGCCAAAAGTGGGCGTGGTACCTCCCATAAGAAGTTAAAATCCAACTTTGAATATTGTCAATTCCATGACACCTAGAGTGCTGAAATTTTGTGCCAGTGCATCCTGCATCAATATGCGTAGTTGTGCCAAAAATGGGCGTGGTACCTCCCAGACATCTAGCATAAACCTGCGTAGTTGTGCAAAAATGGGCGGTATTGGAAAAGTGGGTGTGTTATCTCACATACAAAGTTAAACCCTATTATCGAATATTGTCATTTCTATAACATCTAGAGTGCGGAAAATTTGTGTTAGTAGATCCTGTGTAAATAGTTGGGCGGAAAGTGGCCATGTCCCTTCCCATTCGAAATTAACACCTGTTTTAGAGTATATTCGGCACCGAGATTCCTATATTGTTGTGTGAGTTAATTTATTTGTAACCTTCTTAGACAATATACAAATGGGCGGGATTTGAAAGATGGGGAATTTTTTATTTGAATTTTGTAAAATTACACGTTTTCTTTGGTTATTTTAGCACAATAGTAAACAAAGGTTACAAAAAAATAAATATTCATTCGTCATAAGTCAAGAAAATGGAAATTATATATTTTTTTTGTTTTTGTGTTGTCGGATTAGTGAACAATTTGATTGACTTTTTATATGTTTTGAATGTAGTACGTAGGAAGTTTATAGTTTTGGTTATGGAAATGAGGAGAATCACTCTCAACCTAAATTAAATTTGATTTTCGACAATTCTTCCTTTTTTCGCCGTAAACTAAAGTTATGTTCTTCAATATTCTCCATGGAACATATCCATTGATTATAAGCGGTACATATATTACCGACCACAAGAAAAACACCATGAAAGCAGATTTTAATTTCCGTCTGTTTTTCTGCCTGGCGAAGCGGGCGGGGGTTCAGCTACTAATTAATAAATTTTATTATACGTCCACATTTAAACAATAAAAACCACAATTGTGTTCGATGGAAAATATATAACATACCATAAAGGACCCATCTTCCGCAAGTCTTAAAATATTGGAAAGTATCATAGGGGATTTATAATGAAACGAGACATTACTTATAAGACGTTAATTTTACCTAGGAAGGGGACTTGGCAATCTGATTAGAGACATATTTAGGATGAACAAATTTCAAATTATATCGAGGAGTGCTAAAATTTGACACCGAATACAATTAAGAAAGAAGTATAATTATCAAATAGGCCACGCCCATCACACACCTAACCTATAATCCAAACAAATTTAACAACACAAAAACTCTCAACATTTCAATAGAAACACAGAAAATTGTTTGTTTTGGACCCAATGTCTTGAAACTTCACATAGAGCTTGTTCAGCGAATGGTGGTGCCTTTACTATATTTATACACTCCACGAGAGTATTATGTCTTTGTGCATTTGTTTGTAACACCCAAAAGGAAGCAATATAGACATTTTGTTAATTATACCGATCGACTTAGAATCACTTTTTGAATCGATTTATCAATGTTCGTCTGCCCATCAATTCTTGTAATCAAAGCTCAGGTCGCAATTGTAGCTAGAATCAAGTGAAACTTTGTACAATGAAGTTTTTCGGTATAAGGATAAACGCTATTTATTTTGAAGAAAATTTCTCTCCCGATTTGAATCTTTGCACTCTAGATACCACATATTTTAACAGATTTTCTTCAAAATTGCCAAAAGATCTTATATTTCAACGGATAGAAAATGGAGTGTATCTTATAGTTGGCCCCGCCCGACTTAATCATTTCCTTACTTGTTTTTATTACAAAATATTACTTTTTACTAACACAAATAATCGATTATTTTCTGTGAGACACTTTTCTATAGATCTGCATCATTAGATTTTTGAAAAGTAATTGTCGAAAAATGTATTTTCAAGGCAAAATGATACTGTGCGACGTCAATCTCAAGAACAGAAAGTTAGTTTGTCGAAACATTTAGAATTGGATTTTGTAAGGGTCCGCCATCTAACTTTTTTTTCAGCCATTTTAATGAAATTATTTTCCATTATTAACCGGAAGGATTGTACTTTCAAATAAAAAAGAAATTTGAGACAATATTCAGTAGTTTTTTTATAGCATTTAAAAAAAAAAAAAGTTATTTGGCGGACCCTTATTATGTAATCATGTTATAATTAAACGTTGTATTTGTATATACCTCTCAAAAGTACGAAAACAAATTATTAAAACATCTGTGTCTTGTAGCAAATCGATCATCAAATGAAAAACTTAGTATAAATATTTTCGACACACGATCTCTAGTTTCGTATGTATATGGTCTTGTTATTTCAAATAGTTTTAAAATATCGTAGTGGCATGTTATCGCCCTATTAGATTTCTAAAGTTTTTATCATATTAATCTTTTTTTATACTCATTCACCTCCAGGAGGATATAAAAAAAACACTTTTGTAACACCTTGAAATATCGACCTGAGACCCTATAAAGGATATATATTCATGATCGTCATAAAATTCTAAGATGATCTAGCCAGCCCGTCTGTTGAAAGCACGCTAGCATCTAAACGGAAAGAACTGGACTTCCAAATTTTGCAGGAATACGTCTTATAGTTGTAGATCGGTTGGGATAAAAAGGGATAAAAATGGTACCTATCGAAAGACATCTGCTAGAAACCCGATATTCGGTGTGTACATTCCTCTAATTGAGTGGATATCTATATCAGAGCTGTTAAGTAATGATTAGTAATCGTAATCATTAGTAATTAGATTACTTTTTTTTTAAGTAGAAGTAATGATTACAATACGATTACATTCAGTTTTATACGATTAGTAATTGATTACGATTACAAGTAATCAAAAAATAATCAGGATTACTTGCGATTACTGAAAAATAATCAAAAGTAATCAAAAATGAGTTCGACTACTTTAAAAGATTACTTTTGATTACTTTTGACTATTTTAGATTACTTTTGATTACTTTTGATTTTTTGTGATTACTTTTGATTCTCGCGAAATCGGTATGAGAGTCATAGTAGTCTGTTTGTCAAAACTTTTGACTTTTCAATATATGTCAGTTTTGATTTTTTCTGTTCTCGTTCTTTTGCCAGCTAAAACCGAAAGGTAACGGTAATCGCAAGTAATCCTGATTATTTTTTGATTATTTGTAATCGTAATCAATTAGTAATCAGAAATTGTTGAATAGTGGATTATATAATCATTACGATTCTTTTTAAAAAGTAATGTAATTGATTACTAATCGTAATCGAAATTTAACAGCTCTGATCTATATATATAGAAGAGTTGCGTTACTGACTGACTGACTTATCATTGACCAGCCCACAGACCAAACGGCTGAAGCCAGGCTCATGAAATGTTCAGGATAGTTCCCAAATATGACGTCTACGTCAACTAAGAAATTCGTACTTTTAGGGGGTAAAATGGGATAAAAATCGAACCTTCGTCCTGACTAAACGGCAGTAGCTAGAAACAAGAAATTCGGTACGTGCCTTTCACTGACCATGTAGACGAGCTACAAATAAGGATTTTTCGAAATTTGTACTTTTAAGGGAGGAAAGAGACAAAAAGGGATAAAATTGGTACCAATTTAAGAATTGCAGCTAGAATCGTGAAAATCGGTATTTACATTATTCTGACAACTTAGACTTGCAATATAAATTGAGTTTTCAAAATTTGTACTTATAAGGGGTGAGCGGGACAAAAAGGGATACAAATGGTACCAACTAAAGTATTGTAGCTAGAATCGTGAAATTTGGTATGTAAATTCCTCTCACCACATAGAAGCGCAATATAAATGCATTTTGTACTTTTAAGGATTGCGCGGGACAAAAAGAGATAAAAATGCTACGAACTAAAGTATTGCAGGTAGAATCTTGAAATTTGATATGTAAGTTCTTCTGCCCATGTAGAAATTTGTACTTATAAGAGGTGAGAGGGACAAAAATGGATAAAATGGTACCAACTAAAGTGTTGCTGCTATAGTCGTGAATTTTGATATGTAAGTTCTTCTGCACATGTAGAAGAGCAGTAAAATTGGATCTTTCGAAATTTATACTTATAAGAAGTGAGCGGGAGAAAAGGGATAACAATGGTACCAACTAAAGTATTGCAGAATCTTGAAATTTGTGTGTAAGTTCTTCTGACCATGTCGAAGCGCAGTAAAATTGGATTTTTCGAAATTTATACTTATAAGAGGTTAGCTGGACAAAAGGGATACAAATAGTACCAACTAAATTATTATAGCAAGATTCGTGAAATTTGATATGTTAATTCCTCTAATAAGCGCATTAAAATTGGATTTTTAAAAATTTGTACTTTTAAGGGTTACGAGGGACAAAAAGGAATAATAATAGTACTAATTTAAGTATTGCAGCTATAGACGTGAAATTTGGTGTGTCAATTCCTCTGACAACGTAGAAGAATAAATCCAAATTGATTTTTCGAAATTTGTACTTTTAAGGGGAGAGCGGGACAAAAAGGGATACAAATGTTACCAACTTTAGGATTAAAGCTAGAATCATGAAATTTAATATGTAAATTCCTCTGACCATCAAAATGGATTTTTTTTTCGAATAAAAAACATTGCGGTTGTAATTTTTTGTTAAAAACTGGGTAGAAAAAGATAAAAAATATATATACGAAGGGAGTTCAGCTAAAACAGTGCACATCGACAAGCACATTCCTTTGACTGTATATGAGTGCTATATTTCTAATTTACTATTTTAGAAAAGAGAATCAAATAAATACTATCCTAAAACAGAGACGGATAAAACTAATAACAAATACCTGACTTTTTCGCGTGAGAAACAGCGGGTACTGCTAGTATAATATAAAAGTACTTTTTCTAAATTCGTACTATTAAGGGGTAAAATGGGAATAGAGGGATAAAAATGGTACCAACCAAACGACTGCACCTGGAATAATGAAATTCGGTGTATACATTCCTCTGATTGCGTAGACACGTAAAATAAAGAAAAAACGTTCTAAATTCGTACTTTTAGGGGATAACATGGAAAAAGGGGATACAAATTGTACCAACCAAATGGCTGCAGCTAGAGTCATGCAATTCAGAGTATACATTGATGTCACTGCGCAGACACGAAAAAATGGGTTTTCCAAATTCATACTTTCAAGGAATACAATGGGAAGAGAGGGATACAACTGGTACCAACTAAACGGCTACAGCTATAATGATGATCGGTATGTACATCCCTCTAATTGGTAAAATAAACAGATTTTCGAAAGTCCTACTTTTGAGGATTAAAATGGGAAAAGGGGATAAAAAAATGGTACCAACCATATGACTTTACCTAGAATCTTTGAATTCGGTGTATACTTTCCCCTGACTGAATAGACTCGCTAAATAAAAAGAATTTTGCTTTTTTACTTTTAGGACAAAAATGGGTAGAATTATGAAGTTAGATTATCTTGCAATGTGTACGTGAGAGATAATGTATTTTCAAAATGTGTACTTTTGGAATTAAAATAGGATGGAAGTACAATCAACCCAAATATTTAGGATATTTAAGCGTTTTTGAAGAATGCTGCTATATATTTACTATTTGAATTTACTTAAAGTATTATTTCGATATAATTATTATTGCCTTGTAAGCTTGGCTTAAAATAATTAACATTTTATACTTATTCATAAAATTTTGTTTATTTGTTTTTGTTTGCCCATATTACAAAAAATAATACTTTCCTGTAATGTTACTGCACTTCTACGAAAATGGACAGCCTCTGTGGAATGCAATCCATGGTGGAGGGTATATAAAGTTCGACTTGTTACTATTTAAAACGATTACATAAATTGATTTTTTTTTTTAATTTTAAGTGGTGTTCATATAGACAGTTTGAGGTTAAAGTGGTTTTTCAAAATACCTTTTACAAAAGCAACCAAAACTTTAGTAAATTTATAATTCACCGTGAATTGGAAATCTTGATAAATACGCGATGAAAAATTTGGATTCTACAGCGACAATAGCGTAAATCGAAGGAATGTTTGTATGAGGGCTACAACAAAATATGAACCAATATAGACCACTTTGGCAATAGATATTCCTTCATGTAGGAACATTTAATCGAGTTCTATTATAATATATGAACAATAATAGCGGTAAAGCGGGCTAATCTGAACCGATTTTCTGCATAGTCAAAACTGCCAGTCACTGGCAAATAAAAATATCCTGCCAAATTCCAGGTGATCATGCAACAAGTGCGAACTGTGGATGTTATAGATGAACGACAGACGGACGGACATATATAGTTTTAGCTAGTGATACAAAGCCGAATGATATACTTAAATTTGTTTTTAGACCACCCTAGTGTGCACTCTATACTCCCATCTGCAAACAAACCAACGTGATAACTTCATATTTCTTGGGAAACAGCAATGCTCCTAGTAAGGCAGATAGAATAATGATACCCATTAAATGATGTCATAACCAACTATTTTAACCAGACAAGCATACATTGTTGCAACAGTGTTGTAAACGCTTGTCACATACAGGTTTCGCTTTAATTAGATCAACATGCTAACTGAAGAAGTGTGATATTTTTGGAGTGATGCGACTGACCAACGACGCCTGTGAGATCGGTTTCATCTATGATCTGTGTTCGATACTGTGAAACAATTAAAACGAAACCATTTATGTTCGCCTTTAAGAAGCGTGCTAAATATGGCTAATTGGAGAGAATGTTTTAATAATATTTTAACTTTATTTTAACTAATGTTGTGTAAAATGGAAAATGTTAAGTTTTTACGTAGTTGTTATTATGACCATAGTAATTGTATATTTAATGACTTTGCTAAGTAAAATGTGTTCAAGTTGCCATAAAATCAGGGAAAGGACATCACATCCAATGACAAGAAATTGGTAATAAATTAATGACATTTTTCGAAATAAATAATAACACTATCCAACAAATTAAGACTTTATTTTTTTTTATTTTGACCACATTTTACACAAAAAAAAATCAATTCTTTATTTATATTATTCTAAACTTTAACGTTCGTAATCTAGTTACTAAGCGAGTTAACGATAATATGTAGACCAATTTTCTTTTTCTTTTGAGATCCTCTTTCCAAAAACATATTCAGATATTGGGCCCGCGGAGAGTATATAATAATTGATATGAATCAAAAATAATAAAAAATTAAAAAATCGACTTTTTATTTACAATTTCGATAACTCAGATAGTTATCGAAATTTGTTTTTTCATTTTGACCATAGTTTACACAAAAAATATTTTTTTTTTTGATTTGGATTTTTCTTATCTTCTAACCTCCGATAACTCGGAGGTTAGAAACGAAACTATATATATATATATATATCAAGTAAATACAAGCAGACATATTGAAACAAGTAAGGAGAGGCTAAAGTCGGGCGGGGCCGTCTATATAATACCCTACACCATTCCCTGCGAATATACCTCGCTTTGATTACTAAACCCAGGTGTTTCATGGGAGCAATTTTATATAGTTCATATATATTATACATTATTAACGAATGTGGTAAATAATATGGTAATTGTTTCAATTTTCCACAAGATATTCTGAGTAAAGTATATATAACAAGATCCTGAAAAATTGATCGAGATACAACGAAAAATGCAGATTATACAACGGTAATAGGATGAATCGGGCGGACATTTGAAGGAGGCCTATAACAACACTTGTGGCCTGTGCACAAAATATGGGCCTAAATAGTTTTCATTCACGGCAGGTAATCCTACACAGAAAGAATTATCTTCATAATATTTATGATTTTATCTTAACCTCAGTGAAAATTTTCATTAAAAAGTCGCCAAAGAAACATTTCATAAAATGAAAAGTTTCATAGAATTTAAGTTTCGAAGATATTTTGTCATAAAAAATAATTTTTTTCATAATATGAGTTATGGAAATTTTCATAGATTTTATGAAGAAACTTCATTAATTTTACGAAAGAGTTTCATAAATAGTATATACTGAAGTTTCCAATATAATGAAAAAAGCAAAAAAAGTCTGACTCGTTGACTAACCAATCAACACACACCGCCATTGTGAGAGTCTTTGCAATGAATATGTCTTTCACCTAAATCTGGGTTCATACTTATGTCAGAGTTTACAGAGCACAAATGAGAATTGTTATCATTCAACGAATAAAGTCGACACACTAAAAATGTAGTTGTAAGTTATGAAACATTTCATAAAAACTATGAAGTCCTTCATTATATTTATGAACACATTTCATAACACTAGTATTTTATTGTTTATGACAAATTTCATAATATTTAAGAATTGTTTCTTTAATACTATGAAATCTTTCTTTGATCTTATGAAACTAAGTTTCACTAATTTAACAATTTTGTTTTATGAAATATGAAATTTTTATGAAAAAATTATATGAAACATTTCATATCATTTCCTAGAGATCACTTTCAAAGAAGGTATTCTTAGTTGAAACAAATACAGACAAATACAAATTATACAGTAGTAATAGGATGAATCGGACCGACATTTCAAAAGGGGGCCTATAACCACATTTTGGGCCTGGTCCAAAACGTGGGCCTATATATTTCTCATTCACGGTAGGTATTCCCAGTTGAAAAATATCATAATATCCAAAATTTTATGAAGATACGATGTAAGATATAGTTTCTAGAGCTGTAATAGATCAGAATGGGGTCCATTTGGCTTATACCAAAGAATGGACATATGGGCATCTCCCAAACAAGTAAGGAAAGGCTAAACACGGACGGACTTTCTATCTCATTACAATTCAATTCGATAAAAAAAGTGAAATCGGGAAGGATTTTTGCATCATGTAAATGTATGTGTTTGACAAAAAAATTTAAATCGGAAAGGACATTTGTATGGGGGTATATTGAAACCTGGAACGATGTGACCCGCTTTCACCTTGTATGTTTATTGGTGAAATATAATATGTAAAGTTTGGCCAAAATCGGATAAACATTCGGGAGCAACATTTGTATGAGGGCTATATCTAAATCTGAACCGATCTTACCTACTTTCACCATAGGTTTTTAAGTTGGATTATAAAATGTTGTCCCAATTTTAAAGAAAATCAGGTACAATATGTGGTTTCTAAGCGGAAAAAGTGAAATAGGGAGCAACATTTGTATAGGGGCTACATCTAAATCTGAACCGATCTTACCCAAATTCTGCATAGGTGTTTCTAGTTGGATTATAAGGTATTGTACCACATTTAAAGAAAATCGGGTAAAATATGTGGTTTCTAAAGCGGAAAAAGTCAAATCGGGAGCGACATTTGTATGGGGGCTATATCTAAATCTGATCCGATCTTACCCAAATTCTGCATAGATGTTTCTAGTTGAATTATAAGATGTTGTGCCAAATTTAAAGAAAATCGAGTACAAGATGTGGATTTTAGAGCGGAAAAAGTCAAATCGGGAGCGACATTTGTGTGGAGGCTATATCTAAATCTCAACCAATCTCACCTACTTTCTGCATAGGTGTTTCAAGTTCGATTATAAAATGTTGTGCCAATTCTAAGGAAAATAAGGTACAATATGTGGTTTCTAAAGCGGAAAAAGTGAAATAGGGAGCAACATTTGTATAGGGGCTATATATAAATCTGAACCGATCTTACCCACTTTCAACATAGGTTTTTCTAGTTCGATTATAAAATGTTGTGCCAAATTTGAAGAAAATCGGGTACTTCATGTGCTTTATAGGGCGGAAAAAGTTAAATCGGGAGCGACATTTGTATGGGGGCTATATCTAAATCTAAACCGATTTCCTCCAAATTCAATACCGATGGTCCTTGGCCAGAAAAAATAACTTGTGCCAAGTTTCATGACAATCGGACCACAATGATAGAGTGCGAACAAGCTTAGATGGACAGCAGACGGACGGACGGACAGACATCGTTAAATCGACTCAGCTGGTGATTCTAAGCCGATCCGTATACTTAAAGGTGGGTCTAGTTCGATTATTACTTGGTGTTACAAACATTTGGCGCGAAACTAACTTATAATAAACAAGTAAGGAAAGGCTAAAGTCGGGCGGGGCCGACTATATAATACCCTACACCACTCCCTGCGTATGTACCTCGCTTTGATTACTAAACCCAGGTATTTCATGGGAGCAATTATATGTAGTTCATACAAATTATATAAATTATATGAATATAATTTATATGCTATAAATTCATCTTTAGTCAAATTTAACGAATATGGTAAATAATATGGTAATTGATCCAATTGTCCGACAGACAAATACAAATTATACAGTAGTATACCAAAGTATGGACATATGGGCATCACCCAAACAATTCTCATTGCAATTCAATTCGGTAAAAAAATGAAATCGGGAAGGATTTTTGCATCCTGTAAATGTATGTGTTTGACAAAAAATGTTAAATCGGAAAGGACATTTGTATGGGGTTATATTGAAACCAGGAACGATGTGACGCGCTTTCACCATGTCTGTTTATTGGTGAAATATAATATGTAAAATTGAAAAACGGGTACTACATGTGGATTTTAGAGCGGAAAAAGTCAAATCGGGAGTGACATTTGTATGGTGGCTATATCTAAATCTGAACCGATCATACCCACTTTCAGCATAGGTGTTTCTAGATCGATTATAAAATGTTGTGCCAATTTTAAAGAAAATCGGGTACAATATGTCGTTTCTAGAGCAGAAAATGTCAAATCGGGAGCGACATTTGTATGGGGGCTATATCTAAATCTGAACCGATCTTACCCAATTTTTGCATAGGTGTTTCTAGTTGGATTATAAGATGTTCTGCAAAATTTCAGCATAGGTGTTTCTAGTTGGATTATAAGATGTTGTACCAAATTTAAAGAAAATCGGGTACAATATGTGGTTTCTAGAGCGGAAAATGTCAAATCGGGACCGACATTTGTATGGGGGCTATATCTAAATCTGGACCGATTTCCTCCAAATTCAATACCAATGGTCCTTGGCCACAAAAAATAACTTCTGCCAAGTTTCATGACAATCGGACGACAATTGCGACCTGTAGAGTGCGAACAAGCTTAGATGGACAGCAGACGGACGGACGGACGGACAGACGGACAGACGGACAGACAGACATCGTTAAATCGACTCAGCTTGCGATTCTAAGCCGATCCGTATACTTAAAGGTGGGTCTAGCTCAATTATTTCTTGGTGTTACAAACATTTGGCGCGAAACTAACTTATAATACCCTAGACCACGAAGTGGTGTAGGGTATAAAAATGGGTATTTCGATAGGGCAGGGTAAATAGAAATTGTATAATTTTGTTTCATTTCATAATTCATTTCATGGTAGATATGGATATGGATTATCCTCTCAAATCCTTAAAGGCAACATTTTACCATCACTCCAAAGAAACAGCATCCTTAAAAATTCCGAATTGCTTGCCTTAAGCACACAAACGTGTCTCTGTGATTCAAAGTATTTTCATTTTTTTGATAAAACACATCATCTTCTTCGTCTACTTCTTTTCATCTCATTTTAATTCCAGCCTATACAAAAACCATAGCAGAACTTGTTGTTCCACAAGATGTTACATGATGGGACATAAATTTAACTTGAAATATAGAGAAACGTAGAAAAAAAGTACAGCAGAAACACAAAAAAATTTAATAACAAATTCAGAGCACACGCGTCAAACACGAGGATAATTTACATGACCAGTTCCGTAGCCGGCCACAGAGCCGGCTAGCTAGCCGAAATGAGCAGACAGTTAGCCATCCAACCATCCAGCCAGCTGGAATATTTAGTGTTGCACCGCCTGTCCTGGCGTTATAGATCTAACGAGAGATGTACAAAGAACATCTGAAATCGGAAGGAGAAGCCGATGATGTACTGCGTTATCATTTTATTTTAGCCATTAGTTTTTTTTTCTAACTGGAAGGCGTGAAATATAAATAGTTGGTAATACCAGAACCGTTAGTTTTCGTTTCTGCAAGCGTTTTTCCATTTCTTTCCACTTTTTTGTAGCAGGATTTGAGGTGATGTTGCCCGTAGCCGCCGTATACATACGAGTATATTTCTGCCTGTGTATCTTTAATGTTTTGTCTGAACATCAATTAAATTAATTAAATAGTACAGCACAGTGCTGTGCTGTGATGTTCTTTCAATACCTGATAGTTTTCCTAATGGCCAGGAGATTATTGAAAATTACATAAATATGAATTGAGGTGGCCAGATTGAGGAATTGTGTGTCACCTAGGGTATATAAAGAACCGTACTTGAGATGAAGAGGGGAAGACATGAGAAGAAGTTAAAAAAGATGATAATCTTGTGATTCGGAAGTTATTATTGGGTTGTCATAGGATAGGTGCGCGAAAAATCAACTTTTCACTACTTTCAATTTCTATACGTGGGCGGTTTATATAAATAGTCAAGTTCGCACAGAATAGTATACGATATTATGGGCTCTAAATAATTCGCATCTAGATTTTGGATGCATTTTTTTAATTTTATGCAAATTATTCAGACAAATAATTTATTAATTCTTAGCAAGAACTTGAAATGTTATATAGATTACACAAATGCTAGGTTTAGATCTGATGAATATGAGCATCGGTGGTTCAGTGGTAGAATGCTCGCCTGCCACGCGGGCGGCCCGGGTTCGATTCCCGGCCGATGCATTTATTTTTATACACTCCACGAGAGTATTATTTGATATTCATATCGACAGACCGATGGACTTATATTTTTGCAACTGGAAGCGGATATTTTTCGTGAAATTCGAGGAGAGTAAGTAAATTTTATTTTTCGATTTAACATAGACTTTAAACAGTGCATTCCATGGTTTATAACCTACACCATAGCATGGAGTATAGGATCACTTATAAAGTTTATGGCAGATCGGAATATCTATCTGTAACCCTTGAATGATTTATACTATTGATGGTAGTAAAATTGGATACGAATAATAACATTACGCTCAAGTTTAATTACTTGAGCTTTCAACGGTAAATAAAATATTCATTGGAGAGTTTGCAAATATAGTGTCCAATTATTGATTTATGCTATAAATACATAAACATACATTTTTAAAAAGTATTGTTATTTGCATCGGCCGGGAATCGAACCCGGGCCGCCCGCGTGGCAGGCGAGCATTCTACCACTGAACCACCGATGCTTATACGAGTCAAGCATGTAAAGTCTATTAAAGTTTGAAACATGGAAAATAGTGACTAACTATATTCTTAAGAACAATTAGTAAATTAATCCTAATTGTCAATCATTTAAATGAACAATTAATAAATTAATCCTAATTGTCAATCATTTAAAGTGATTGATTTAGATGAAATGCAAAACTTTTTGAAAATGCAACGAAAATATATATGCGACTTATTAACAGCTTGGATGTTTATGATGGCTTGTCTGTAAGCATCGGTGGTTCAGTGGTAGAATGCTCGCCTGCCACGCGGGCGGCCCGGGTTCGATTCCCGGCCGATGCAGATAAATTTTTGTTTTAAAAATGTTGCCTCGATAAAGATATAAATTTAAAATTCTTGATTTGATTTAAGAAAAAAAAAATAAATAAAGGTGAAATATACAGATTCGAAATAAAAATATGATTTATAATGATGAATCAAAATAGACTATCATCGTGTGTCCATCTGCCAAAATTTTGATTAGAAAAATTAAAATTTTCAAAATCCATGAAATTCAACTAAAGCGTCCGAAGAGCTACTGTATTTACTTCCCAGAACCAATTCATGCTGTATTATTTTTATACACTCTACGAGAGTATTATGTCTTTGTACATTTGTTTATAAAACCAAAAAGGAAACAAGTTGGACCCATCGTTTATTATATAGATCGGCATAGAATCACTTTCTGAGTCGATTTAGCAATGTCCGTCTGTCCATATATTCTTGTAATCAAATTACAGGTCGCAATTATAGTCCGATCTTAACAAAAATTGGCATAAGTGAGTTTTGTGGATCAAGGACGAACGCTATTTAATTTGAGGCAAATCGGTTTAGATTTAGATATAGTCCACATACAAATGTCGCTCCCGATTTGACATTTTCCGCTCTTAAAACCACATATTGTACCCGATATTCTTCAAATTTGGCTCAACACCTTATAATCTAACAAGAAACACCAGTGGCAAAAGCGGGCTAGATCGGTTTAGGTTTAGATATATCCCCCATATAAATGTCGCTTCCGATTTGACATTTTCCGCTCTAAAAACCACACCGATATTCTTCACATTTGGCACAACATCTTATAATACAACTAGAAACACCTATGTAACAAGTGGGTAAGATCGGTTCAGATTTAGATATAGCCCCCATACAAATGTCGCTCCCGATTTGACTTTCTCCGCTTTCCAATTTATCATTTTTTGTCAAACACATACACATCGTTCCATCCCCATACAGATGTTCTTTTTCGATTTATCATTTTTTGTCAAACACATATATTTAAAGCTCTCCGATGCTCTTATTTATGAAATCTAGATAGTTAGTTATGAATAGTTATGAACTGTAGATAGAAACCAAACATTTGTGCATTTGTCCAATGAATATTCATATCGAGTTCGTGTTGATCATTAATCAAACATTTATCTGATTAATTCGCATAAAATTAAAAAAAAATGCATCCAATATATAGATGCTAATTATTTATGCCTGTAAACTTATATACTCTTCTGTGTGAACTAGTCTATTTATATAAGCATCGGTGGTTCAGTGGTAGAATGCTCGCCTGCCACGCGGGCGGCCCGGCTTCGATTCCCGGCCGATGCAATTCTTTTTTACACGTCAAGTGTTGGTAACTCCAAGAAATAATCGAGCTAGACCCAACTTCTAGTATACTGATCGGCTTAGAAACACTAGCTGAGTCGATTTAACGATGTCTTTCTGTTCGTCCATTTAATGCTTTTGTGCAATGTACAGGTCACACGTATTGTCCGATCGTCTTGAAATTTACATAATTGCTGCTCGTTTTAAATCAGATCTTGACAACATTTTCGACGTTATATATCAGCTAGGAAGACCAACATAAAAAGTAAACAACAACGCAGTGATATAGCACTCGCTCATATGTCCATTCCCTTTTGTCTATTTGTTATTCTCGATTTCACTTATTACACCGAGGAACAATGATTTTTGGTCCTGAACAAGACCATATACCCATAAATCTGGAGATCATGTAGAAAAACTGTTTTCCATTTGGTGATCTTTTCTCCATTTTAAAAGTCATTTAATTTCCATAGGTTATAATTGTTTTAATAATTTATTTCCATACTTTTGCGTATCATGCAAAGGCGATCAGACAAATTAGGATTAATTTATTAATTGTTTTTACGAATTTAGTTAGCCATAATTTTGCACGCTTCAAACTTTAACTGAATTTGCAGGCTCGATTCATATAAGCATCGGTGGTTCAGTGGTAGAATGCTCGCCTGCCACGCGGGCGGCCCGGGTTCGATTCCCGGCCGATGCATATGTTAATATTTTTTGACACTTCATATCTATGTATTATTTGCATAATTCTGCATTAGTTTAGCATTAACAGACGTTTCAAGTTTTCCCCCTTAGATTCGTTATTGTCATTTCGTTGCAACAACGAAATATTACGTTCCGCGACGTTGTTGCAACGATTTTAACGTTTATGGTATGAAACCCGTTTAACGTACCTTTCGTAGTTTCGATCCTGCAACAATTGAAAATATTCGTTGATGTAACTAAAATACTCCCTTTTATTTTTTGCATTGCAAGACATTAATCAATACATAAAATCTATAAATTTATAATTATAATCATTGTTTTTATACAAATCCATATTATTTTGTCAAAATTTAATAAAATTAATGGAGTTAACACAGTATTTTTATATCGCGAAATGTACACTTTGCCTCAACAACTCATTCGTTGTAGCAACGAAACTGATATCGTTGCAGCAACAAATTTTTCATTGGTAAAGCAACAAATATTTTTGATTCAGCAAAGAAACCGTTGTTGCAGCACCGAAACAACATTGTTGCAGGATCAAAGCAGATCGAAGAACTATAATTTCCATTAAATCAAGATTTGTTGCATCAACGAATCTTTTTTCGTTGGTTGACTTTCAATGACCAAAACGTTGCACGGCTACGTACGTTTTTCTTTCAGTAGAACATTTATAAACAATTTACGAATAACTATATCTCTCAAAAGTGTCAAGTCCTATAAAACGCAACCTCACTAGAAAATGAAAAACGGGGTATATAGTTTTGTTAAGCTTGGTACCTATTTTCTGAATTTTATAGGAATTTTCATTACCCAAAATTAGTGTCGATATATAAGAAGCCAATACATGTAAAACGGCATGTACGTTTTATATTCTTTTGCCTAGTTTGGCTGAAATATCAGGTGGTTCATCATGAGGTTTGATTTTCAATATGCTTTCTTTTTATCAGATCACACTGGAATCATATCAAACAGCTCTATAATTTTTGTTCAGTATCGTTTGGCATATCGTCATGGAAAGACTCACACCACAGCACCGTCTCCAATTTTTTTTAATCGATAATAAAAATTTTAAATTCACTTTAAAAACTATGTGCTTTATTTTACATTATAAATCAAACCTCATGATGAATCACCCTTTAGTACTAAAATCGAAAATGTCCTTTATCTTGTGCGTCGACGCAATCGGACTGAAACTCATCATTCCAAAACATAGACTGTTTTAAATATATTTTTAAATAAATAAAGTATTTATTTAGTACAAAACTCAATTTCCTCATTTCTATACCACCATAGGACTCATTTTGACATTCCATTTGTAACACCTTAAATTATATAAGGGTGATTTTTTAAAATTCAGAAAAATGCATGAAATCTTTATTTGAATCGATAGTACGGTCCATATAATTTAATGTTTGAAGATTATTTCACGCAAATGTTGACCTTGACTGCGCCTCAAGTGGTCCATCTGCTTAGTCCAATTTTGGTATTTCCACGTTTTTGAGTAACAGAGGCCCAATTGCTGCGAACGGCGACGAATCGATAATTGATGGTCATCATTAACACTGGCCGATACAGCTGCAATATTTTCTTCAGTTCGCACTCTACGTAAGCGTGTTGGTGGTTTAATGTCCAACAATGTAAATTTGGTGCGAAATTTAGTCACAATAGCCCGAATAGCCGCTTCAGTGGGTCGATTAAAGTGACCATAAAATGGAAACGCGCGATGAACTTTCTTAACAGAGCACGCATTTTGATAATAAAATTCAATAATTAGCAAGCGTTGTTCGTTTGTAAGGCGATTCATGGTTAACTTATAGACCAAACTGAAGATGTTTGACAGTGAAACAAAACACGAAACGTGCGTCAGCTGTTTAAACCAGTGTTGCCAAAAAGATAATTGCTAAAAAATCACCCTTTATATTCAGTATCCTGGTAAAATTCTAAGACGATTTAGCCATATCCGCCTGTCTGTCCGTCTTTCAGTTGAAAACTATATTGCCAACGAAAAGAGCTCAAATTTTCCCATATATGTATGGTTGCAGATAGCTTGAGATTGAAAATAGGTGAATGCGGCCCAGAGAGAAAATTGTTTTCCCTATATTCCTCATATTCAAATTTGGTCATCAAGAAAAAAATGTATGTTATTAACAGCAGATCAAAAAGATACAGAATGAGCTTCTGAAATTAAATCTATTCAGAATGCAATTTTTATCAGCTCGTGACAATATGCCTATAAACAAGTAAAAACGGCGTTAAGTTCGGCCGGGCCGAACTTTTTATACCCTCCACCATGGATTCCATTCCACAGAGATTGTCGGTTTTCGTAGAAGTGCAGTAATATTACAGGAAAATATAATTTGTTTCCATTCTATTTTAATTCAAAAGTACAAATTTTGAAAGTCCATTATCAGACGCACATAGTGCAAAATAACCTAACTTTATGATTCAACCAATTTTTGTCGTAAAAGAAAAAGTACGAATTTGGAAAAAAAAACTTTTTATTTTGCGTGTCTATGCAGTCTGAGGAATGTGTACACCGAATTCCATGAATCCAGCTGAGCCCATTTGGTTGGTACCACTTTTAGAGGAATGTACACACCGAATTTCGTATTTCTAGCTGTTGTCGTTTAATATGTACCATTTTTATCCCTTTTTTGCCCCATTTCACCCCCTACAAATAAGAATCACTTTATGGTGCACGTTTTTGCTATATCATATATCAAGCATACCAAATATCAAGCAAATATAAACAGAAATATTCAAAAAAACATACTTAAATACGCTAAAATATTAGGGATTATTATGTGTATTTTTAGTCCTTGTGAGGGAAAAATTTTTCCCTTTGGGCCGATTTCGCCCCATTTCAATCCCAACCGGTCTACGACTATAAGACGCATTTATGGAAAATTTGAACGCTCCTTTCGTTTAGATGCTAGCGTGCTTTCAACAGACGGACGGACAGAAGGGAATGGCTAGATCGTCTTAGAATTTTATGACGATCAAGAATATATATACTTTATAGGGTCGCAGGTCGATATTTCAAGGTGTTACAAACGGAATGACAAAGTTAGTATACCCCCATCCTGGAGGTGGAGGGTATAAAAATATCTTTCAAGTAATAATAAATTACATATAATAACATTATTTCTAAAAGTATTGTTAATATATGGATTGCAGTTAGAGTGATCAAACCCGAAGCCGGGTCAACCGGGGTTTTCACCAGAGACAGACGGTCCGGTTTTTTAAACTCGCGGATTTTAGAAAACCCTGTTTTTTATATCGGTATCAACCGGATTTTCATAGTACAATAAACAATAATGCTAAACATCGCCTTTTTAGACTCATAGGTTTCACATGCCTTTCTTATGAGCTGAAGAAAAATTGCCGCAGCGGCAATTTACCAGTTGCGGATAACGGCGAGCAATACACATAAGAATGTATGTGAGCGAACGCCACCAGCGTGTTTGGCAGGAAATAGACGATTATTTTTAATTTTAGAGGTGTTTTCAGTAGCATTTATGTCATAGACGGTTTGACCCAACGAAGAAATATTTCCCAGATCATCATTAAACAATAACAGTATTCATTTTTGGGGGTGAAAGAAGCAATTTTTTCGCTATCCAGCCTTATACGTATATTATACTCGTCCATTTAGGTAATATGACGTTTACCTAAGGTCACAGTTTTACACTGTTCCAAAGTTGTTGCTCTTGGGCGTTTTTGTGAGGACATAGCTTCGTTAATGGTATAATAATGCGCCTTGACATCATTGGTATCGTCTGAAAAGTTGATGAACTCCCCTTTGCGAATATAAGGTTCTTATATTTCAATTATACGCATAATCCTTGAATTTCATTTCAAATATATGATTTATTTTCCTATTTTTATGTATTTTTGCTATTTTATCCTCTACAGTAGGTTAGTATGTGCAGAATGACCCCGTTTAATAGTTAATATATATCGAGAATCTTTCCGAAGATCGTATGCTTTTTTAACGTATCAATATACGATATATAATAGATTACATTTCAGAGAAAATGTATAAGAAGATACCCCCAATAATCCCTAACAGTTAGATTACTTAAGTAAATTTTCGGAATGCAATTGGTATGCAGGAATATCACGCTGTCTAAGCATTTTCATAACCTCTACATTTTCATGAAAATATCATAATTTTCAGAACACAAAGTCAACTTACTCCTACCAGATTTCTAAATCTGGCAACCTTCTGCATAAACATCAATCATAAATAGAAAGAATATGTTATCAAGACAAACTTTTCTTTCAATTCAAACGGACATCAGAACATCAGTGACGAAGATCACTGAAATTTAATATAGCATGACAGTAAATGTCATTAAGAAAAGTTCATTGATCAAAATTATGAATCAATAATCAAACAGCAGACAAAATGATGACAAAGAAAATGCATGAAAATCTCCAACAGGGATTGATGACGGTCGCTCTTACGTTGCCACTTCACACATCAAATGCCCGTCGTTTTTAAACATAGGCATGAAACACGACTGATCGATTACGTTTTAATGGTTCGGACATTGAGCTACAACAAATCCATACCTGCCTGCACTTTAATTAAATAATTAACTTTAATGATTTTATTTGCGGGCAGTGGCAAAAAGAAGACTCTTAGCATTTTTCTTGGGAAATGTTCAATGAACAAATTTGTGGCAACATTGGGGGGGGGGGGGGCATGTGTGACAGCTTAAACACACAGCCCATATGTCAATTTCAAAAATATCAACATCCAATGCGGACAATGGACAGTCCTCATGTTTTTTAAGCCTTCTGCTTTTGACTGAGTCCACGACTTCGCGTTGTCTCTACTTTTGACAACAACAACAAAAAAGCGACAGAATATTGTAGAATTTTTGCGAGTTTTTACGCATTTTCCATACAAAGAAAACAAAAACTCCGAAGAACGAAATGAAACAATGGCTTGTTACTAATTAGTATTCAACAGATGAGGGATACTTTACTTTGCCTTAAACTCTGTCTCGCTGTGGCTCTGTGTCGTCCGTTGTTGGCCGGTGGCTGGCTCTTTTGGGTTGACTGTTTTGCCTGGCTTACAATCCGCAGGAATGTCGACAATCAGTCGGAATGGAGCAGTCGGTTTTGAACATTTTGGATTTAGTGTTGACCTACTTTATCAGACACAAATATTGAACATAAAAATAAAGGCAAGCAGCAATACAGGCTACTGTATTTCTGTTTAGCCTTTTTTGGGCTTACTTTGCTTTTTTTTCTGCCTTTTATTTGTGGCCATATTGAGTCAGCGTTTTGCTGCCCCCGTCCAGTTGAACGTTTTGCCTGTTGATCTTCGATTTAGTGCGATTGCCTTAATGTTATGTTTTGATTACCTCGATGGCTTGTGGAGATGACAAATTAAATTGTGTTTTTGTTGCTACTCCGGCCGTTTCTTGAAATGAAATTGAATTTCCTTTGCCAAAAAAGCGGGTAAGGAAAGCGAAAACAAGTGTATCCATTTGGGATAGTACATGACGACTGTGTTGTACACTATAAGGTGAAGTTCCACGGACAATAGTAATTTTACCTTTCGAAAGCTGTCCACGCTTGCTTCCGCCTACAACATCACGATATAACAAGTAAGAAAACGCTAAAGTCGGGCGGGGCCGACTATATGATACACACCACTTTCTATCGGGATACAATTCAATTCAGTAAAAAAGTGAAAATGGGAAAATTTTTTGTATGTTTCCTAATCACAGGCTAATATGACCTGGTCCAATTTGTCAAATCGAGAATAATATTTGTATCGGGGCTATATCCAAACATGGAATGAAGTGACTAACTTTCACAATAAGTTCTTCTATTTGAAGTATAACGTGTTATGCTCAATTTTAAGAAATTCTCTGAAAATACGCGGTTTCTGGGGGAACGAAATTTTTATGAGAGCTATATGTAAATCTGAACCAATGTGACCCATTTTCACCATAGGTGTACCTAGTTTAAATATATGATGTTTTGCCAATTTTAATGAAAATCTGTTAAAAAATTTGGATTCTGGAGCGGAAAAATTCAAATTGGGAGCGAAATTTGTATGGGAGCTATATATAAATCTGAACCGATCTAACACATTTTTACCACAGGTGTTTCCAGTTGAAATATAAGTTTTTTTGCAAATTTAGAAGAAAATCTATTAAAATATTTGGATTCTAGAGCGGAAAAATTCAAATTGGGAACGAAATTTGTATGGAAGCTATATATAAATCTGAACCGATCTAACATATTTTTACCACAGGTGTTTCCAGTTGAAATATAAGGTGTTTGCCAATTTTGAAGAAAATCTGTTAAAATATTTGGATTCTAGAGCGAAAAACTTCGTTGTGCAAAGTTTCGTTTGGTTCTGGCTACAATTGCGACCTATATCGTGATTACAACAATAGATGGACAGACGGACAGACAGACGGACATTGCTAAATCGACTCAGAAAGTGATTCTAAGCCGATCAGTTTAATTAACCCTTCCTTTTGGGTGTTACAAACAAATGCACAAAGACATAATACTCTCGTGGAGTGTATAAACACCCAAGAAAAATCGTCCAAAAAAATTATGAAAAATTAGTCTTTTTTCATAAATATTGGGCAATATTTCCTATTTTCCGGCCTTGGACATCTCATACATATCATGTGTGGTATCATGAGATATATTTTTGGACAATTTTTTATAATAAAAATTAGTCAACATTTAAAAAGATTTTTCATAAAAAAAAACATTTTTTGGGTGATTTTGCATTTATTTTTGGGCATAATTGGTATTTTTTTATTTGTTGGTCCTTTTTTTGATTTCGGCTATTGTTTGCTGTTTTCAGCAAGAAATCTATTTTGCAATCACAGAAAATATTCGGTCATTATAACAAACTATTTGCAGGACAAATAAATATTAATTGATAACTAACTAAAATAACACTGCGACTCCTAAATCTTCGCGATCTACACCTTTTACCACCCATAACAATATGTTACAATGTTTAAAACATATGCAACACATCCATGTAGCGCACAACAATATTGCCGAATAATTTCGTGGACGTGGTCAACATTGTCATCGCCATGTCTGTCACTGCTGGCGCTGCTTCTGCTCTTGCTCCTGTTCGATGCACTCAAGAGATGTTTCATCACAAAAAGTTGTCAATGTCCAAAAATCGTTGCTTGAAAAAAGCGATGATTGATTTATTGCTTTATTGTTCTTAAGTTTATAAATTTTCCCCAAAAAATCGTTTATCCATATTTTAAAATCAGTGATCTTGTGATGTTGCAAACAAAAAAGTCAATGTTTTTATATGACATATTGAGAGCCTCTATAATCTGATAATAAATTGAAATTTCAGCAGCATCTGATAAATATTTGGAACTAATTTATTACATTGTGAAATCTTGTTCCAAGCTGTGTTCACACATGAATATTAATTCGATTTTTGGATTTCGGAAAACACCAGACTCCAAATTGCATTAAAAGATACAAATTGGTTCATATTTATCCACAAAAAAATGCTGTTTCGGTTACTGTTTTATTAACATTGGACGAAATATGACACAGTTTTTGTGAAAATAGTTTCATACAAAAATTTCAGAGTTAAATTTTGCAAAGTTTAAATATTTATATTTAAAGTACTTTCGATTGTAAAATAAAAAATACATGGAAAAATCATGATTTTAGGTTTGTTTTAAGGATCGTTTTCTCACAGTCGCCTCGATCTAGGAACGAAATATTGTGCAAAGCATCATTAACAAATCAAAAATGTAACGCGACCCAGCCTAATGTAGATATTTATGTATCCTATGAACATGTTATGCTGGAGAAGTGCCTACCATATAAGCTGAAATTGAAAGAAATTCCCACTAATCGATACTAATATATCACATTAATTCAGTATAAAAACGTACAGGGTTGCCATATTTCTAATAAGATGAATTTTGGGCGACATGGATGGATTTAATTTTGAGATGGAAATATTTGGACTAGTATATGTTGGAGTGGTATTTTGCAAACAAAAAAAGCATTTTTCGATAATAATATTCAAATTGCAGTTTTATAGAAAGGGTTTCACTAAGATAACTTCATAATTTGGTTTAGCAATCTATACATATAAAATTGAACAGCGGCCAGACGGCTGAAGCCAAGGTACTTTCATCCTTATTAAACGGCAGTGCTAGAAACATGAAATTCGTTGTGTTCCTTACATTGACGATGAAATTTGCACTTTTAAGGGAGGAAAGAGACAAAATGGGATAAAAATGGTACCCAATTAAGTATTGCAGCTATATTCGTGGAAATCGGTATTTACATTTCTCTTACAACGTAGACTTGCAACATAAATGGATTTTTCGAAATTTGTACTTGTAAGGAGGGAACGGGACAAAAACGGATGAAAATGGTACCATTTTCATTAGAAAGAATGCAGTGAAGTCACTTAATTATTGTAACTAATGAAATTTTTCATGGAAATCACGATATTCACTGTTAACATCCTAATGTAATTTTCATTGAAAAACAGCACCTTCTTTTTAATTAAAAAATATATAAATTCGTACAAAACTATAAACAATTATACATTGAAACGGGCGCTACAAAAAACAGAAGTACAAATCATTTGTTGATTCGTCATTGCTTTTTTGAAAAGATTTTAATGGATTTTAATGGGCATACAAAAGCAACAGGAAAAAACTATAAATTGACCAAATACGTCAATTATAAAGAGTGATTTTTTTGAGGTTAGGATTTTCATGCATTAGTATTTGACAGATCACGTGGGATTTCAGACATGGTGTCAAAGAGAAAGATGCTCAGTATGCTTTGACATTTCATCATGAATAGACTTACTAACGAGCAACGCTTGCAAATCATTGAATTTTATTATCAAAATGCGTGCTCTGTTAAGAAAGTTCAGAAAGAAAGAAATTGTGTTCAGCGACGAAGCTCATTTTTGGCTCAATGGGTACGTAAATAGGCAGAATTGTCGATTTTGGAGTGAATATCAGCCAGAAGCATTGCAAGAGCTACCAATGCATCCAGAAAAAGTCACAGTTTGGTGCGGTTTATGGGCTGGTGGCATCATTGGACCGTACTTCTTCAAAGATGATGCGAATCGTAACGTAACTGTGAATGGTGAGCGCTACCGTGAGATGATATCCAACTTTTTTTTGCCCAAAATGGAAGAACTGAACTTGGTTGACATGTGGTTTCAACAAGATGGCGCTACATGCCACACAGCTCGCGATTCTATGGCCATTTTGAGGGAAAACTTCGGAGAACAATTCATCTCAAGAAATGGACCGGTAAGTTGGCCACCAAGATCATGCGATTTGACGCCTTTAGACTATTTTTTGTGGGGCTACGTCAAGTCTAAAGTCTACAGAAATAAGCCAGCAACTATTCCAGCTTTGGAAGACAACATTTCCGAAGAAATTCGGGCTATTCCGGCCGAAATGCTCGAAAAAGTTGCCCAAAATTGGACTTTCCGAATGGACCACATAAGACGCAGCCGCGGTCAACATTTAAATGAAATTATCTTCAAAAAGTAAATGTCATGGACCAATCTAACGTTTCAAATAAAGAACCGATGAGATTTTGCAAATTTTATGCGTTTTTTTTAAAAAAAAGTTATCAAGCTCTTAAAAAATCACCCTTTATAAAAAGATGCTGCAGAAACCAACATAAGAGTGAAACAGGATAAATGTTGACTGTAAAATCAAAAATTTTGAAAATTGCCTTTAGGAAAACCCGCATAACTTTTTATCGTATATAGAATGCTAAAATATTTTTTGTCATTTGATAAATAGGGAATATTTGTGACAGAATTGTTTCTGAAACTCAGATAGAGAAAGTTAAAATAAATGCAACTGCAACCGCGAATTTTTATTTTTGCAACAATTGCAGCTTTTTCGAGACTGATTGAGACATATATGCTACAAGCGACATTGGTTCTTAATACACATGCAAAAAATCCGCCGGATCCGTTGGATAGATCGCGATAAAATTACAAAGCAAAAATTTCATTTTAGCCATATCTCCCGCGAAAATGAAAATTTTGCAAAAATATTTAATTTGTACTTTGTATTTATCTTCCAAAAAATTGACCCTAGAATTTTTGTTGTAGAAGCTGGCGTGTAATTTTGCTATTTATATATTTATTTGCTTCTTTGATGGCACTGACTTTTTCCAGCAAATTTTTCGTAGAACATTATCTGCCTGACCCACGATGTCGAAAGAAAATCTATGCGAACGAAAGCCAGTCACTCACTCTCGCATCAAAAAGCGACCCACTATCTTCTGACTTTTCGTTCGCATAGCCTTACGTGTTGTGAGTGAATGGAAATGTTGCCAGATCAAAAAAGCTACAAATAATCGCAAATATGCCAAGAAAAAGCGTTAAATATCCAAATTCAAACATATAATAAAAAAGTTGGCACAACTTTTTCTCAGCTGGAATAACTGAAAACTCGAAACTTCGAAAAAATAATGTAAACAATCAATATTTGGGGTTGTTTGTTGTCGAAAAATATAATTTTTTCCAACGCGCACATTTCTTGTAGGAATGCTTATTTCGAGATCCCCGTAGGAAGCTACTGTTCATCTCTAATGTTCTTGTGATGACCAAAATGTACTTATTTCATACATTTTCCTCATGTTGATGAACGAGTTGCGGGACACCGACGTTTTCAAAAACGACTTCGACCGGGAAAAACGAAACGCTTGGGTTTTAGGAGGTAGGAGCCACAAATTAAATCCATTCCTGGAGATTTTCTTTAGTAATACAAGGAACGCAACAACAAAAATACTCCGCTGCACAGAGCAACGAAAAGTATAAATATGAGCTGCGTTCTGCACAATATGTGCAACAACAAGTGCCTCGAGAACTCAATTGGTGCCTATGAAGTTCATGGGGAGATTATCTCGAACGCCGAGGAAGAAGTATGAAGTAGGGCAATAAAAATATAAAATACATTTGTTTTGTGTTTTATTTATTTATTTTGCGACAGACAAAACACAAGTGAGTGAATTTGACATTTTCATTCGCTTAGATGACAGAAGAAAAAGTTAGTGGGCCCCGATTTTACACTGAAATGCTTACGTTTCCTTTCGCATAGATTTTCGTTCGCTTTGTCGTTCTGGTGCCTGTTAGTGGGTCCCAAATCAGCTGTTTGTCGCATGAGAGGCATGCGAACGTTAACGTTCGACATCGTGGGCCAGGCAGTATAATCCTTAAGGGCCAAATAGACCCATAAAGAGAGGAGCTAGAGGGTTAAGATCTTCTACAAAAATTGACCTCATACAATTCTACAATATAGTTCTGACAATAAGAATTCTCTCAGACATTAACTTACAACACTTTTCTCACATAATGCTCCC
The DNA here is from genome assembly GCA_947397865.1 of Polietes domitor. Taxonomy (NCBI): domain Eukaryota; kingdom Metazoa; phylum Arthropoda; class Insecta; order Diptera; family Muscidae; genus Polietes; species Polietes domitor. The sequence continues at coordinate 51,112,725 of OX377620.1, forward strand.
TTCGACCAAAAAATGAATACTTTGATCCACTGTACCACTCAACATGCCCTTTCAGAATCGCTACTCTGTTCCAAAATTCCTGTTGGACAGTGTTATTAGGATTAGATTACAGAATTTCTAAAGTCGTTATATCTGGAACCTTCGAGATACACATCTACTTCTTACACTGCACTGGAATACTTTTACTTACTAAGTGCAGCTATTTGTTAGTCTGTGTCTGCATCATCCAGAACATTTAAATAAAAATACAGATTTATTTCTATTTTTGACTAGATAACTTTTTTGTGTATGCATAAATCCAATTAAAATGATAATTGATCCATTCATTGTTTGAACCAGTTTTTTACATTTCTGATTGAAAATTTAAGCCTAATATTTTTTCTGTGCAGAATCGAGAATGCTATCGAATATTAAATGCTTTTATGAAAAGCCAATTTTTTTAATAAAATAGTGTGTACTATACAACATAAAATAGTTAAATTAGTGTGTCATATACATCATGAGAGACCATGAAAAAGATAAAACAGTACTTGTGTTTTGAAGGACATATTTAAGCTCTTACAGGATGCGCACGTACAATAATTCCTTGACCAGTTTACAGAATAGAAAAGCCAATATCCTTCCGTAGAAATATCCACAAAATTAATATCTACCGCAATATTGTCAAATCGGGTGTTTTGAATAGACATTGACAAAAACTATTAAAAACACCCTAAACACAAGTAAGGAAAGGCTAAAGTCGGGCTGGCCGACTATATTGTACACTTCACTTTATACTCCATTGCAATTGAATTCGGTAGAAATGTGAACAACATTTGTATGGGAGCTATATATAAATCTGAACCGATTTCATTCGCGTTTACCATAGATGTTTCTAGTGTAAATATAAGATGTCCTGCCGAATTTGAATAAAATCGGTTAATGTATGTGGTTTCTACAGCGGTTAACTTCAAATCGTGAGCGAAATTTGTATGGGAGCTATATATAAATCTGAGCCGATTTAACCCATTTTCATGAGAAATGTTTCTAGTTTAAATATAAGATTTTAAGCCAAATTTGAACAAGATCTGTTTAAATTTACGGTTTCTATGTTAAATCGGGAGCGAAATTTGTATGGTGACTATGTCTAAATCTGAACCATTTTCACTACAGATGTTTCTATCTTAGACATGTGGCTTCTAGAGGAGAAAAAGTCAAATCTAGAGCAACATTTGTATGGGAGCTATATCTAAATCTTAACCGATCTCATCCACTTTTACCATAGATGTAGTGTAAATATAAGATGTCCTGCCGAATTTGAAGAAATTCGGTTAAAGTATGTGGTTTCTACAGCGGTTAACTTCAAATCGGGAGCGAAATTTGTGTGGGAGCCATATTTAAATCTGAACCGATTGACACATTTTTGTCACAGACGTTTCTATGAGGTGTTGTACCAAATTTGATCAAAATCGGTTAAATTATGTGGTTTCTAGAGCAAAAAAGTCAAATCGGTTGCGACATTTTTATGGGAGCTATATATAAATCTGAGCCGATTTCACCCATTTTCACAAGAAATGTTTCTAGTTTAAATATAAGATTTTAAGTCAAATTTGAACAAGATCTGTTTAAATTTACGGTTTCTAGACCGGAAAATGTCAAATCGGGAGCGAAATTTGTATGGTGACTATGTCTAAATCTGAACCATTTTCACTACAGATGTTTCTATCTTAGACATGTGGCTTCTAGAGGAGAAAAAGTCAAATCTGGAGCAACATTTGTATTGGAGCTATATCTAAATCTGAACCGATTTGCTTCAAATTAAATAGCGTCCGTCTTCGGTATGCGAAAATCGTATGTGTCAAGTTTCGTTAGAATCGGACAATAATTGCGTGATTACAAGAATAGATGGAGAGACGGACAGACAGACTGACATGTTTAAATCGATTCAAAAAGTGATTCTATGTCGATTGGTATAATAAACTATGGGTCTATCTCGTCTCCTTTTGAGTGTTACAAACAAATGCACAAAGACATTATAGCATGTGGTGTATGGTATAATTATTATTTACCGCAATATTGAAAACACCCAAAAAATTATAGGTGGTTGTTATATTGAGGGGACGATGTAACGATCGAAAAGGTAAAAAGAAACAAACACTATGTAAACGTAGAATTTTATCCCCGGAATTTTTTTTAGATCCGCTATCGAAATGAGGAAATGACGCTATTTTTTTTTTCTGAAAAATAACTTTTTGGAATTTATTTTTCCCGTGTTAGGAATTGTGTGATTTTTATGCGAAAAATATTATAAATATCTGTGCAATCTGTACATGATTGCACTTTTGACAATCATTTCAAAATTTGAGATGGCCGAGGTGACTAAATTTGGAGGGTCATCCATACCCACCAGGTATTGTAAGTCATATGGAAATACCTCTGTCATAAGCTGTTATGTGGAATTTCGTCAATATCTAAAGCTACAGAATTAATTGTAAAAAATCGATTTTGAACCACTGTGCAATGTTAAGCATTACATAGTCATGTCCAAAAATCCGAGACACCACAGATTCTCAAGACCAAACTCGTATCAGAAATAAAACAAGTCCTTTAGTCGTAATCGCTGGAGAATATTTTTTTCGACTACGGCGTAATATTTCATACGAATCCGAATCCTCAATTCCTACTAACATCCCCCACGCTGTAGGGGGCCCTACAATTGATAAACTGCAGATCGCATTATTACACTATGCTACAAAATATCTGTTAGAAAAAAAAACGTAATTATGTAATTCGTCGTCAAGCATCTGATGCAGCAGTTTCATCCAAGCGCGCTCGCTTCCTCCTTCTGACGGCAATTAAAGCCAAAAACCATGTACAACGAACATGATTTATGGATTATGGCAGTGTTTGCCTTTGTTACAGTCTGCCACTCTCCTCATCATGTTCCGATAATAATCAGTTGTCATTCTACGGTACGACGAACCAACGAACGAACTTCTTCTTTCCTTGGAAACTTTTCCAACTTAATGTCAATACCTCTAAAAGCGCTTTAAGAAAACAAATGTTGTCGATTTTGCAGAAATACAAAAACAATTTTTTGTTTAATTGTTCTTTCAGCAAAAAAAATAAAATAAAAAGAATAAAAAATAAAGAACAAAATCCACAACGACTCGAACAAATCTCAGTGAAACAGAAAATGTTCTTGCCGATCATTACGGCGTAAAAGCCGGCAGTCAACCAAGCCAAGTGAATGAATCAGTGATAATGTTGCTGTTGTTACCAGAGATCGGCTTGGCTGGATGGCTGGCTGGCTGACTAGCTGCATGGCTGTGGATAGCAGGCCCTGGGATGGAATGATGAATATGTCAATGCTCTGTAGCGGTAAAATGTCGAAGCTGATGTGGATGAAAAATAAACGATGATTTGGTTTCTTGATTTTGTCATTAACACCGGAACGAATTTTATGGAAAAAGTAAATCGTCGTCGAGAGGCATAAAACAAACAACGAAACTCATAATTAGTTTGCGTTTAAGCTGCGGCCGAAGCTGAATCTGAAGTTGAAGTTTAATGATGACATCTCAACTGGAGTTACATACATACTTAGGCTTGTACGCGTACATCATCATACCTTCATTCATACCGTCCATGCCTATTTTAAGTTAGGCAAGAGCCAAGGAAAGAAATGATAATGTTCTTATGGTGGACTTTACACAATTCTCACAGATTTGCTAAATGAAATTCATTTTTTCATCTTTCTTTGCGTCTCTCGATTTTTTGCAGATTCATCTGCTGTCAATGATAATGAACGCATAAACTTTACAAATTGGTAAATTCATTAAATATGATTCATTAGATGATTTATTATCTCCATCAAAAACCATGATATGCACAATATTTGTGATTTGTGAGACTTTTGATATTTTCGCCCGGAACTTCTTCGGATACACATACTACGTACATCCGGAGTGGGTGAATTGTAAATGGGATATCATGTGCGGATGAATCGGATACCAGCTGGTCATAAAGAAGAATGTAAGTTACACAATGTAGAAGACCATCTTTGAAATTCGTTGATGTAATCAATTTTGACCAAAATCGTTTCATGATCTTTTAAGTTGTTAGAGTTATGTCAGTCCGTCCTTCTGTTTGAATTGTGTACACGATGACTTTTGAGAGGAGTTAAGGACTATATACGCAACATAAAGTTTGGAATTTCCCGGTTTTTTAAATTCCCGTAAATAGGGCTCTTTGTCTACCAGGGAATACTGTGATTTCCAATTTTTTTCTTGAAAATTTATGGTTTATTTGTTTAACCGATTTTAATGTTCTATACTTTGTTTGAAAGGTATTAAGGAGAACTTCAATTCTAGTTACATTAATAAATTTTATTTTTTTAATCAGCTAAAGTCATTATAGATATGTTCTTTTAAATGTTATAATTCAAAGGGTTATATTAAAAAAAATGAACACTGTTCAACAGCATTTTTGGAACCCTATGATTCTGAAAGGGCATATTGTGTAGATCACATTTGTAGAATGAACTTATAGTCTAGCTGGTCTGAGTTTCTTTTTACAGAGGCTCAAAGTTTTAATTAATTTGGTTGAATAGAGCATTATACTAAGTGAAATATGTAAGGAAAGGCTAAAGTCGGGCAGGGACGACTATATGATACCCAAAAAAGTGATATCGGGAACGATTGTTGTACGGGTACTATATATGTGGAGTATAAAGCGGTAAAAGTAAAATTTTTATTGGAGCTCTATCCAAATCTGAACCGATATGACCAACTTTCACCGCAGATGTTTCTAGTTTAATTATAGGTGTGTTAAATTTTAAGAAAATCGGGTAAAATAAGTCGAGTCGGGAGCCACATTTGTATGGGGGCTATATCTAAATCTGAACCGATCTTACCCACTTTCACTATAGGTGTTTATTAGGGCGTACCTCAAAAAAAAAAGTTCGCCGTACACCTTCGAATATGAAGTATTATTGAAAGGTAGTTTCAAAAAAAAAATTTTTATTTTTTTATGCCGAACGTAGGGGTCGCGCTTTTACATTTTTCTATATAACTTGTATTTATAAACGGATTTTAAAGTGTGATACATCGATGTTTTTGTCTCGACGAGGCCGATTTTTTTGTCTTTGAAGTCATTGAGCTCAAGCACCCCCTTCTGGTACTTACCCATCATTTCTCAGTTGCTACTACCCTAATGTACCACTCTAATAATCGAAAATTAAAGCTCGCATAAAATCATGAATCATGTTTGAGCTCAATGACTTCAAAGACAAAAAAATCGGACAAAAACATCGATGTATCACACTTTAAAATCCGTTTATAAATGCAGAAGTTATATAGAAAAATGTAAAAGCGCGACCCCTACGTTCGGCATAAAAAAATAAAAAAAATTTTTTTGAAACTACCTTTCAATAATACTTCATATTCGAAGGTGTACGGCGAACTTTTTTTTTTTTTACTTGTAACCTGGTACGCTCTAGTGTTTATAGTTGGGTTATAAGATGTTGTGCCTAATTTAAAGAAAATTGGATTAATATGTTGTTTCTAGAGCGAAACAAGTAAGGAAAGGCTAAAGTCGGGCGGGGCCGACTATATGATAGACTCCACTTTCTATCCGAAAACAATTCAACTTGGTAAAAAATTGAAAACGGGAAGAATTTGTGTATGTTTCCTAATCATAGGCTAATATTACCTGGTCCAATTTGTCAAATCGGAAATATTTATATCGGTGCTATATCCATACATGGAATATAGTGACTAACTTTCACAATAAATTCGTCCAGCTCTGCCTTTTGGTCGAGTCGTCGGTACTGTTACTGTTGCTAACTGAAGCATCCACACAGTGAACTATAGCTATTAAATAAACTGCTACCTTTGTATGCTGGTCCTTTGTATGCAAGCTCATTTTGGCACAAATCCGTAACATCGTATTTTTTAAGTCCCCAGAATTCCGGCAAAAAATTATTATTTACTTTTAAGCCGAGAATTTTATCCCAATGTTTCCGGGAATCCAAAGATTATTCGTAGACCGATGATACACATACTTTTGGACGGAACGATATAGCTTGGCGAAATTGAGCGGAGGTGTTTTTTTAGTTGATTTGAAAATTCATCATCAGGGTCACCCCTCCAAATTTGGTCACCTCGGTCATGTGAAATCTGAAATGATTGCCAAAAGTACAATACACAGTGGTTCCAAATAATTTTTTTTGGAAATGTGTTTTCCAGATGATGTGAAAGGTAGTATTCTTGGAGCGTTATTGTTTATTTTATTGTTTTATTTTTTATGGTTTATGGATTTATATGGTAATAATGTGGTTTTCAGCACATTAATTTTGATAGGAATTGGCTTCTCTATTAATTAAAATTTGGGCATTGAACGAATGTTCTACGACTATGTATATTTTAAAAAAATATTTATATATTTTAAAATTTATAATTTTCAATAAATTTCGAGGATTATTGTAATCTATGAGTTTAATAGCAACAAATGTTTGTAATGTCACGAAGAGTCTTTTGAAATTGGAAAATAATCCTTTTATGGGAAACATCTACTATTGAAACTTTACAAAGTTTTCAAGTGTTAAAAGACCGGACTATGTCATTAGTATAGTGTTCACCACTAGCGGCTGTAAAAAATACGTGAAAAAGTTAAATTTTCATTCAAAATAAAAAAAATTGTAAAAATAATATTTTTTTTGATTGCGGCTAAATAAAAAATCAACTTAAAATCTTTTTTTTTTTGCTATAAATATTTGTATTGTAGTTGGAAACAAGGTGATGATTTTCTTTTGTGCAAAAATATTTATTATCGGCTAAAGCCCTTATGTTAATTATTTGAATAAGTTACCATCTTCGAAATTCTTCATAGAAAATATTTAAAACTAGGTGAACAGAAACGAATGAGCTACAATAATTTGTTTTAACTATTCATTTTATTGCAAAAACATTTCTGTCTTAAACAGTAAATATTTTTTTCTTATTTTTAGTTTTATAATTTATCGAGCACTCTTGACAAATAACTCAATGATAATACTCTGGTTGCAAATCTTTTTTTGTTTATTTATTAATCATGGATTGGTAAATACAGAGAGTGGTATTTCCGACTCTATGGAAAAAGTCTGGGAAAATCAAAAACTCTAGTTCTATGTAGCTTTCCATAGAACAAATTATTCTGCTCATGAACCAATCAATATTATATATTTTATAAATATATTATATTTAATTTATTTTTAAGTTGTAGTTTGTAGGGAAGATTGTATTGCGTAGACTGAAATAGACTGAGTGTAGTGAAGCTCGAAGAGTGATTTGGTATTCATTTTTTCACTTGGGCGATTTTTACAGTGGGTAGACATAATCACTGTATGCTCCTTTTTTACATAAAAGTAACATTTTTAAATTTTGTTCGATAAGAGATAAATTTTGTTATATTTATGATGCAGAAAAATTTAATTTTTATAAATAATTTTTTATAATATTTTTTTCAAAAATTTATTTTTCTGCTTCATAAATATAACAAAATTTATCTCTTATCGAAAAAAATTTAAAAATGTTGCTTCTTTGCAAAGAAGGAGCATACAGTGATTATGTCTACCCACTGTAAAAATCGCCCATTGTTTTGTCTCTACTTTCGCAAAAAGACGCTATGGCCCTATCTGTGTTTTCTTAATATATTCTTAAGACTCAACTATAGAGTTACATTTTTAGTTGTTTGATTTAATTTTTTGAGTTGTTACCCTTTTGTGGAACAAATGCGATATATATGAAGGCTGTAACAAACTCTAAACCGCTCTGTCAACTTTTTCACCAAATAGTTAAAGTAAAAAAATCTGTAGTGTAGTATAACGTATTATAGAATAATTTAATTTACTTAAAATTAACATATATTATATTTTATTTGTTCTTATTTTTTCTTTATTGTCTTATGTACATTCATTATGATATATGTATAATACGTTTATAAATTTTCGTGTAAATAAGCGCAAAAGAATTAAACAATTTGGATCAGCCTTTTTACTATAATACTCCCAATTTTCAAAAAAGAAAATAATTTCTCGAAACGTAAAGGACTAAATTTTGTACACGGACATAGTTGCCAATAGAAATTGTTTTCCTCTGATCAGCGTTCAAACTGAAAGAATGGCGGTCATGTTTCTAGAAAACTCTAGTTTTTATAACCTCCACCTAAATTTGTACCACCTTGAAATATTCAACGGAGACCCCATTAAGTATATATATTCTGGGTCGTGGTAAATTTCGAAGACGATTTAGCCATGTCCGTGTGTTGAAAGCACACTAGCTTCCGAATGAAATGAGCTAGGAAGTTCAAATTTTTCCTAAGTGTGCCTTATGGTTGCAGATCGGTGGGGATTGAAAGTGGGTGACATCGGCCCAGAGGGAAACATTTTTCCCTCACAAGGACTAAAAATACACATAATAACTCCAAATATTTTCGAGTATTTAAGCATATTTTTTCAATATGTCTGTTTGTACTTACTAATAACAAAAACGTACCTATAACAAAAACGTGCACCATAAAGTGATTTTTATTCGTAGGGGTGAAATGGGGCAAAAAGGGATAAAAGTAGTACATATTAAATGACAACAGCTAGAAACACGAAATTTGGTATGTACATTCCTCTAATTGAGTAGACACATAATATGAAAATATTTTTCCCCAATTCGTACATTTAAGGGGGAAAATGGGAATAGAGGGATAAAATTGGTACCAACCAAATGACAGCAGCTGGAGTTATGAAATTCGGAGTATACATTCCTCTGACTGCGTATACACAAAAAATAAATGTTTCTTTCCAAATTCGTACTTTCAAAGGATACAATGAGTACAGAGGGATAAAAATGGTAGTAACTGAACGACTGCAGCTAGAATGTTGAAATACCCTCTAATTTCGCAGACACGTAAAATAAAGAGATTTTAGAAAGTCATACTCTTAAGGGGGTAAACTATGACCAACCATAGACACACAAAATGAAAAGATTTTTCTAAATTCGTACTTTTTTACTTTTACGACAAAAATTGGTTAAATCATGAAGTAAGGTTATTGTGCACTATGTTCGATATGTAAATTTATTTGGAGCCATGGCTTATAAGCGTGATTTGAAATTTAATATTATATTTATTTATAAAATTATTTTTTCAATATTTGCATTTGTTTTAGTTTGGCTATTAACAAAAAATATATTTTCCTGTAATATTACTGCACTTCTACAAAAATCGACAGCCTCTGTGGAATGCAATCCATGGTGGAGGGTATATATAGTTCGGCCCGGCCGAACTTAACGTCATTTTTACTTTTTGGGATTAATTTTCCCCGTTTTCGGAATTGTGGAATTTATCACTAAATTGGTTTTCAAAACCAACACGATTAAAAATTCTGGAGTAGTTTTCAAAATTTGTATAGACTCTGCTGTCACAATGTCTCTGCAATCAGAGAGCCATTTAATCGAAAAATATTCATGAATTCATTCGTTCCAAATCACTGTAAACATTGTTGCATTCAAAATATATAGTATACCTCTCTCCACAAGGTGGAATATTTATGAGGTCATTAATAGGTAATCATCACTAAGTATATGCTAAAGATTGAACGTCATTTAATTTGGTAACACAAGAGGGAATACGCCTTTGGCTGTCTACTTAATATGATGCCCTCATAAAAATGCTAACAATATAGGACTTGTGACGAAAGTGTTGTTGATGTTTCAGGCATTTAAATTGTGGCATTTGAAATAATTGTATAAATGAGGCAGACTGTGATTCCTTAACCTTAACATACGAGTATGCTCAACAGGGCGATATCATAAATTCTAACCACGTTCAAATAGCCGCAGGATCCCGACGCAAACAAAACATAATAAAATGTGTCCACAGACATACACCCCTATTAAATCAAATTTGTTTTTTTTCTGGGTAGGTTGTTCTTGCGCGCCTGGCTGACATTTTTAGTATCAAAAAAACAACAAAACTGATTATCCGGAGGGCATTGTTTGAAACAAGAAACCTCCAAATAATGATTAACCGACCCGCAGCACCTCTGGTGCAAAGCGGACAAAACCCAAATGACCAATAACAACACTGCTCTGATTGAAGAGTGTTTAAATGGCTAATAACTACAGTGTCAGTTTGGCAAGAGCAGTGGTGTTGTAGCCACTTTTGTTGACTGCAACATTCACACTTCATCATGGGCATAGAGACACTTTTATTACGTAAATACCGGCTACAGATCACACAGAGCAACACACACACATCAACGTCTACAAGTTTCGACCAAGAAGTTGTTAATGCAACAATCTGCTCTGACACATGCCGCAGTTTTTTGGTTAACTTGGCGCTGATGAAAACAGCCAACACCACTTCTATAAGCGGTGGAGCAGAAGTAAATTCAAAAGCTGAACATTAAGTTAAACAGTGGGGCAGACTATACCAAATGGCGACGACGGGATACAATAAATACAATAAATTTGGCCCATAGTAAAATTGTTTTCGTGATAACTCGTAGAGTGATGAGGACATTTGTACTATATTCCAAAACTGTGATTTATACAGATCTCATAGAAGACAATGAAAATATAATAAAAAATATATTCTTGGGAGTCTTTTGTCACCAAGGTAACACTGGACAGATAATGATTAATCCAAAGCCTGTTTTTTCTATCAGATTAAATTTATTATGAATTAAATTATTGAATACAAATGTAATTAACTTATGATATAGATCCTACCTCTGTTCCACTGTTTTCCATTTAATCTTCAAAGTTCAGGGTGAAAATAATTTCCTAAGTACAACAAACACAAAGAAAACCAAAAGAACAACAACTCCAGCAAACACTGTGCTATCCATGCAGTCTCATTGCTCGCTGTTTTAGAGATTTGATCTTAATATGCGATCATATGAAGGAGTGTAGGAGTCAAAATTATAGTCCTCCAGGCAATAACACTCATGAGATAGCCAACGTGTTGCTCACCGCACCGTATGAACATGGCGCAAGTAACACTACTCGCCACTGCCTCACTACAAAGCCGAGCTGCTGTGGCAACATAATACGGCTTAAATAAACAAACTGAGATCTGTGGAACAAATAAGTTAAACAGCTTCGAGATAAAGTCAGAGAGTTGGCAGTACAAAGATCGTATATTTGTTTTGTTTTTTGCTTTTGTTTGTTTCTTTGGGGGTTATTATCAAGCCTCCACGACCATAAAAATGTCAGTTACATTTGAACAAAACAAAGTAGAGGAAGACTGCAAAGCCAACTATGTTTTCTTGTTGTTGTTTTTGCAGACCATTGTACAGTGGTTGGAACAAATGTTGATTTCAATATGAAATTGGAAGGAAATTGTTCGCAAGTAAAATGTCACTCAGTTCAAAAAGAACAAAAATGTTTCAGACGACTACTTCTATTAATTTCAGATCGAAATTTGTATGGTTAAGAATATTTTTTTAATTTAGTTAATAAAGTCATTTCAAAAATCAAAACTATTTTTATGTTTTAATACCCTCCATCTCCAGGAATGGGGGTATACTAACTTTGTCATTCCGTTTGTAACACCTTGAAATATCGTCGTGAGACCTTATAAATATATATTCTTGATAGTCATAAATTTCTAAGACGATCTAGCCATGTCCGTCCGTCTCTTGAAAGCACGCTAGCATCTAAACGAAAGGAGCTGGGAGGTCCAAAATTTGCATAAATACGTCTTATAGTCGTAAATCGGTTGGGTTTGAAACTGGGCGAAATCGGCCCAAAGGGAAAAAATGTTCCCTCACAAGGACTGAAAAACCCATATTAACGCCTAATATTTTAGAGTATTTAAGCATTTTTTTCAATATGTCTATACGCTCGAACAAAAGAGGGTAATATTAAAAACTTACTTCCAAAGTAGCGAGTTTTTAACGCAAACTGTAAGAAATTTGCGCGGAAACTTTTCATGTTTTCAGATGAAGCTCATTTTCATCTCGTTGGCTATGTCACTATCAATAAGCCAAATTGATGATAAGCTATTGAGAAGCCAACGCATCCACATGGAGTCACTGTTTTGTGTGGATTTTGGGCTGTACTGAAAAATTGGGTTAATCGGTACTGCCGATCCAGTCGTGGTAGTCATATGAATGACATTGTGTTCCATTATTAAATGACAGAGTTCAAACTTTGCAATAAAACCAGAAATTTAAACAAGTAAGAAGGCGTTAAGTTCGGCCGGGCCGAATCTTATATACCCTCCACCACGGAGTGCATTCCACAGTATTACCAGCAGATTAAAAAATGTCGACTTTACATAGAAGCACAGAACCATATTACGAAAATTGTGATATTTTTATGCACACTACTATATTTGTTTAATATTTCAAATTATAATGTATACTTATGCGCACTGTTTAGAATCGACTACTATATATAAATAAAATGCTGAAATTGTGAAAGTGAACATGCCTAAATATTAGGCGATTGTCAGTCGCCATTAGAAAGAAGCATTTTCAGATACAGACAAAGTGATAAGAAAAGTATAAATTTTAAAGATATCCCTATTCACCCCATTCTCCGCCCAAATGTACAAATTTCGAAAAAACCCTTTTTCCCTTCATAGTCAGAATGTATACACCGAATTCCATGATTCTATTATTTTATTTTTCGCGTCTACGCAGTCAGAGGAATGTATACTCCGAATTTCATGATTCTAGCTCCGGTCGTTTGATTGGTACTATTTTTAACCCCTTTTTAATTTTAACCCCAAAAAGTACGAATTTGGAAAAATCTGTTTATTCCATGCTTTATATAAGGTTACTTTCTATATATGTTTTTGTGCCACAAAATTTGAAATCAATTTTTGAAAGCTTTTTTCTCAACCAATTTTGCTCAAATTTTGCACACTTAATCATTTTCGATGACAATACAAGGAAGGAAAAATTTGACCAATTGGACAAAGGGGCGTGGTACCTCCCATACAAACCACAAATTAAAAATCTATTATTTCTGCTCCTGATAACGGTATTTAAACAAAATTTGGTACGTCGGTTTGGTGTGCATGTTGTAAGTGCTGCTGCAAATATGGGCGGGATTGTACAAAGGGGCGTGGTACCTCCCATACAAACCACAAATTAAAAATCTATTATTTCTGCTCCTGATAACGGTATTTGAACAAAATTTGGTACGTCGGTTTGGTGTGGATTTTTTAAGTGCTGCTGCAAATATGGGCGGGATTGTACAAAGGGGCGTGGTACCTCCCATACAAACCACAAATTAAAAATCTGTTATTTCTGCTCCTGATAACGGTATTTGAACAAAATTTGGTACGTCGGTTTGGTGTGCATTTTTAAGTGCTGCTGCAAATATGAGCGGGAATGGACAAAGGGGCGTGGTACCTCCCATACAAACCACAAATTAAAAATCTATTATTTCTGCTCCTGATAACGCAGTAATTTTTCCTTCTACAAAAGATAACTAAAAAAGAATTTCTAGGCCCAATAGAATTCTGCTTGCATAAAGCATGGATTTGAAAATTTTTTTTTTTTGATTTACTAGTTTTAAGTGTCTACGCATTGGAAAAATCGAAAATACGAATTTGGAAAAATCTGTTTATTTTAAGTGTCTACGCAATAAGGAATGAATACTCCGAATTTCATGACCCTAGCTGCGGTCATTTGATTGGTACTATTTGTATCCCCTTTTTTCATTTTAACCCCAAAAAGTACGAATTTTGAAAAATCCGTGTATTTTACTTGTCTATGCAATCAGAGGAATGTATACACCGAATTTCATTATTCGAGGTACAGCCGTTTGGTTGGTACTATTTTTATCCCTCTATCCCCATTTAACCCCTTAAAAGTACGAATTTAGAAAAAATACTTTTATATCATGTATCTACTCTATTAGAGGTATGTACACGCCAAATTTCGTGTTTCTATCTGTTGTCGTTTGATAGGCACCATTTTTATCCCTTTTTGTCCCATTTCGCCCCCTACAAATAAAAATCACTCCATGGTGCCCTTTTATGCTATAAAGGGAATGCGCATTGCAAATATCAAGTAAATACAAGCAAATATGTTCAAAAAACATGCTGAAAAACTCTAAATATTAGGGGTATTTTCAGTCCTTGTGAGGGAAAAATTTTTCCCTCTGGGCCAATTTCGTCCACTTTCAATCCCAACCGATCTAAAACCATAAGACACATTTAGGCAAAATTTAAACCTCCTAGATCATTTCGTTCGGCCGCTATCGTGCTTTCAACAGACAGACGGACATGGCTATATCGTCTTAGAATTTTACCACGACCCAGAATATATATTCTTTATGGGGTGTCCGATGAATATTTCAAGGTGTTACAAACGGAATGACAAAGTGAATATACCCCCATCCTGGAGGTGGAGGGTATAAAAATAATCTGTACTTTTTATAGCCGATTCTAATTTTAAATGACCTATGCATACTTATTTACAATTTTCTAATTTCATTTTCATATTTATATATAAATTCACTTAAATCGCCGATATTGTTTATTTAAATTACCAAATTATTGAGAGATTTCTTTTGGATACCACTAGAAATACGTTAGAGGTGCTATGCTATCCTATCAATTTTTTTCACAAAAAAGTATACTAAAACAACAATGCATATGTCCAAATATGCGATGTTGTCAGAATTCAATATGAGCCAAATGTGATTAGAAATGTCATTTGCAAAGTCATATATTCGAATATTAAGTTTTTTAAGAAATTTGCTGGAGGTATTCTCAAATTTTATACGTTTCGCTGTTAATGGACAATGGTGGACAGCGTAGAAGTTAACACCGGTTAACCGGTTTTCGGTTTTGACATTCCTAATATTGATGGATGTTCTTAGACATTCTCAACCAGAGCAGCAATGTTTTCGATTGAACGCACTGGACGAGAACGTAAACAGGATGGTTTTTCCTCGCTTCACAAATTGACGCACAAACTGAACTGAAGACCGATCTTGTCTCGAAAATTTTCCACGTAAATTTCTTACAGTTTGCGTTAAAGACTCACTTCTATGGAACTGAAAAAAATTAAAATTTTAAAAGGTCCATCCTAATTTCGTCTAACTTTGTAATACCAAGCATACTCATCAATTTTCATCAAAATGGGTAGACCTACGAACATTCCTCATTGGTTTAACATAGAAGCTTTCTAACTAAAATATTTTATTATATGGGCGGTAGGCGTGTTCGCTTTCCAACTTCGTACGTAATAAAGGGTGTTTTTTATTGGGGTATAGAACTTTAAGTTGGTATCACTTTTTTAACTGGCGGCCATTTTGTCAGCTGTCAAGTGATTAATATTTAGTTTGGTTTGCCATTTCATCATGAACAGGTTGACAAAAGAACAACGCTTGCAAATCGTGCAAATTTATTTCGAAAGTAATGGTTCAGTTCGCGAAGTTCACCGCAAGCTCCGTCCATTTTATGGTCGACATAATCGTCCATCATAATTTCGCGGAATGGACCTGTCAATTGGCCACCAAGATCGTGTGATTTGACACCATTGGATTATTTTCTTTGGGGATATGTGAAGTCGCTCGTCTACGCCAACAAACCAGAAACGTTAGGGGACTTGGAAGCCAACATTCGTGGCGTTATTGCCAACATACGGCCCCATATGCTCGAAAAAGTGGTTGAAAATTGGACCTGTAGAATTGGCTATATTCGAGCCAGCCGCGGCGGCCACATGCCCGAAATCATATTTAAACATTAATGGCATAAAATTATCCTTCCAATAATTTGGCTTTATTGGAAGGATAATTTTATGCCATTAATGTTTAAATATGATTTCGGGCATGTGGCCGCCGATGGACATTAAAACGATTTTCTTGTGTTTTATTTCAATTCGAAGTTCTATACCTCAATAAAAAACACCCTTTATAAGGGCAAAGTATCATTGGGAAAGTATCGATTAGCTTAGAAGATATATAATAAAATTTTGAAAACCGTACGATGTGCTTTGCCGGCAAGCAGCAGAGCTTAAAGATTTCACATCTGCCGGCAACACTGAGTAGATCCTTCTAAGTATGTGAAGATAAATTCCTCAGTTGAATACGTCCCACAAACGCGCTTGCCTGCACATCCGTCTTGTGGAACGTATTCCAAAAATCTAAACCATGAATATCATGGGGCTAAAATGTGGCATCCAAAAAGTTCGTTCACCATGACCAGAAAGGTCCAAATGGCGGACCCCAAAACACCATAGTTTTACATGAAGAAAAAGTGAAAAATACTTTAGCTACGCCTTACATATCTCCGATTCGGTATGGCGGTGGGTCATATAATGTACATTTCTGTAATTATATAAAAAAGGCGAAAAACTTACATATTTATATTATTATACCCTTCACCTCTAGGATGGGGATATACTAACTTTGTCATTCCATTTGTAACACCTTGAAATATCGACATGAGACCCTATAAAGTATATATATTATTGATCGTCATAAAATTCTAAGACGATCTAGCCATGTCCGTCCGTCCGTCTGTTGAAAGCACGCTAGCATCTAAACGAAAGGAGCTAGAACGTTCAAATTTTCCATAAATGCGTCTTATAGTCGTAGATCAGTTGCGATTGAAATGGGGCGAAATCGGCCCAAAGGGAAAAATTTATCCCTCACAAGGACTAAAAATACCCATAATAATCCCTAATATTTTAGCGTATTTAAGCATGTTTTTTTGAATATGCCTGTTTATATTAGCTTGATATTTGG
This sequence comes from Polietes domitor, assembly GCA_947397865.1. Lineage (NCBI taxonomy): Eukaryota > Metazoa > Arthropoda > Insecta > Diptera > Muscidae > Polietes > Polietes domitor. Next base: position 51,129,449 of record OX377620.1, read on the forward strand.
TATGCGCAAAAGTGATTCTTATTTGTAGGGGGTGAAATGGGGCAAAAAAGGGATAAAAATGGTACATATCAAACGACTACAGCTAGAAACACGAAATTCGGTGTGTACATTCCTCTAATTAAGTAGATACATAATGTAAAAGTATATTTTCCATATTCGTACTTTTAAGGGGTTAAATGGGAATAGAGGTATAAAAATGGTACCAACCAACCAAACGGCTGTACCTAGAATAATGAAATTCGGTGTATACATTCCTCTGATTGCATAGACAAGTAAAATACACGGATTTTTCAAAATTCGTACTTTTTGGGGTTAAAATGAAAAAAGGGGATAAAAATAGTACCAATCAAATGACCACAGCTAGAGTCATGAAATTCGGAATATTCATTCCTTATTGCGTAGACACTTAAAATAAACAGATTTGTCCAAATTCGTACTTTTTGGGGTTAAAATGAAAAAGGGGTTAAAAATAGTACCAATCAAACGACCGGAGCTAGAGTCATGAAATTCGGAGTATACATTCCTTTGACTGCGTAGACACGGAAAATAGAGGATTTTTTTTCGAAATTTGAGGTTAAAATGGAAAAAGGGGATACGAATAGTACCAACCAAATGACCGCAGCTAGAGTCATGCAATTCGGAGTATTCATTCCTCTGACTGCGTAGACACGGAAAATAAACGGATTTTTCGAAATTCGTACTTTCAAGGGATACAATGACACAGAGGGATCAAAATAGTAACAACTAAACGACTACAGCTAGAATGATGAAATTCTAATTGCGTAGAAACGTCAAGGGGGTAAAAATGGTACCAACCAAATGCGCACAGCTGGAATCATGGAATTCGGTGTATACATTCCTCTGACTGCATAGACACGCAAAATAAAAAGTTGTTTTCCAAATTCGTACCTTTTCTTTTACGGCAAAAATTGGTTGAATCATAAAGTTAGGTTATTTTGCACTATGTACGTCTGATAATGGATTTTCAAAATTTGTACTTTTGGAATTAAAATAGAATGGAAATACAACCAACTGTATTTAAGCTTTTTGAAAATATAAATATAAGAATTTTTATTATACACTCCACGAGAGTATTATGTCTTTGTGCATTTGTTTGTAACACCCAAAAGGAAGGGAGATAGATCCATTGTTAATTATACCAATCGACTTAGAATCACTTTTTGAATCGATTTAGCAATGTCCGTCCGTCCGTCTGTTTGTCTGTATGTCCATCTATTCTTGTAATCACGATACAGGTCGCAATTGTAAACAGAACCAAATGAAAATTTGCACAACGAAGTTTTTCGAATAAGGACGAACGCTATTTAATTTGAAGAAAATCGGTTCAGATTTAGATATAACCCCCATACGAATTTCACTCCCGATTTGACACTTTTCACTCTAGATACCACATATTACAACAGATTTTCTTCAAAATTGGCAAAACATCTTATATTTAAACTAGAAACACCTGCGAAAAAAAATGTGTTAGATCGGTTCAGATTTATACATAGGTCCCATACAAATTTCGCTCCCGATTTCAATTTTTCACTCTATAAACCACATATTGTATCAGATTGTCTTCAGATTTGGCAAAACATCTTATGTTTAAACTAGGAACACCTATGGTGAAAATAGGTCACATCGGTTCAGATTTGCATATAGCTCCTATACAAATTTCGCTCCTGGGTAGACTTTTTCCGCACCAGAAAACACGAATTTTCACCGAATTTATTCCATTTTTGTATATAGTCCCGATACAAATATTACCGATTTGACAAATTGGACCAGGTCATATTAGCCTATGATTAGGAAACATACAAAAATACTTCCCGTTTTCACTTTTTTACCGAATTGAATTGTATTCGGATAGAAAGTGGAGTGTATTATATAGTCGGCTCCGCCCGACTTTAGCCTTTCCTTACTTGTTTTTTGATTTGAAATAAATAATGTTTTGAAATAATTAAAATATTATATTTATTTATAAAATTATTTTCTCAATATTTGTATTTGTTTGGTTTGGCTATATTAAAAAAAATATATTTTCCTGTAATATTACTGCACTTCTAGGAAAACCGACAACCTCTGTGGAATGCAATCCATGGTGCAGGGCATATAAAGTTCGGCCCAGCCGAACTTAACGCCGTTTTTACTTGTTTTTAGCATAAAATAATTTTTTTGAATACATACTTGATCCTTCTTGGTTTGCCGGACTTAGTCCAGTCTTAGTTTTCCGACTGTGAATAATTGCTCACTAATTATGAATAAAGAACGATTTTGTGGAAGGTTTTCATATCGCCCATATTTTGTGGATTTGTTTAGGTCTTTTTTGGTTGTTTTTTGATATTTTTCATTGGGCGATTTAAGTATTCCCGAATTGCAACTAATTTATTATTTAGTAATGCTAGTATTTACTCAGTCAATACTTCAGTGGAAGCATACAGTCGAATGAAAAAGCCGACAGATAAAATCGAAGGAAAAACTATCGGTAGCATCCACTCTCTGACCCAACTTAAAATGCTACCTACAAAATGCGGTTCAACTTATGAAACCACTGTCGCGTGTCTACCACTTACAGTAGATGAAAAGCAGCAGCAACTTTTTAGTGGCCTATTAAATTCTAATCATTGTTATTTTGCCTTCAAGGAGAATTTTCATTAAATAAATTGTGTGGGTTTTTCCGTGGCACTTTTCTCCGCGTGCAACTTTTGTTCATGATCTGCTGTTGTTGCTGCTGTAGCTGTTGCCTTTAATCCACTGGTGAAACAATATTTCGTTGAGTTTTTGCAAACAGCAAAAAAGGAAGGCGTTATTTTGTGGGCATTGTTTGGTTAACACCCAACTCCTACTGTTTTCGGCTGGCTGTTTTCATTGTGTAGCGAGTATTTATTGTTTGTGTTCAGTGCTTTTTCTGGTTGAAATTTTCGTTACTTTATTATGATTTTAATAAATCGTTTGATTGTTATCACTCAAAGGCGGATGGCTGGATGGATATCTGTTGAACCTTTTTTGCTACTTCATTTTTCATTTCAATTTCTGAATGTCATTCGGTCCGGGCGCTTGTTGTCATAATTGCCATCCAGTGTTCAACGTTTTCGTCGATTGCCACGACAGCATACGTAGGGGTATTTTGTCATGGTTTCAGAGAAGTTAATTATATTTGCTGGCCATTATGGCCGCTGTTGTTGTCTAAAGTCATTATATAGAAATATCAATCAATGTCAATCGGGGTAATTTGCATTCAATCATTTTAGTGGTGATCTGTTTTGTTGCTGATGCAGCGGCCACCAAGCTTGCTTGCTGTGTAAAGAAATTTAAGGAATTCATTGTTCCACATTGATTTCTGACAATAAAATCATATAATAAACATTCTGACATTGTAATTGATTTGAAAATGAACCAGAACCAGTTCAAGTTCAACATACATATCAACAAAGAGGTGCTACAATTCTGAGCATTTTGTCTAATTACCTCATTCGAGTCAAGCACGAGTTCTAAGTAATTTGATTTTTTCCATACTTTTGAAAAACGAGTGTTTGAAGGGAGGAGTTTGAGGACAAGCTGCTTGTGAAAGGAAATTAATGTTGTGCTAATAGTTGTTAAAAGTATGCTGATTTCTTAAAGTATTGGAAACAAATTGAAACAACGCTTGCAACGACTTTTTGCACATTTTAGCTTTTTAAAGACTATTATGAATAGTCTATAAGGTCCCACTCGTCAAATTGAACGGATCGTTATGAATAGATTTTTATAAGTCTTGGCCAAATTTGTGCAAGATTTTAACTAAATAGAAAACGCCGTTTTCGGTAAATAGTCTACAACATATATAACCATAAAAACCACACAGCCCGCTTCGCCAGGCCAAAAACAAATGGTAAAATTAAAATCGGGTTTCTTATTGATTTTTATCGTGGTCAGTAAAATATACGTTCCAATTTTCAGCCTTCTAGCTAAAAAAACACTTGCAACGCCCACGAAACGAAAACTCAAAATTCGGCATCATATTTATCTTTCTCGTGGTCAGTAACACTGTGCAACATTTTTGAAGTCATTTCAAAATAACCATATACGGACACCGCTACATGATAAAAGACCAAAAAAAAAGACCCGTGTTTTTTTTCCCCCAAAGTCATGCACTTTTTTTTATGGGCCCCCAGAGATTTGAGGCCTCGGTGTAATTTTTGGAAAAAAGTGATCATATTCTTAGGCTCATATCTTGCAAACCGTTCGGAATTTTGATTTACTCTCTGAGGCAAAGTTCTAGCTCTTGTCATAAAGAACAAAAATTGTGAACATATAAAATCAAAAAAACTTCATCTTCAAGGTCAAAATCGCAAAAAACTTAAAAAAATTCGATTTTTTTAACCTTTTTTCCCCTGTTCAGGTCCATAGGTAGCAAACCGCTGAAAATTCAGGGAAACAATCAACTACAAAAATGTACCTAAGATCTCAATAAACAACTTTCTAGAACATATGAACTTCCTAGGAATTATTCTTAACACCGTTTAGGTAGCGCTTAGGTAGCCGCAAAATTGAAAAATTTCCCAAAATTTTTTTAATTTCATTTGTTTTTTCTTTACTTCAACATTGACATACTACACAGTGCAACACGAAAAAAAATAACCATATACGGACACCGCTACATGATAAAAGACCAAAAAAAAAGACCCGTGTTTTTTTTTCCCCCAAAGTCATGCACTTTTTTTATGGGCCCCCAGAGATGATGTCGTGTGGGTAATAAATACTGGAATAAACAATTTTTCACTTTTGCGGCTACCTAAGCGCTACCTAAACGGTGTTAAGAATAATTCCTAGGAAGTTCATATGTTCTAGAAAGTTGTTTATTGAAATCTTAAGTACATTTTTGTTGTTGATTGTTTCCTTGAATTTTTAACGGTTTGCTACCTATGGACCTGAACGGGGCAAAAAAGGAAAAAAATCTAATTTTTGGAAATTTTTTCACTTTTGCGGCTACCTAAGCGCTACCTAAACGGTGTTAAGAATAATTTCTAGGAAGTTCATATGTTCTAGAAAGTTGTTTATTGAGATCTTAGGTACATTTTTGTAGTTGATTGTTTCCCTGAATTTTCAACGGTTTGCTACCTATGGACCTGAACAGGGGAAAAAAGGTTAAAAAAAATCGAATTTTTTTAAGTTTGCGGTTTGCAAGATATGAGCCTGAGAATATGATCACTTTTTTCCAAAAATTACACCGAGGCCTCAAATCTCTGGGGGCCCATAAAAAAAAGTGCATGACTTTGGGGGAAAAAAAAACACGGGTCTTTTTTTTGGTCTTTTATCATGTAGCGGTGTCCGTATATGGTTATTTTTTTCGTGTTGCACTGTGTAATATATTCATTCCAATTTTCAGCCTTCTAGTACAAAAAACACTATTTCCACGCCCACTCCGCTCACAAAACGAAAATCAAAATTTCGGCATCAAATTGAGCTTTCTCGTGGTCAGTTATATAGAGGCTCCAATTTTCAGCCTTTTAGCTCAAAAACACTTTTGCCACGTCCCCACCACCAACGAAACCAAAATCCATATTTCGACATCATATTTATCTTTTTCGTGGTCAGTAATATATGTATATGTCTTCTAGTTCAAAAAACACTATTGCCACGCCGACTCCGCTCACAAAACGAAAATCAAAATTTCGGCATCAAATTGAGCTTCATTGTGGTCAGTAATATATGTGTACTCATTTTCAGCTTTCTAACTAGGGTTTGGGGTCCGGGAATTCCCGAATCGTTTTTCCCGGGAATTCCCGGAAAAATTTGGACGGAAATTCCCGGGAAAAAATTTTAAATTTCCCGGGAATACGGGAAATATTAAAAAATATTTTATTGATTATTTTGAGCACTAATTTAGTTTTACTGTACAATTGGGAAATTATTTTTTATATATTTAATTATATTTTAAATTCATATATTTACATTATTGACAATGGTAATGAACATTTCTTTACATCATATTACTGCAAAAAATCTTTTTAAATTCGCTCAGTCGCTATTTTTGTTAGCTAGGGGAATACACACTATTTATTAGGATATTTGCAGGATTTTTAATAAAGGGTGATTTTTTAAAAGCTATAGGAAAGTTTTTCAAAAAAAAAACATAAAATTCAGAAAAATTCATGAAATTTTTATTTGAATCGATAGTACGGTCCATATAATTTAATGTTTGAAGATTATTTCATGCAAATGTTGACATTGACTGCGCCTCAAATGTTCATCCGCTTAGTCCAATTTTATTGAGTAACAGAGGCCCAATTACTGCGAACGGCGACGAATCGATAATTGATGGTCATCATTAACACTGGCCGATACAGCTGCGATATTTTCTTCAGTTCGCACTCTACATAAGCGTGTTGGTGGTCTAATGTCCAACAATGTAAATTTGGTGCGAAATTTAGTCACAATAGCCCGAATAGCCGCTTCAGTGGGTCGATTAAACTGACCATAAAATGGAAGTGCGCGATGAACTTTATTCACAGAGCACGCATTTTGATAATAAAATTCAATATTTTGCAAGCGTTGTTCGTTTGTAAAACGATTCATGGTTAAATTATAGACCAAACTGCAGTTGTTTGATAGTGAAACAAAACACGAAACGTGCGTCAGCTGTTTAAACCAGTATTGCCAAAAAGATAATAGCTAAAAAATCACCCTTTATAAATCGGAAATATCATACTGACAATACTATGACTGACATAGTGTCAATACTTAACCCCTCGTGCTATCTGGTTTAACTTTAAATTTCTTGTTTTACCAGAAGAATCTACGAGATAAAAGGTGAAAATATTCTTAATGAAGAATTTATTTTACATATGAAGCCAGTAAGAAATGGTATAAAATAGGGAAAACATTAAAATTGTTCACCTGGAAACTTTCGAGAGAAATCTAATAGGAATAAAAATGTGTATATCCTACGGTATATTTAAATGGCCTTCTGTAAGAACTAATGACTGGACTATTTCAATGTTTTAATTTTTTATGAATTTATTTAATTAATATTATTTTTTTAGAATATTTCCCCCCGTTGCTGTTAAATATTTTCGTCTCTAGACGAATGAATCATCTAAATTAAAGACGTTCTCAGCCATACGAGTTATTGTTGTCAGGCACTTGTGCCTATGATTTAATTGTCCAATTTTATGACGACAATTAGTCTAGAATAAAATATTTGTAAAATGTAAAATATTTTGACAAACACATTCGCTTTTAATTTGTAATATGACAGTATTTTTAAAAAGCACATCCGTTACTAAATATTTTTATTTTAAACCATATTGGACATACCTAAAATAAATTACTTTTTTCCCGGGAATTCCCGGGATTCCCGGGAATGAAACTTTTCATTCCCGTTTTCCCGGGAAATGAAAAAAGTCCGCGAAACCCCAAACCCTACTTCTAACTCAAAAACACTATTGTCACGCCTACTCCGCCCACAAAATGGAAATCCAAATTTCAACATCATATTTATCATTCTCGTGGTCAGTAATATATATGTACCAATTTTCAGCAACAAGCAGACAGACAGACTTACACTAAGGTTTTATAATATTAATAGGGATAGAAAATGTATATGTCACAGAGTTAAATTTGGTTCGGAGGTGGAATAAATTCCGAATTTTATTTCTACAGTAAATGTAAAACGAATTTTTATTCCGCAATGAAACCACTTTCAATTTCCAAAGTGGATTTGTGTATCAATCAACCTCGAAAACTTATTTGAAACTAAATAAAATGTATAGAAAATACGACTTATTTACTGGTACAGTCAAAATAATAAAGGTATAAAGTATAAAGGAGTATACTTATTTAACAACAAATTTTCTATTAATACACAAAAAACATTTCCAAATTTGAAGAAACAGAGACTTATTAAATTTTCGAAAATAACACTATCTAACAAATTAAGTCATTTTGAATGGAACAGAATAGCGACCATATAATTCTGAAAGGGCATGTTAAGTAGATCATTTTTGCAGAGTAAGCTTATAGTCCAACTGGTCTGAGTTTCTTTTAACAAGGGATCAAAGTTTTAATTTTTTGGTGAAAGAGAGTGTTGTAAGTTAATGTCTGAGAGAATTCTTATTGTCAAAACTGTATTGTAGAATTTTATGAGGATAGTTTTGTGGAAGATCTTAACCCTCTAGCTCCTTTCTTTAGGGGTCAATTTACCCTTTTTCGAGAAAATTAAAAAAAATTCTTTTAAAAAGGACACTTAAGGATTAAAATGTTCAACGAAAAAAATTGTCGAAAATTTCAGTGGGGTCACTGAAGACACCAATGTTGTACATAATGCTCTTCCCGCTTAAATAGCAAAATTACATGTCAGCTTATACAAAAAAATGTCTAGGGTTAAAATTGGTCCATGTGCAATGTATGAATCGTTCGGCTTAAGTTTCGTTTTTTTTTTGGGTCGATAAAACCATGTTTACCTAAGTCACGTCAAGATTTTGTAGATGTTTGCGATATTTCACATACAGATTCTTGTCTTAGAAGACAACGCCTACAAGAAAAATCTAATCAGCTTCTTATCTACACCAAGTATATTCCGAGAAATTTAGCCTTTTTGTTGTGCCAAAGGAGAAAAACTCACAAAAACTTGCACTGACAGAAAATGGTTCATTACATGAAATGAAATTACAATGAAATTTTGTGTAATAAAATATATCATTATCAATATTATTAATTACTCGTAGTGTCATTAATACAAAGAAATAGTTTTCATTTATGGAATGAAATCCATATATCTAAGCAAAAACAAATAAGGAAACGCTAAAGTCGGACGGAGTCGACTATATGATACACTCCACTTTCTATCCAATTACAATTCAATTCTGCACAATTCTGTTCTGTTAATACATGAAATATAATATGTAAAGTTTGGTTAAAATCGGTTAAACATTTTCGCCAAACTTATATATATATATATCTGAACCGATCTTACCCACTTTCAACATAGGTGTTTTAGTTGGATTATAACATGTCAAAAGTCAAATCGGGAGCGACATTTGTATGGGGGCTATATCTAAATCTAAACCGATCTGACAGATTTTCACCATTGCTATTTCCAGTTCAATTATAGGGGGTAATGTGCCAAATTTGAAGTAAATCGAGTGAAATATGTAGTTTCTAGAGCGGAAAAAGTCAATTCGGGAGCGACATTTGCATGGGGGCTATATCTAAATCCGAACCGATTTGTTTCAAATTAAATAGCGTTCGTCCTTGATCCACAAAACTTACTTGTGCCAATTTTTGTTAAGATCGGACTATAATTCCGACCTGTAATTTGATTACAACAATAGGACATTGCTAAATCGACTCAGAAAGTGATTCTAAGCCGATCTGTATAATAAACGATGGGTCTTACTCGTTTCCTTTTGGGTGTTACACACAAATGCACAAAGACATAATACTCTCGTGGAGTGTATAAAAATGGATAATGTTATGAAAATGTTCGACTAGATGATAATGTAGTGAATTAATTCATTATACTAACTCTAGATTCTATTAAGTTACTTATTTTTAATTTTTTGACGTGTTCCTTTCCGCATAGAGTTTGCATCCCGGGATTTCCCGCGAGAAAAATCACAGGAATTTGCATATTTTCTATTTCCCGGTACCGTGGGAAATTTGTACGGGATTCCCGGGGAATTACCTAATAGGTAACACATTATCCACCACGTTTTCACATAACATTGAACAATTAGCAAAATAATTTAACATATATTACTTTTAATTAGATCTAATTGTAAATTGTAAAATCCCTTATATAATGGATTTGAATAGAAGGTTACAAATAACGTTAGTAATATTTGGGGATAATTAAATTTTCATTCTATTTAATTTATTTACAGTCTATGGAATGCAATCTTCCTTACAGATTAGAACTTAAAAATAATCCTAAAAATAAATAAAATCTAATATATTTAGAAAATTAAACAGATTTAAGGCACAATCAAAATCAACGCTATATATTCGGTTACAGTCTTTTAAAGTAACCGTAATTGGCAACAAAGTAATTTTAAATTTTTATGATAAAGTAGGACAAACTGGAGACATCGTACAGGTGTTATGTACAATTTTACTAATAAATTTGCTTTTTTATTAAAAATAACTTCCTAGGCTTTGTCGCGGCCCATATAAATGGAACAACAATTTCCAGTTCCCCGATGAAAATAAAGTTCTGTTTTTTAATGATGCTTTGCAAAATATTTCGTTCCTAGATCAAGCCATCTGTGAGCTAAACGTTCATGAAAACACTGCTAAAAAGCATGTTTTCCCGTGTAATTACACCCTCACTCCACAGAGTAGGAGGGTATATATCATCTGGGACAGAAAGAAAGTGTAACGCATTGAAGGAGTGACTTAAGACCCCAAGTATGTTTGGACCACGGATTTGGTCACGACTTTTTAAGCTGTTTGAGCCATGTCCGTCCGTTCCTCTGACTGGTGTAGACAATAACTTTCGAAAGGAGTTATGGAATTAATTCAAACTTTGCACATGGTATTTTGCCCAAACTTAGTTTAAGTTCGAAGATGGCCGAAATTGCCACGCCCCTTATGGTACCTCCCACACAAATGACCCATATTCCTATGTTAAATTGAAACCAATGTAACTTCCACACACATTTTGGAAATCAGCTATATTTTAGCTTTTGATAAAGTTTTTATAATCACTTTAAGCGTGGTGGGTATTACCACGCCCCTTATAGTAACTCCCACACAAATGACCCTAACCAACGTAAAATTAAAGCTGTGTTAACTTAAATACGGATGATCGGGATACTCTGAAATTTGACTTTTGGCAATATTTTTATAGAAGTTGCATTCATATGTAATATAAGCGATATTGCCACACCCCTTCTGGTACCTCCCACACAAATCACCCTAAACTACGTAAATTTAAATCTGTTATAACTTCTATAAGGATATAGAAGGAATATATAGGAATACTATGAAATTTGATATTTCGCAATTCTTTTATAGAAGTTGCATTCATGTGGAATATGGGTGATATTGCCACAACCCTTCTGGTACCTCCCACACCAAGTGGCATAAGCTTTGTTTAACATAAAACCGGTGTAATATTCATACGGGTGGTCAAAATCATTTGCAATTTGATATTGTTTTTATTATCAATTTAAACCAAAAGAAGATGTATGCTTTATCCACAACCCTTATTGTACCTCCCACACAATTGTCTATATCCTGCTTTCCACTCCACTATTTTCCACTATTAAATATAAATGTTTGAATTAAATATAAACTTTTGAATTTAAAATAGATGGAAATACAACCAACCAAAGGACTGTAGCTGAAAATACACTCTCTGTCCCCCAATATTTAGGGTATTTATGAATGCTGCCTTATATTTAGTTTATGAATTGAAGTATTATTTCCTTTATATATATACATAGTATAAAAATATTGGTAGCCTTGGCATATTAATTAAATTTCTGATTTTCATACATTTGAAATTTGTTGCGGACATTCCTCTTGTAGCTTGGAAGCACCACAAAGAAAATACATGTTTTAGTGGGCGAAATGGGACAAAAATGGATAAAATATTGTACCAATGATACGACAACAGATAGAATCATGTAATTTAAAAATAAGTTATTTTAAATTATATTTAATGTGTTTCCAAAGGTATATAACTTCAGAAAAAAAAAACAAAATTTGACGAAAATGGAATATAAAAAATACAAGGGAAAACATGATTTTTGGAGGTCTTTTCAGCAGCGTTTAGCTCATAGTTAGTTTGAACCAGCGAAGAAATATTTCGCAGTTCATCATTAAAAGCTTCATTTCTGATGGGTGACCGCATCAATTTGTTTTCGTGGCTCATCATAATATGCATATATGTTTAATTATTTTTGGGATCCTTGAAAATGTTTTAAAAATAATGCAATTAAATTTAAAAAATAGTAATTTAATTTAAAAAAGTTCAAATGTTTTATAAGAATGATGATGATGTTTTTACAGTATTCAACAAACCGATTTCCCGTACTGTCCCAGTATCCAGGGAAATTGAAAAATTAATTCCCGTTCCTGGGAAATTGCAAACCCTAGTTCCAAACAAAATAATGAAATGCATTTTTTAACACGAAAGTAAAATTTTATTTCCAGAATGATTTGATTGTATCATGCATTTTTAGTGTGTGTTTTTGGGATGCAAACAATAAGTAAGTTGTAATTATCGTTCATTCAGATAAAGTATTTTTGGTTTCAGCGCCAAAGAATTGCTGCAATCTACATGTAGAGAGTATGCAGCCAAGTAAACCATAAGGACACTTTTTCTTTTAATTCCTTTTGATGCAGCAATTACATATTTGCGTAAAATCAACGAATCAATGTCTTTGTCAACGTTATTAATCGATTTTTAATTTAATGAATCATTTTACGTTGCATCAGTGAAGGTGTACGTTGGCCCAAACACAATGACAAGTTTCATTGATGCAATCTAATACTTCATTGGGGGAATGAAGCTTGTTCTTTCAGTGTACACTGCTTTGCATGCAATGACTCACAGGGATATTTGCGATGTCGGAAATAGCTTGACCGCAGATTTCAAAAATGATTTGTAAACTAGTGTTATTAGATATAAGAATCTGACTTTAATCTCTTGGTTATTTTCAGTGACTATCAACTTATAAATACAAAGCTCGCTGCTTTAAAGATGTCCCCTCTTTCAGGGGAATATTGTAAATTTATATAGACAATTTAGATAGTGGTGATTTAAAAATCACGCACTCATACATACATACATATATTTTAGGAAAGGGACCCTTTTCAACTCTCTGTCAGTCCTTCCCAATGTACTCGCAAGTCATCATCAACGCTAAATTGGTTGTCTTGGGAATTTATTGTCAATCCATAATGCATACGAACGAGAAAGAGGAATCGAATCTAATTGAATCGAATCGAATGGAATGGAAGACTAAAGTAGCATTAAAAAGGAAATAGTAGTAAGTTCATATCTAATCAGTAGAAAACGTACAAAAATACAATCTTCTCAGACAAATAAACAACGGCCAGAATACTGAAATCATACAGCCGACAGAACAGCACAATCGCTACTCGGGCAGTACGTATCTTCGCCAATATTATCGCAGAACGTTAAGATCAAACGTGAGATTAACACTGGTTGCCAGCAGCCAACAGCCAGCAATCACAAATAAAATGCACTGGGTGTGAACTGAAGGTTCAATGAAACGAGCGAATAAAAAAACACAACATCCACAGAAATACTGTTGGCCGGCCAGAGGAAACTCTGATGGAGTGTTAATGCTATAAATATACAGCCGCCGCCATAGACGCAAACTAAAGATAGTAATTTCATGTGGTGGGCTACACCCGGGGGGAAAGATAGAAATTGAATTGAACATCCATGTATGAATGTGAAGAAAGAAATCTACTGCTGGCGGCAGTGCTTCTTTTCATTTAGAAATCTTAGATGGAGGAGAGTTTGGAAGGTGTGAAGTTGAGCAAGTGATCATCACACTTGTGGCCATTTCATTCATTCTTAAAAATGCAAATTTCACACTTAGTGCAGATGAGAAAGAAATTAGATAGCCCTAAGTTACAATGTGTCACTTTGCTAAATGATGAGTATGAACTTCTTGGAACAAACTTCAATTTTCATTCATTAGCTTCAGAAATGTTTCAGTTCATTTCCAAAGATCATTAAATAATTGTCTTGGCCACTTATGCCTTAATTGCTGTAGCGAAAGCATGTTGACGCTCGTTCCCTCCTTTTCTGAAACATCACCCCGGGTATTGTTTGGCTTTTTGGCAGATTGTTTGATTTTCGTCGAGACAACAAGTGACACTAACAAACATCGATTAGAGCCAGTCGTTTAAGTCAACGAACGATTAGTATGGTGGCGCGTCTTCTAACACAGCCGTGGATGGCTATGCCTGAATGAACTGACGTATAGAAAATTAATAATTGGACTTAAATGATGTTTCCGTTATATAAAATAGTTAGCAGCTAATCAT
>OX377620.1:51143664-51341911 GCA_947397865.1 Polietes domitor
AATTTGGCTTAACACCTTATAATCAAACTCGAAATACCTGTGGCGAAAGCGGGTTAGTTCGGTTCAGATTTAGATATAGCCCACATACAAATGTCGCTCCCGATTTGACTTTTTACGCTTTAGAAACCACATATTGTACCCGATTTTCTTTAAATTTGGCACAACATTTTATAATCGAACTAGAAACACCTATGCAGAAATTGGGTAAGATAGGTTCAGATTTAGATATAGCCCCCATACAAATGTCGCTCCCGATTTCACTTTTTTCGCTTTAGAAACCACATACCCGATTTTCTTTAAATTTGGCACAACATTTTATAATCGAACTAGAAACACATATGCTGAAAGTGGGTAAGATCGGTTCAGATTTAGATATAGTCCCCATACAAATGTCGCTCCGATTTCACTTTTTCCGCTTTAGAAACCACATATTGTACCCGATTTTCTTTAAATTTGGCACAACATTTTATAATCGAACTAGAAACACTTATGCTGAAATTGGGTAAGATCGGTTCAGATTTAGATATAGTCCCCATACAAATGTCGTTCCCGATTTCACTTTTTTCGCTTTAGAAACCACATACTGTACCCGATTTTCTTTAAAATTGACACAACATTTTATAATCGAACTGGAAATACCTATGCTGAAAGTTGGTAATATCGGTTCAGATTTAGATATAGCCCCCATACAAATTTCGCTCCCTATTTCACTTTTTCCGCTTTAGAAACCACATATTGTACCCGATTTTCTTTAAAATTGACACAACATTTTATAATCGAACTAGAAATACCTATGCTGAAAGTGGGTAAGATCGGTTCAGATTTAGATATAGACCCCATACAAATGTCGCTCCCGATTTCCATTTTTTCAGCTTTAGAAACAACATATTGTACCCGATTTTCTTTAAAATTGGCACAACATCTAACAATCCAACTAAAAAACTATGGTGAAAGAGGGTAAGATCGGTTCATATTTAGATATAGCCCTCATACAAATGTTGCTTCCGAATGTTTAACTGATTTTGGCCAAACTTTACATATTATATTTCACCAATAATCATACATGGTGAAAGGGGTCTCATCATTCCAGGTATCAATATACTCTCATACAAATGTCCTTTCCGATTTAACATTTTTTGTCAAACACATACATTTACAGGATGCAAAAATCCTTCCCGATTTCACTTTTTTACCGAATTGAATTGTAATGAGATAGAAAGTCCGTCCGTCTTTAGCCATGTCCGTCCGTCTTTAGCCACTGCATAATCTGTATTAATCATTGGATCTTGATCATTTTTCCCATATCATGTTATATTTACTTTACTCGGAATATCTGCTGGAAAATTGGATCAATTACATTATTATTTACCATATTCATTAAATTTGACTAAAGATGAATTGATAGTAACAGTATAATTTATATGAACTACATAAAATTGCTTCCATGAAATACGTAGGTTTAGTAATCAAAGCGATGTATATATGCAGGGAGTGGTGTAGGGTATTATATAGTCGGCCCCGTCCGACTTTAGCCTTTCCTTACTGGTTTTTCATTATTGAACATTTTTGTTTTAATAAATTTGTTATTTTGGTTTTAAAAGTCCAAAATACATTTTTATAAATATCCGTTCCTACAACCAATCTTAATTTTTATGATTCCATCAACGTTTTCCATCCAACAAATTGCAATGATGAACATGATCTTTTCTTATGATTGTTTCCATTTCAATAAAGCTTTTGACCCAATTCTTACTTTGTAAGTGAACCTGTTCACTTACGGAATTCTTAAAAGAATTAAACAAGAAAAGATTACACACTTCGCAAAAGTGGAAACTATTGAATTACATTTTATGGCAAAATTATAATAATACCAAATAGCCAGTCAATCAGTTCCACTCAATTAAAGGCACAAACCACAACCAACACCAAACACCAACAGAAGTAGATCATCGGAAAACGTATCCTACGGACGTAAAATCACGTTGCACTTTTTCATTCATTCACTCTGGCATACTCGGACATGCATGAATCACTAAAGACGGTCGCAAGATGAATATTATAAATTATGAAGCCCACGAGTGTTAACATGATTGATTTAAAGAGATCGAACGAAGCAAATTGACCAATAACATTTAGGATTAAATGATCACTTATAACAAAGTGGAATGTAATTTTAAAACCAAGTCCATGCATTATATTCCCAAAGAGAAAATAATAAAAAATAAGTAAAAAGGGGTTAAGTTCGGCCGCGTTGAATCTTATATGTATAAATCAATAATATCAATCTCTCGTGCACTCCCATCTGAAAAAAAACTTCAAATCATATATGAATGTATATAGAATAAACACTTTGCTACGTTCATTCGTTCAAAATCTGCTCAAAATACATATACATTAGGATGGGTCACGAAAATAGATTGCAGCGGTCACCCCAGATATTAAGATTAGCCATTTGTGAGCTAAACGCTCCTGAAAACACCTGTAAAAACCATGTTTTCCCGTGTATTTTTATGGTGCATTTTTGTCCAATTTTTTTTTTCTGAATTAATAGACTCTTGGAAGCACTTTAAATATAAATTTTCATTCTTGTCTTAGAAAAATTTATTGGTCGTGTTATTGGACTTTTAAATTGATTTTTTTTTTGTGATTTTTCAAAATGACAGCTAATAACTCATATTTTTCGGAAACATATTGTGAGAGTTGTTATGAAAAACAAACTGAAGGAATCAATACTTTTAAAAATAATGCCTAAGTGATGAATATCGGATGAAAAGTGACGTCTCTGACTCCATTTTTATACACTCCACGAGAGTATTATGTCCTTGTGCATTTGTTTGTAACACCCAAAAGTCCATATATTCTTGTAATCACGACACAGGTCGCAATTGTAGACATATCCAAATGAAACTTTGCACAACGAAGTTTTTCGGGATAAGGACGAACGCTATTTAATTTGAAGAAAATCGGTTTAGATTTAGATATAGCCCCCATACGAATTTCACTCCCGATTTGACTCTTTTCACTCTAGATAACACATAGTAGAACAGATTTTCTTCAAAATTGGCAAAACATCTTATATTTCAACTAGAAGAACCTGTGGTAAAAATGTGTTAGATCGGTTCAGATTTATATATAGCTCCCATACAAATTTTGTTCCCGATTTGATTTTTTCCGCTCTAGAAACCACAAATTGTCTTCAGATTTGGCAAACCATCTTATATTTCCACTAGAAACAACCATGGTGAATATAGGTCAGATCGGTTCAGATTTATATATAGCTCCCATACAAATTTTACTCCCGATTTCACTTTTTACACTTTTATTGTCTTCAGATTTGGCAAAACATCTTATATTTCGACTAGAAACACCTGTGGTAAAAATGTGTTAGATCGGTTGAGATATATATATATATAGCTCCCATACAAATTTCGCTCCCGATTTGATTTTTTCCGCTCTAGAAACCACAAATTGTCTTCAGATTTGGCAAAACATCTTATATTTCGACTAGAAACACCTGTGGTAAAAATGTGTTAGATCGGTTCAGATTTATATATAGCTCCCATACAAATTTCGCTCCCGATTTGATTTTTTCCGCTCTAGAAACCACAAATTGTCTTCAGATTTGGCAAACCATCTTATATTTCCACTAGAAACAACCATGGTGAATATAGGTCAGATCGGTTCAGATTTATATATAGCTCCCATACAAATTTTACTCCCGATTTCACTTTTTCCACTTTTATTGTCTTCAGATTTGGCAAAACATCTTATATTTAAACTAGGAACACTTGTGGTGAAAGTAGGTTAGATCGGTTCAGATTTACATATAGCTCCCATACAAATTTCGCTCCCGGATAGACTTTTTCCGCCCCAGAAACCACGAATTTTCACCGAATTTCTGGAAGAACTTATTGTGGAAGTTAGTCACTTTATTCCATGTTTGGATATAGCACCGATAGAAATATTCTTATCGATCGGACCAGGTCATATTAGCCTATGATTAGGGAACATACAGAAATTCTTCCCGTTTTTACTTTTTTACCGAGTTGGATTATATTCGGATAGAAAGTGGAGTGTATCATATAGTCGGCCCTGGCCGACTTTTGCCTTTCCTTACTTGTTATGAAATAATTTAATTCAGCGCCAATATTTACAAACTCTTTTTATAAAAATGGAAGCTGCGGCGTCAATTTCCTTACGTTATATATGATGTAGACGTATTTGAAAGGTATTGACTACGGCTATTTATTTTTTATAAAATACTACCATAAAAGTTTACAGTTGTCACTATGAAAAACACATAACAATTACAATATACGTCCAATAATTCGACCATAAGTTGCCTTAAGACCGGAATCTAAATTTATATTTAAAGTGCTTTCAAGGGTCTATTAATTCAGGAAAAAATTGGACAAAAATGCAACATACAAAGAATTATATGGGAAAACATGATTTTTAGGAGCGTTTAGCTCACAGACGATGTGATATAGGAACGAAATATTTTACAAATCATCGTTAAACCAAAATGCATTTTCATTTTTTTCTAAGAATATCGTAATACTATGTCTAACTTTTATAGAAAAAATCGACATCGTTGATAGCTATACCAGAGGATGTACTGATTTAGACCACTTTCATTCTATTCAAAATGAAAAAATTAAACAATTGAAAACGGTTATCTCTATAAAACCAACAAAAATCTCGTTCGTTTTTGAGAATCATCTCCTTATAGAGGCCGGGTTTGATGTTGAAAAGTCGCTGCGAAGCCACTTGAAAAGACTTTTGACATGGTCGAAATCATGATCGTGGTAGTCTGCAGCCAAGTAATAAATGTCACCATGCCATTTGTAAATAAATTTGCATTCTATTAAATATA
Organism: Polietes domitor; assembly: GCA_947397865.1. Lineage (NCBI taxonomy): Eukaryota > Metazoa > Arthropoda > Insecta > Diptera > Muscidae > Polietes > Polietes domitor. Next base: position 51,148,541 of record OX377620.1, read on the forward strand.
GAAGCAAAATGGTCTTGAGCCAGGACAATATCCCAGTTCAAATCAAATATTGATTACAGACCAAAAACATGCAAACGAAAAAACTAAACCAACAAAAATATTTTATTTTATTTCGAAAAATTAATATTTCCTTGCCAAAAAGAATGAAAGAAGAAAAATATTTAAATTAAAATATTTTTCTTCTATTTGCAGGTGGTTAGCCTAGATACTTTATATTGAGATTATTATTTACTTTTCATATAATTTCATTTGATATGTTATTCAAATTATCTGAATTACTTAAAATTAACATTATAAAACAAATTGTGTTTAGATCAACACACGCCAATGTCAGTCAGATATACCCGGCAAATATTTTCCCGATTTTGCTGCAAAAACCAATTTGGCAATGATTGCGGGATTCTTCTCAGCGAGTAAGAATCGCTAACCATTGCCTACACCTTACACCTAAGCGAGTAATACGCGAACGTGTACAAAATCGACATTTTTCTTAAAAAATCAGTTACGGCAGTTGATGTCTTGAACCGAGAATCATCGTACAGGCCTATGAATATTTCCCATACTCAAGTTACTCACATTTTTTTCTGAAAACACGTTAGTCTTGACATATGTGCCAGTTTATATATCTATTATCTACGGGAATTTCTATATATATAAATAATTTAATAATATATAGATATTTCAACGTTAGGACATTACATAATTAAATATAAATTTATTAATTAATATATTATTTAAATAATTAATATATAGAAATATAAATTATTATATAAATAAATATTAAATAATTAATAAATTATTTATATATATGCTAAAAAATTGATAGTGGTCTAAGTCAAAAATCCAAAAAAATAAGATATCCCATTTTTCTCTTTACTTTGATTAGATCTCTAATTTAAGAGCTTTTATTTTTGACATTTATAAAAAAGTTACCCTTACAATGACATTACTCATTTTATGCGCACCAAAATTTACTTTTGTCTTTGTTTGAAAGTGGTCGTAATCATACTATATCCACTAATATTGATGTGTGGCGATGCAAACAAACATTTTTTATTTATAATGTCCATTTTAGGTGATTCAGATAATTTGAATAACATATAAAATGAAATTATATGAAAAGTAAAAAATAATTTCAATATAAAGTTTCTAGACGATCAACCTGTAAATATTTATATATATTTTTAAAATTTTTTCTTTCATTTGCGGTAAGGAAATATTACTTTTGCGAAAAAAATAAAAATTGTGTGTATTCATTTTTTCAATTTTGACAAGAATGAAAGTGGTCTAAGACATCCTCTGAAAGTAACCGTTCCCTTAGAGGTACCAACGTTGTCGATTTTTTTGTAATAGCCCGATATAGTAGTTGACTCAAACATAAACCATTGCATATCTCAGAACGGATAAAGTGTGACTTAGACCACTATCATTCTAACTGGCACATATGGTGTCGTGAATCGCTTAACATTGCCTAGGCCTTACATCTAAGCGATAAATACTCGAGAGCACTCAACACACCCATTGTAAAAAGAAACTCAGACCAGCTGGACTATAAGTTTATTCTCAACATGCCCTATCAGAATTATAGAGTCACTATTCTGTTCCAATCAAAAAGTCTTGATTTGTGAGACAGTGTAATTAAATAATAATGTTGTCACTCAAATCACTATTATGAAATAGTACGAGAGAACCTCTGAAGAAATAGCTAAAAAGTTAATTTTAGAATCATGGTTTTTTATCTTTCCATTTCTTAATAGAAGTATGCCATCAAACATTTATCGCTGCTTGGGAGACCGGGATCAATTCATTTCATTAAAAACAATATCGTCGCCGTCGCAGCAAAAAAATGGAAAAATTTAATTTTTCGAAAAAAAAAAATAATTTTTCCATTTGAAATCTAAGTCTATGATACGTTTCCCCACCAAAGCATTGTAGCAAAAGCACTGATTCAAGAAGGACATTAAATATATCTAAATTATGATCTTTACTTAAAAATAAAATAAATGTACATCTGAAATAATGTTGTCGCCTTTTTGGAAACGATTTAAAATGCTACATTTCTTGGAAGTTAGGTTTTTAGAAGCGTGTAAATTCTAATTGAAGTAACAAATTTAACTAGTTTATTTAAAATTTTATAAGTAATCTAACTATATAATTTGAATAATATGGCTGGTATGAGATCGGAAAAAATATGACGTTTTTTTCCTTTACTCACATATCTCTTAAACCATATATTGATATATTTACGAACAGTATCATCGATGGAATATGCACCACAAGGAATGAAATGAAAATTATGATGGTAGTTCTCACTGTGCAAAATATCTTTGCAATTATTCTAATTTTGGCAGTCATTTCAAAATTCGGCATAGTCGAGTTACCAATCTTGGAATGTTAACCCCATATGCACTACAGATCCAAAATTTTGCAAATTATCTGGAAAATATTCTACTTTCTCCTTGGACATATATTTATCCGTTTAAAAATAACGGAATTAACTCGACAAATCGATTCGGAACCTGTGCATTGTAACGATTTTTTCTCATATAAAAACTTGACCTAAATTGTATGTTCCACTTTTTCTACCTGTTCCACTTTTGCTGTAGATGTTCCTAGGTTGAAATGTGGATTCTGAATCAGTAAATCGAAAAAATAAATCTGATACGAAATTCAACCGAATATTTAGATGGACTACTATATTTGTCCATTTGAAGTAACTTATATCCAAGCATCTCGTCTTAAAACGCTAAAACTATATCAAAGATTTATTAATTAATGATATTATTAATGAATTGTTTAAACCTCCATGTCTAACGATCTCCTAGATTCACAAAATCTCTATCAGCAAAAGTAGCTATGTGTATGAAATATTGAAATTTCAATAAATAAATTCCGTAATAAAAGTAGCTATGTGTACATTTTTACAAAATCATTTAACCACGCTAAAACGGCATAAAATAATGAAAACATTTTTTGATAAATTTATGAGAAATGGGTGTGGGAAAAAACCAAAAATCAATCATATCAAATTATCGCGAAATGAAACAAATAGACAGTTTTTATGCTCTCCTGAACGATTGGGAAAAAACACATAGCTACTTTTGCTACGACAACGACGACATATATTAAAAAACTAAATGAATTATTTGTAAATATTATTTTAATTTCATTTAAAATATTATTAAAAACAAGTAACTAAGCGTCTGACTTATATATACTAGGCTGGGTCGCTGTCTATAGAAAAGGAAAAATAATTTCCAGTCACCTCATGAAAATAAAGTTTGAATTGTTTAACGATGTTCTGCAAAATATTTCATTTTGATAGATCAAGCCGTCTGTGAGCTAAACGCTCCTGAAAATACCCCTAAAAATCCTGTTTTTCACGTAGCATATTTGTCTGTCTTGTTTTCTGAATTAATAGACCCTCGGAAGCACTTTAAATATAAATTTTGATTCTCGTCTTAGAGTCACTTATTAGTCGAATAATTGGACCTTTATAGTAATTTTTTGTGTTGTTTCATAGTGACAACTGAACAATTTTTTGTATTTGTTAGTGTTATAAATTATATCATTAAAAAGGTATTGATTCCTTCTATTTATTTTTCATAAGACATCTTACCAACTGTTTCCAAGAAATATTAGTTTTAGCTGTCACATTGAAAAACCGAAAAAAATCAATATTAACGTCCAATAATACGACCAATGAGTTATTCTAAAACAAGAATACAATTTTTTATTTAAAATGCTTTCAAGGGTCTATTAATTCAGAAAAAAAATTGGACAAAAGTGCAACATAAGAAAAACAAGTCGGGCGGGGCTGACTATATGATACACTCCACTTTCTATCCGAATACAATTCAATTCGGTAATAAAGTGAAAACGGGAAGGATTATCCTGTAAATGTATATGTTTGACAAAAAATGTTAAATCGGAAAGGACATTTGTATGGGGGTATATTGAAACCTGGAACGAAATAGGTGAAATATAATATGTATAGTTTGGCCAAAATCGGTTAAACATTTGGGAACAACATTTGTATTGGGGCTATATCTAAATCTGAACCGATCTTACCACTTTCACCATAGGTGTTTTTGTTGGATTATAAGGGGTATAGGTGTTAAGCCTATTTTGAAGAAAATCGGGTACAATGTGTGGTTTCTAGAGCGGCAAAAGTCAAATCGGGAGCGACATTTGTATGGGGGCTATATCTAAATCTGAACCGATCTTTCCCACTTTCTGCATAGGTGTTTCTAGTTGGATTATAAGATGTTGTGAAAAATTTTAAAGAAAATAGGGTACAATATGTGGTTTCTAGAGCGGTAAAAGTCAAATCGGGAGCGACATTTGTATGGGGCTATATCTAAATCTGAACCGATCTTACTTTCTGCATAGGTGTTTCTAGTTGGATTATAATATGTCACAAAAAGTGATTCTAAGTCGATCGGTATAATTAACAATGGGTATATCTCGCTTCCCTTTGGGTGCACAAAGACATAATACTCTCGTGGAGTGTGTAATTACAAGGGAAAAACGTGATTTGTATAGATGTTTCCAGGAGCATATAGCTCACAGATGGCTTGATCGTTAAACAATCCAATCTTCATTTCTGGGGGTGACAGCTGCAATTTATTTTCGTGATCCATCCTAATATATAGCCTCACTCTCAGATACATATGAATTAAAGTTATAAGGACTTAAATTTGACTTGGGTCGGAAGGTACTGGAACGATCATGGCACATGGTCCCAGCTTCCACATATAAAGAGTGATTTTTTTGAGGTTAGGATTTTCATGCATTAGTATTTGACAGATCACGTGGGATTTCAGACATGGTGTCAAAGAGAAAGATGCTCAGTATGCTTTGACATTTCATCATGAATCGTCTTACAAACGAACAACGCTTGCAAATTATTGAATTTTATTATCAAAATGCGTGCTCTGTTAAGAAAGTTCATTGCGCGCTTCCATTTTATGGTCAGTTTAATCGACCCACTGAAGCGGCTATTCGGGCTATTGTGACTAAATTTCGCACCAAATTTACATTGTTGGACATTAAACCACCAACACGCTTACGTAGAGTGCGAACTGAAGAAAATATCGCAGCTGTATCGGCCAGTGTTAATGATGACCACCAATTTTCGATTCGTCGCCGTTCGCACCAATTGGGTCTCTGTTACTCAAAAACGTGGAAATGCCAAAATTGGACTAAGCGGATGGACCACCTAAGACGCAGCCGCGGTCAACATTTAAATGAAATTATCTTCAAAAAGTAAATGTCATGGACCAATCTAACGTTTCAAATAAAGAACCGATGAGATTTTGCAAATTTTATGCGTTTTTTTAAAAAAAAAAGTTATCAAGCTCTTAAAAAATCACCCGGTATAAAACAGCTGTATAAACATGATCAAATACCAAGTCATGGTGAATTCCACATTCCAATATGGAAGTTATAAAGAATTAAAATTTAGGGGCGTGGCAAAAGCATAAATATTTTGCAAGTTCAGAGTGATTACAAACACATTTTTAAATTGCAATTGGTTTCGACAAGCCGAATGCAAGTTATATTAGTTTTATTTTGACCTAAGCTTATGCCAATTTGTGTGGGAGGTACCAGAAGGGATGTTTAAATATCGCCCATATTTTAGGATAATAAAATACCTATAAAAAAATTGCCGAATGTCAAATCTCCAGCGCGAATTGCTTGACAATCGTCATGTACGATGCATCGCCAGCGAATATTAAGGCGATTCGTGAAAACATTCACCTATGTGCCTGTTGCGATTCGCACATGTCGATTTGCGTGTGACGAGTCGCGGTTCACGAACCGCTGGCGACTCTCCCAGCGCGAGTAGCGAACGTTTTCGCGAATCGCCTCAGTGTTCGCCGGCGATGAATCTCTGCGATTGCACACAACTTGCGGGCGATTTGCGGGCGATAGAAATGTTTGCACTTTCAAACTACCACTACATCTCAATATTGGTGTGCATAAAATGAGAAATGTCATTATAACGGTAGATTTTTTTTATTTATGACAAAAATAAACGTTTTTAAATTAGAGAAGTGAAGTGAAAGTAAAAAATAAAAATTACCATATCTAATTTTTTGGGGCATTTTTACTTAGACCAATATCATACTAACTAGCAACATGTGCAGTACCGGTCCGAGAACCAAACGAAAAACAAAGGTTTACGTATATGACTATATTAAGACTATACGAGAATATGTTTCTAAAAATATGATGTTTAACCGGAATATCACAAGTTTTGGCGGAAATACAAGCCAAACAGATAAGAGAGCTAATAATAGCTTTGCTGGACCCATCGAGTTTAACAAACTAACTTTTTAATTAAAACAAGTGAAAAAGCGTTAAGTTCGGCCGGGCCGAATCTTATATACCCTCCGCCACGGAGTCCATTCCACAGTATTGTCGGAAGAGTAGGGGCTACCAACTTTACATGGAAGTGAACTACCATATTAGAAAAAATTGTGATGCTTCATTATTATAATATCAAGAATCTTCTACAATATATAAAAATAAAACTTCAAGTGGAATCAAAAATAGAATATTAGGTAGCAATCTTCAAAAATGTACCCTAATTAAATATCATAATTCCAGCTTTAGCCTGCTGATTGGTGCCAAATTTAATCCCATTTAGATCACGTAGGTCGGATATAGAAAGATCTCTTTATTTTTCGAAGTCAAAGAAATGTACACACTGAATTTCATTAATATAATTGCAGCCGTTTGGTTGGCACTATTTTTATCCCCATTTGCCCTAAATTCCGCCTAAAAGCACAAATTTCGTAAAACTTCTCTTTGTTTCGCATCTTCACAGTCAGATGAATGTATTCACCGAATTTCATGATTTCAACTTCAGCTGTTTGTTGGTACCATTTTTATCCCTCTTTTCCAATTGCTTCCCTTAAATGTACGAATTTTGAAAAATCCCTCTATTTTACGTGTCTACGTAATTATAGGGATGTTCACACCGAGTTTCATGTTTCTAGCTGTTGTCGTATCATTGGTACCATTTTTATCCCCTTTTTGTCCCAAAATTACGAATTTTGAAAAATCCCTGTATATAGGCAATTAGAGGGATTTACATTCCAAATTTCATGTTTCTAGCTGTTGTCGTAACATTGGTACCATTTTTATCCCTTTTTGTTCCATTTTGCTCGCTAAAACTTTTACTTATTTTTATACCCTCCACCTCCAGGATGGGGGTATACTAACTTTGTCATTCCGTTTGTAACACCTTGAAATATCGACCTGAGACCCTATAAAGTATATATATTCTTGTTCGTCATAAAATTCTAAGACGATCTAGCCATGTCCGTCCGTCCGTCTGTTGAAAGCACGCTAGCATCTAAACGAAAGGTACAAGAACGTTCAAATTTTCCATAAATGCGTCTTGTAGTCGTAGATCGGTTGGATTGAATGGGGCGAAATCGGCCCAAAGGGAAACATTTTTCCCTCACAAGGACTAAAAATACCCATAATAATCCCTAATATTTTAGCGTATTTAAGCATGTTTTTTCAATATGTCTTTTTATATTTGCTTGATATTTGGTATGCGCATTCCCCTTATAGCGAAAACGTGTACCATAAAGTGATTCTTATTTGTAGGGGTGAAATGCGGCAAAAAAGGGATAAAAATGGTACATATTAAACGACAACAGCTAGAAACACGAAATTCGGTGTGTACATTCCTCTAATTGAGTAGATACATAATATAAAAGTATTTTTTCAAAATTCGTACTTTTAAGGGGTAAAATGGGAATAGAGGGATAAAAATGGTACCACCCAAACGGCTGTACCTAGAATAATGAAATTCGGTGTATACATTCATCTGATTGCATAGACAAGTAAAACACACCGATTTTTCAAAATCGTACTTTTTGGGGTTAAAAATGAAAAAAGGGGATAAAAATAGTACCAATCAATGACCGCAGCTAGAGTCATGAAATTCGGAGTATACATTCCTTTGACTATGTAGACATGAAAAATAAAAGGTTTTTTCCAAATTCGTACTTTCAAGGGATACAATGGGTACGGAGGGATAAAAATGGTACCCACAAAACGGCTGTACCTAGAATGAAGATATTCGGTGTATACATTCAAAATTCGTACTTTTCGGGGTTAAAATGAAAAAGGGGATCAAAATAGTACCAGTTAAATGACCGCAGCTAGAGTCATGAAATTCGGAGTATACATTCCTCTGACTGCGTAGACACGGGGGTAAAAAGGGTACCAACCAAATGGGCGCAGCTGAATCATGGAATTCGGTGCATACATTCCTCTAACTGCATAGACACGCAAAATAAAAAGTTTTTTCCAAATTCGAAATTTTTCTTTTACGGTAAAAATTTGTTGAATCATGAAGTTAGGTTATTTTGCACTATGTACTTCTGATAATGGGTTTTCAAAATTTGTACTTATTAAAATAAAGAGTGATTTTTTTGAGGTTAGGATTTTCATGCATTAGTATTTGACAGATCACGTGGGATTTCAGACATGGTGTCAAAGAGAAAGATGCTCAGTATGCTTTGACATTTCATCATGAATCGTCTTACAAACGAACAACGCTTGCAAATTATTGAATTTTATTATCAAAATGCGTGCTCTGTTAAGAAAGTTCATTGCGCGCTTCCATTTTATGGTCAGTTTAATCGACCCACTGAAGCGGCTATTCGGGCTATTGTGACTAAATTTCGCACCAAATTTACATTGTTGGACATTAAACCACCAACACGCTTACGTAGAGTGCGAACTGAAGAAAATATCGCAGCTGTATCGGCCAGTGTTAATGATGACCACCAATTTTCGATTCGTCGCCGTTCGCACCAATTGGGTCTCTGTTACTCAAAAACGTGGAAATGCCAAAATTGGACTAAGCGGATGGACCACCTAAGACGCAGCCGCGGTCAACATTTAAATGAAATTATCTTCAAAAAGTAAATGTCATGGACCAATCTAACGTTTCAAATAAAGAACCGATGAGATTTTGCAAATTTTATGCGTTTTTTTTTAAAAAAAAGTTATCAAGCTCTTAAAAAATCACCCTTTAGAATGGAAATACAACCAACTGTAGCACCCACTATCTACCAATATTTATGGTATTTAAGCTTTGTGAAAATATAAATATAAGAATATTATTTTTGATTTGAAATAAATAATGGTTTGAAATAATTAAAATATACATTTATTTATAAAATTATTTTTTCAATATTTGTATTTGTTTTGGTTTGGCTATATAAATAAAATTATATTTTCCTGTAATATTACTGCACTTCTACGAAAACCGACAACCTCTGTGGAATGTAATCCATGGTCGAGGGTATATAAAGTTCGGCCCGGTCGAACTTAACGCCGTTTTTACTTGTTTTATTTCAAGTGCATATAAAGCATAAATTTAAAAAAATTGCTTAAGTAGTTGTTGAATTCATAATTCATAACAAGGTTGTATTAAATTTTTAGTTTTATCTTTTTGTATTAATTTGTATTCATTTTTCTCATATTTTAAATTTCTATTTTTTTTCTCAAAGTGTAAACTAGTTGTAGGAAATTACCATGAATTCACCGTAACATATTTCCTTTTATTAACCAGTATTATTTTTGTTTCCCTTTTCTACTATTTTGTATTTAATTGTACAACCAGTTGTACAAGTCGGCTCAATCCGCTCTTGAATTGAAATTGAATTTCTTGGGTTTTATTTGTTGGAACCGGCTTTCGAACCACCTTTCAAGGACTCTAATCAGAGAGTTGAACAATAGTCTAAATAAAGGGTGATTTTTTTAAGAGCTTGATAACTTTTTTTAAAAAAAAAACGCATAAAATTTGCTAAATCTCATCGGTTCTTTATTGAAACGTTAGATTGGTCCATGACATTTACTTTTTGAAGATAATTTCATTTAAATGTTGACCGCGGCTGCGTCTTAGGTGGTCCATCCGCTTAGTCCAATTTTGGCATTTCCACGTTTTTGAGTAACAGAGACCCAATTGGTGCGAACGGCGACGAATCGAAAATTGGTGGTCATCATTAACACTGGCCGATACAGCTGCGATATTTTCTTCAGTTCGCACTCTACGTAAGCGTGTTGGTGGTTTAATGTCCAACAATGTAAATTTGGTGCGAAATTTAGTCACAATAGCCCGAATAGCCGCTTCAGTGGGTCGATTAAACTGACCATAAAATGGAAGCGCGCAATGAACTTTCTTAACAGAGCACGCATTTTGATAATAAAATTCAATAATTTTCAAGCGTTGTTCGTTTGTAAGACGATTCATGATGAAATGTCAAAGCATACTGAGCATCTTTCTCTTTGACACCATGTCTGAAATCCCACGTGATCTGTCAATACTAATGCATGAAAATCCTAACCTCAAAAAAAATCACTCTTTATTAGGGGGTATTTTCAGTCCTTGTTAGGGAAAAATTTTTCCCTCGTCCACTTGCAATCCTAACCGATCTGCGACCGTAAGACACATTTAGGGAAATTTTAAACCTTCTAGCTCATTTCGTTCGGCCGCTAGCGTGTTTTCAACAGGAAGACAGACAGAAATAGCTACCTCGTCTTAGAATTTTACCACGACCCAGAATATATATACTTTATGGAGTCTCCGATGAATATTTCAAGGTATTACAAACGGATTGGTTATAAAACGGTGGTGGTTATAAAAATATAAGGCAGATATAAATTATTTAATCTTTTAAACATGAGCTAAAAGAATATATTTTGCAAAATATAAACAAAATAAACATTTGTAAATGAATTTGCATTCTCTAAAATATAGATGTAAAATTGTCTTGAGTCAGGTTAATATCCCAGTTCAAATCAAATTTTAAATATTGAAAATATAATATTTTTATTATTCACTTTAAATTTGGATAATGAATAACAAATTATACTTCAATGGCTGAATTTTTCGAAAACATTACCTGGATTGTCTGCAATTTTTATTTCTATTTTAAGTTTTATTGTGTTCAAAATCTATGAAATAAATATGAGTTTTTTTATTCTTTGTTTTATATTTTCATGATCATGTTATGATCACACAATTAGTTTTGCATTTAATTAACCATTTTTGCATTTGATTGAGCTATATAATAGTAATAATAAAATATTCTAAAATTAAAGAAATTAGGATAACAAGACAACTTCTGACTGAACTATGACATAGAATATACATATCGAATACTAGGCTAAAAACTTATGCTACAAACTAAATAACGTTGAGGCATATTCAAATGCGAGAAATAATAAGAAATCTTCAAAATCCAAATAACTAAGTTTCTGGTTATTCAACAACTCAAAATCGAAAAATTAAACTAAACCACTAACAGCGTAACTCTATAGTTGAGTCTAACAAAGATATTCTTAGGTACTGTGTGGGAGGCACTAGAGTTTCATGACTCATAGACCCAGCTTAAATTATGGTAAAACAATTCCAAAAACATGATCAACTCAAGTCGTAGTGGATTTCAGGCACCGTTACACAAGTTATAAAGTTTAAAAAGATGCAACTATATTTAAGTCACTCCTTCAATGTGTCACACTTTTTTTCTGTCCCATATGATATACACCCTTACTCCTGAGGGGACAGATCAGATGGCCTCAGGGCCAGGCTACTCAAATACTAAAACAACTTGCATACTAATGTATCCTAATCATAGACAATATCAGATTCTGCCAAAATCTCCGTCGATGGAGCCACACTGAATACAGCAAACGGATAAGCTGTCGCCAGAAGATAGAATTGTTCCCTAACATAGGTGGAGAGTGATCTGTAAAGGGCACAAAATAGGTAAAGATTTCGCGGTATAGTGACTTCGTCGTCGTCGCCATTCCTCATGGCCTTTATCACTTGTTCGGCTGCCACCAAGCCATCAGTCGGAGGCAATAAATATTGGGACTGTGTTAACTTGACGAGCTCGTACATGCGTTTATGGGTCTTCAGGTAGGATGGAAACACTGTAATCGCCCTGACATTGCTCTCCACTTGCTTTAATTCGACTCGTAGTGACGATGTTAGACTACGCACCGCCGCTTTAGTGGCTGCATAAACACTAAACACACAGTTGGGCAATAAGGCCCAGATCGACGATATGTTCACGACCCAGCCATGATCGAGTTCCTTCATTTTGGGCAGAAATATTTGAGTGGTGTACACAATTGCGGTTAAATTCACATTGATCATGCGCTGTATCTCCTGAGGCGAGGGGTTTTCAAGGGGCAACGTCAAGAGGGCAGCGTTATTGACTAGAATGGTGACATCACCCAAATCGCAGGTCACGCGTGCTCTCAAATCCAACAGTTGATCATAGTCGGTGACATCGATCTGCAATTGAATACAACGAGTTTAACGGCGCCAGGTCGGTCAATATGTCCATTTGGTCGGTCGTATCATTGATTTGTACTCACCTTGTATGCTTTCGCTTTGACGCGATAAACGTCGCACAAAAACGCTGCCGTTTCCTCAGCCAATTTGCCTTGAATATCCACCACCGCTACGTGACAACCTCTTTCGGCCAGTGATATGGCTATGTAACGGCCAAGTCCACGCCCGGCCCCAGTTACCTACATATGGAAATGGACTATAATTGCCAATAACTTGTTGAGGACAACGCAGTTCATTTCTTACCACTGCCACCTCACCGACAAATTCCCGTTGGCTCACTGGTCTCGCCCATATCGCCCGCCACCATGAGCGCAAACCATGAATTAATGACCAGGCTAAACTCCAGGGATAGAAAAAAAGTGTGACCAATATTCTTAGGAGATAAGCACGTTCGAGTAAACTTGTTCTTTCAGCCAACAGCATTGCTTGGCGATATTAACTCGTATCTAGTCTATTCACGACTGAAGCAGATGCAAATAAAACGCATATATTTATAAATTAAAATATATAATAAGTAGAATGTTATATTTCGATAAGAATTAGCAGTGTTTACCATCAGCAGGTTTGCGCTTCCAGTGATTCTCAAATTGGACTCTGCTGCGATGCTGACAGCAATGTTTATTTTGGTTTTCTAATTTATTTATTATTTATTTTGAAGCTTTCTTTGCAAAATAAATAAAAAATAAATCTAAACTAGATATATTTCGGCGTTAGTAGTTTATGTTTGGAAATCCGTTTTCTAAATATATACTATTTGGAGTATATCCCACATGAATAATAATGTATGGATATTAGGCTGGGTCGCCGTCCATACAAATGGAAAAACAAGTTCCAGTCACCCCACGAAAATAAAGTTTGGATTGTTTAATGATGTTTCGCAAAATATTTCGTTCCTATATCAAGCCATCTGTGAGCTAAACGCTCCTGAAAATAACCCTAAAAATCGTGTTTTTCGGTGTAATTTTTTTGTGTTACATTTTTTCCCAGTTTTTTTCTGGAATAATAGACCCTTGAAAGCACTTTAAACAAAAAATTTTGATTCTTGTCTTAGAGTAACTTATTGGTCGAATTATTGGACGATTATAGTAATTTTTTGTCGATTTTCATAGTGACTACTGAAGACTTTTTCGTATTTGGTGGTAGTATTTTATACCACTGTCAATACCTTTCCAATGATGCCTAAATGACGAACATCGGAATGAAATTGACGCCACAGCGCCCATTTTTGTAAAAAGCGTTTAAACATTTTGGCTGTGAAAACCGTCGCCTGCATTAAATTATTTCACAAAAATGGAGTCAGTGACCTCATTTTCCGTCCGTTCTTCATCATTTAGGCACCATTCGAAGGGTATTGATAGCTCCTATTTAGTTTTCATTACACCTCATACAAAATGTTTCCAAGAAATATGAGTTTTTAGCTGTCCTTCTGAAAACCCGCAAAAATCAATATAAACGCTCTATAATTCTACCAATGAGCTATTCTAAGACAAGAATAATGAATTTTATTTAAAGTGCTCCCAAGGGTCTATTAATTCAGAAATAAATTGGGCAAAAATGCAACATAAAAAATACACGAGAAAAACATGATTTTTAGAGGTGTTTTCAGGAGCGTTTAGCTCACCGATGGAAATATTTTGTAGATCATCATTAAACAATCCAATCTTCATTTTTGAGGGGTGACCGCTGCAATTTATTTTCGTGAACCATCCTAATGGATACTATGCAAATATTATATTATATTTTTATACACTCCACGAGAGTATTATGTCTGTGTGCATTTGTTTGTAACACCCAAAAGGAAACGTGTTAGACCCACCGTTTATTATACAGATCGGCTTAGAATCACTTTCTGAGTCGACTTAGCAATGTCCGTCTGTCTGTCCATCTATTGTTGTAATCAAATTACAGGTCGCAATTATAGTCCGATCTTAACAAAAATTGGCACAAGTAAGTTTTGTGGATCAATGACGAATGCTATTTAATTTGATGCAAACCGATTCAGATTAAGATATAGCCCCATACAAATGCCGCTCCCGATTTGACTTTTTCCGCTCTAGAAATATTGTACACATATTGTATCCGATTTTCTTTAAATTTGGCACAAAATCTCATAATACAACTAGAAACACTTATGCAGAAAGTGGGTAAGATCGGTTCAGATTTAGATATAGCCCCCCATACAAATGTCGCTCCCGATTTTACTTTTTCCCATCTACAAACCTCATTTTGTACCCGATATTCTTCAAATTTGGCACAACATCTTATAATACAACTAGAAACACTTATGGAGAAAGTGGGTAAGATCGGTTCAGATTTATATATAGCCCCCATACAAATGTCGCTCTCGATTTGACTTTTTCCGCTCTAGAAACCACATATTGCACCCGATTTTCGTCAAATTTGGCTCAACACCTTATAATCTAGCTAGAAATACCTATGCAGAAATTGGGTAAGATCGGTTCAGATTTAGATGTAGCCCCCATAAAAATGTCGCTCCCGATTTGACATTTTCCGCTCTAAAAACCATATATTGTACCCAGTTTTCTTGAAACTTGGCACAATATCTAATAATCTAACTAAAACATCTATGGTGAAAGTGGGTAAGATCGGTTCAGATTTAGATATACATTTATTTATATATATACAAATATTGATCCCAAATGTTTTACCGATTTTGGCTAAACTGTACATATTATATTTTACCTATAAACATACAAGTGGGTCACAGCGTTCCATGTTTCAATATACCCCCACACAGATGTTCTTTCCGATTTAACATTTTTTGTCGAACACATACATTTACAGGATACAAAAATCCTTCCCGATTTCACTTTTTTACCGAATTGAATTGTAATAGGATAGAAAGTGGACTTTAGCCTTTCCTACTTTTCCTATCTTGTTATTAGTGAATTTATTTCGCTTTCTGCTCTCACGGTAGCGCACAGTGTACTTGGTGCAAAACTACATTTATCGATAATTACTTTTCTAAAATCAATGATGCAGTTCTATAGAAAACTGTTTCACTGAGAATAATCCATAATTTGTTTTAGTAAACAGTAATATTTGGTTTTATTTTTTCT
Source organism: Polietes domitor (assembly GCA_947397865.1). Classification (NCBI taxonomy): domain Eukaryota; kingdom Metazoa; phylum Arthropoda; class Insecta; order Diptera; family Muscidae; genus Polietes; species Polietes domitor. The sequence goes on from OX377620.1 coordinate 51,164,021, forward strand.
TTTTTTTTCATTTTGGTCTATAATCAATATTTGCTTTGAACTGGGATGTTTTAGACGGATATTCGGAACGTGTGTTGTGCTTCTCATTCCTTGAGAATAATTTACTTAAAGAGGCCGGGCATCTTGTTGAAAAGGCGCTGCGAAGCGTGCGTGTAGCCAAGTAATAAATGTCACCATGCCATTAGTAAATAATTTTGCATTATTTAAAATATCAGTAGAAATCAATTAATATTTTGCCCTAGAAAAAATATAGTGAAGTCGTTTAAAATATATCCACCGCTAACAATTAATTAAAAATTTTATTTGGATTGTATATGGGCATCTCCCAGTGGCCTGAACGCGACATTCGCACGCCTTAAACTACGCCAAAAACAAGAAAGAAACTGAAAAAGTCGATAAGCCTTTTTAGTGTTCTAAAGCGCTTAAAGAGTACTACATTTTAAAAATATATCGTCAGGATTTAGTACAAAAATTATAAACAATTTTACATCGAAATGGACGCGACAAAACACAGAAGTACTTTTGAAGGTCTTGTAGAAATATCAGCGATTATTTGAGAACTTTTTTTCCTTAAATACATGTAAATGAAGGTCAGAGGTTATATTTTGTTTGTAGATTTATGAAATATGAGAATTATTTCTTAATTTTTTATTAGGTACAGCAGAAATACGGACGGGACAACAATTTTCACTCGTTGTAAAAAAATTTAGTAATTTTGTTTATAACACTTCAACTTTTCGTAAAAATAAAAGAGAACACGTTAGCTTCATGTTTCATAAAAAAGTTGTCGAAATAAAGAAAAAATAATGTAAAAAACTATTAGTGTGGTCTGATTTCATTTTTTTGGTAGACCTTTTTTGGGAGATGCCCATATGTAGTTCATTAGAAATGAGCGAATTAAAAATTTATAAACGTTTGCAGTTTTTCTTGGAAAGAAATAAGTTTGCTCCATCTTCTCACCACAACAAAATCCAACAACAAAATTAAAAAAATCCAACAACTTCCACCAATCGTTGAACAAACTCTGTTCAAAAGTTCAAGACATTCGGGTCGAAGCAAAAAGTTTTGTATGAAAAATGCATTTTGAGTCATTTGAGTATATGAGTCATTCCATGTCAAGCGGTAGGGTTTTTGAACTCGATAGCTGCGATTGTTTTGAAAGTTTGTGTATGTATTCCTCTTCCGTCTACAAAGGGGGTCATAACTTCTAAATTTTTCCATATGGGTGATTCCACGTAAAGTGACCCTTTTTGTTCGACAAAATTTCAAAATCAAAATATTAGGGGTTATTAGGGATTTTTCCTTGTGGTGGAAATTTATTCCCCTGTCGACCTATTTGGCCCATTTGCAATCCCATCCGATCTACAACTATAAAACGTATTCATGCAAAATTTGGAAGTCCTAGCTCCTTTCGTTTAGACGCTAACAGACGGAGGGACACGGCTAGATCGCCTTAGAATTTTATGACGTTCAATAATATATGGGTAAAGTGACCCTCGACAAAATTTCAAAATCAATTTATAGTTTAAAAAACACCAATAAACATTCGTAATATTTAATTGTGACAACAATAGGTCTGCTCATTTCCTTTTCCAGATGTAGACTGGTGTCGTAAGATGATTTCCCTCAAAATGTCACGCCCGTTACAATTTAAATAACCTACATTTCCTATATCCATAAAGAGATGTCGGTAATGTATACTTTAGAAGAAGGTGTATGAACTACTCTTTTGATTAGCAAACATGAATAAAGTCATTAAATGGAAGAATATTACGGAATTCAAGAAAATAAGTAAAACCTCAAGATTTTCTTCAAAGCTAATGACACACCCGTGGCGCTCAAGATTTTAGTATATCTCCTATATTTAAAAGGCTAAGACATATTTGTATTTGCACTAATATTTCGATTAACCTGATGTTTTCATTTGGCAATATAGCAAAAATCTCAGTCAATGAATATGGGAGATATTTAAACATATTTAAGGAAATGTGTCACACCCGTTCCACTGGAATCACCCATATGTCTTTTACATATAGACATTGTCTTTTCCGTTAAAATATTAGCTATTAAAAAATAAAGCAAAATAAATTTTTCCAATTCTTTTATATTTTTATGGGTTTCTTTTGTGTCAGCAAACAATTATTTTTTTGAAAAACAATCAATTTTTTTACTCTCACGGTAGCGTCAAGTAGTGCCTTAAGGACCCGCTTTGAATAACTGACATATATAAATAATTAAACATATAAACGGATGCTGTAGGACTTATATTAATTTACTTATATTATAATTTTACAAAAAAGTTTAAAAATATGAATAAAAAAATAATATGGTTTTCCTGTTTAGAAAGCCTAAATACACCAGAAAATAATATACATTAACCTTAATCTAATTAAACGATTTAAAACTAAAGTGAAACTTCCAATTTCTTTTGAAATCACTAACAGTACTTTTATCTTTCCCAATAATGCTTAAAAAATTGCCAAAGTGGGCAAAGGCGAATAAAGTTGCAGAAAATAAGTTTGCTAGAGAAAACATACAGATTCGTTCGAAAATGTTAATCGACTAAATTAAAGACTTATAAGTATGCAAAGGCACACAAAACCAGTTTTTACCCATAAATAAAGATTTTGGGACTGGTAGAGGAATTTCACAAACATATTTTAGTTTTACTCGACCTACACAGTTTCTGGGTATAGGCTTCTTACTTGATGATTTCTTGTCACCGTAGATAATAAACCAACTTTGTGACCTTCCTCTATGTTTGTGTTTTACTCTAGCAATGTCAGATGTGAAACAAAACTAGTTGAGAACCTCTGCTTATGCCAGTGTTTTTGTAGATTTTAAGACGTCGAGAAATGTCTTTGTAGCTGTGTTCGCACAATATTCTGGTTATCAATAAATAAAATTAAGAAATCTGGTTTGGTTTCAATTTAAAATCTTCACCATAAAAACCCTATGCGCCCGTGTCGAAGTTCAAACACCTTCCGTCATGGTGTACATTCCACACTATAGCTGTATGAGTCGACACCGGTATTGCATCAAAATCGGGGAGTAAAACCACAATTTGTGTGATCCACATTACTGCTGGAGGAGTCGACACCGGTATTGCATCAAAATCGGAGAATAAAACCACAATTTGTGTGATCGCTCCACACTACTCAAGTACCTTCGACGAAAATTTTAATAAAAAAATCCTTAAAAGACTTTTCGAGTTTATTTGCACACAATTTTTGTGTTGCATTTTGAACCAAAAGGTTCGTTGGGTAGAGTCAAGAAACAAGCGTTGTGTTTATTACCATCAAATTCTAAACAACTGGCGTTTCCGATTTAAATAGAGCCAGTTCGCTTTGACTTCATATTCAACTATAAAATTTATATTTTTTGCATGTTGACATATCGCTGATATTCTTTTAGCAAAACCTACTATTCTATTAATAAAAGTTTAAAAACTTATAAATATTGCATTAATACATTATTTTAATCTGGATTTCTTCTTTAGCCATTCGGTTTTTAGAATGGTCTTTACCTGTTTTTGACTTGTTTCACTGGGTTTTTATCATCGAAGACACCAACGATGCCGACTTTGTTCTTTTCTCTCTGAGCAGGTTTCCAATAATAATGGACCTGTTTGCCTCCCGCTGAGGCCATAGTTAATTGAAAACACTATAAATTTTATTTATTTATTTATTTTACGAGACTTTTGTACACAGAAAAACAGCTGGTTTTGACATATACGAAACAACATCAAAAGGAATACAATTAGAATATTACCGCCATCTACATGTCAGACCGGCTGTAGTGTTATTTAGACTTCTGTTTAGATCGATCATATGATCGAACATAAACACTCTCCATCTATGCTGGTTCCAATTTAGTTTTATTTCAGCAGCGAGGAGGAAAGCAAGTGATGATCAAAAATAGCACAATATACAAACATAGGGTGGGCCATTTAAAACTTTAAATTTGAACTACCGATTACTTTGACTTTGAGAGGTATAACAATTTGCATTTATTTTTATTTGCAGGCTTATGTTTGACATTTGCAAAATGGGACGCTCGAACAAAATTGGGAAATATTAAAAATATTCTTCCAAAGTAGTGGACAATTTTCGAGAAGAGATCGGCCTTCAGTTCAGCCTTCATGAAGCTCATTTTCATCTCGGTGGCTATGGCAATAAGCAAAATTGCCGCATATGGGGTTCAGAGAACCCACACGTGATTATTGAGAAGTCAATGCAGCTTCACAATATACGTTTTCATATCTGTATGCATTTTTTAATGGTACCACTGGCGAACTGTGTTGTACGCCCACCTACAATATAGTGAAGAAACTCTGGTGCATCAATACCATCGGCTTTCGTGCAGTGGTGGTTACATCTCATCAATGCAGGTGTCAAACAACTGGCGTTTCCGAGCAATCCCAATAAGCACCGTCCTTTTCTGAAGCCAAACAAAACTAAATGGACTTAAAGAGTTAAGAATTAGAATTCATAAAATATGGGTGTTTATAGCGTGAATGAACTCGAATATTTATATGGCAACATCTCTCCTGTTAAAAGGTTGTCATGCTGACGGCTTCAACCAAAAAATTGTTTATGTATGTTTATTAGGTTGTCTCGTCTGCTGATGGCAGTAGAATGTAAATAAATTATGACAAGAGGTCACAGTAAATCATATAAAAACAGGTTACAAACGCAAATTTAAACTAAACCAAAAAAGTCATAAATATGCATAATAGAAAGAGAGAGAGATATATATATATATAAAAGAGTTGTGTTACTGACTGACTTATCATTGACCAACCCACAGACCAAACGGCTGAAGCCAGGGTCATGAAAATTTCAGGGTAGTTCCAAATATGCTTTTAGGGGGTAAAATGGCCCAAAAAGGGATAAACATCGTGCTTCGTACTGACTAAACGGCAGTAGGTATAAACATGAAATTCGGGAGTTCCTTACAATGACCATACAGACGAGCTACAAATAGGGATTTTTCGAAATTTGTACTTTTAAGGGAGGAAAGAGACAAAAAGGGATAAAATTAGTACCAATTTAAGAATTGCAGCTAGAATCGTGAAAATATGTATTTACATTCCTCTGACAACGTAGACTTGCAATATAAATTGATTTTTCGAAATTTGTACTTATAAGGAGTGAGCGGGACAAAAAGGGATAAAAATGGTACCAACAAAGTATAGTAGCCAGAATAGTGAAATTTGGCATATAAATTCCTCTCACCACATAGAATCGCAATATAAATGCATTTTGTATTTTTAAGGGTTGCGCGGGACAAAAAGGGATAAAAATGGTACCAACTAAAGTATTGCTGCTAGAATCTTGAAATTTGATGTGTAAGATCTTCTGACAATGTAGAAGTGCAGTAAAATTGGATTTTTCGAAATTTGTACTTATAAGAGGTGAGCGGGACAAAACGGACAGAAATGGTACCAACTAAAGTATTGCAGCTAGAATCTTGAAATTTGATGTGTAAGTTCTTCTGACATTGTAGAAGCGCAGTAAAATTGGATTTTTCGAAATTTGTACGTATAAGAGGTGAGCGGGAAAAAACGGACAGAAATGGTACCAACTAAAGTATTGCAGCTAGAATCTTGAAATTTGATATGTAAGTTCTTCTGACCATGAAGAAGCGCAGTAAAATTGACTTTTTCTATAGTCGTGAAATTTGGTATGTAAGTTATTCTGCCCATGTAGAAGCGCAGAAAAATTTGATCTTTCGAAATTTGTTCTTATAAGAGGTGAGCGGGACAAAAAGGGATAAAATAGTACCAACAAAATTATTATAGCAAGAATCGTGATATTTGGTATGTTAATTCCTCTGATCCTCTGTATAAGCGCATTAAAATTGGAATTTTCAAATTTTGTACTTTTAAGGGTTACGAGGGACAAAAAGGAATAATAATAGTACTAATTTAAGTATTGCAGCTATAGTCGTGAAATTTGGTGTGTCAATTCCTCTGACAACGTAGAAGAACAAATCCAAATTGATTTTTCGAAAATTGTACTTTTAAGGGGAGAGCGGGACAAAAAGGGATACAAATGGTACCAACTTTAGGATTACAGCTAGAATCATGAAATTCAGTATGTAATTTCCTCTGACCATGTAGAAGCGCCATCAAAATGGATTTTTTTCGAATAAAAGGCTCTGCGGTTGTAATTTTTTGTTAAAAACTGGGTAGAAAATGATAAAAAATATATATACGAAGGGAGTTCAGTGCACATCGACAAACACATTCCTTTGACTGTATATGAGTGCTATGTTTCCAATTAACTATTTTAGAAATGAACATCAAATAAATACTATCCTAAAACAGAGACGAATAAAACTAATAACAAATACCTGGCTTTTTCGCGTGCGAAGCAGCGGGTGCTGCTAGTAGTGCTGCCCATTTGCTGATCTGTTCGCAAATTGTAAAAATGGCAAATTGGTTCATATTTTAGTTTTCACTTCCATTTGAATTTTAGTTTTCACTTCCTTGACAATCCTAAATGAGTTAAGTTGCATGCGAGCCTCGTAAAATACAAATCGAACTAAATATGTGACATTTTTTGAGGATTTTATAAAAATCATCAAAAATAGTACTAAAATCTTAAACATGTATCATTTTTGTTAAATGGTTTGATAAGATTTTAATTTGAAAATTTTCTAGAAAAGCCTGATTTTTAGAATTCATACTTTTTTGAATATTTGTAATATATCTATTCACATTCGTATTCAAAACTTTTGGGAATTTTTTTTTATTGTAATTCACTATTATCTATAGGCGTTATTTTAAGCAACATTTGATATTCCTGTGCGTACAGTCGGATGGGTCACGAAAATTAATTGCTGAGGTCATCCTCCAGAAATGATGATGGGATTGCTTAATGATGATCTACAAAATATTTCGTCACTGGTTCAAGCCATCTGTGAACTAAACGCTCCTGAAAACACCTTTAATTTTTGTCCAATTTTTTCTGAATTAATAGAACCTTGGAAGCGCTTTAAGTACAAATTATTATTCTTGTCTTAGAATTGGACGTTTATATCGGAGGTCAATAATAAATTTTACAAAAATGAGCGTTGCGGCGTCAATTTCATTCCGATGTTCATCATTTGGGCATCATTCGAAAGGTATTGACTGCAGCTATTTATTTTTAATAAAATACTACCACCAAATACAGTTGCCACTGTGAAAAACAACCAAAAATGGTTATAAACGACCAATCAGACTTCAGCACAACCTTTGGTCTTGAACCAAAATAAATGACAACACATACAACATAACAGACCAACAATGTGTACATTCTACAGTGGATACAAAATAATGAATTTAAGAATTTCGTACTTATAGGATCAAAATTGGATAAAAAGGGTACCAACCGAACGGCTATAGCTGGAATCATGAAATTGCCGTAATTCTACACTCCCCTGACTGTGTGGACGTGAAATACTAAACAAAAGTGACGAAACAAATAATTGATTAAGATCAAATTGTATAAAAATATTTATCTTTATAGTGCTAATCTTTTTCTGTGGTGTTTCCATAATTTTGGTCGGTTCAGATTTTAGAATATTGAAGTTCGTTAAATTGATTTCATATTTTTCGTGTTTTTGACATTTTAAAAATGTAAAATTTTTAAACTTCCCAAGGAAATGTCCATAAGTACAAAGTACAGAAAACAACATCGTACGGGAACATTGAACATATTTAACACAATGCCACATAAAACAATATTGTTGTATACATTCGTAGTTACCGCAGACAAAATGCCAAAAAGATACAAATCGTTTATGGCCACTAATAATTCGTTTTATGAGGCTTAAGCATTTTTTTCTGTTCTTACCATCGGTCGTAATATGAACATTTTTCTTGAAACCAAAAAAAAAAAAACATTAATCCATTGATCGCAGTCGCCGTTGCCGTCGTCGTCGTCAGTGTTGCAAGTTAAAGGCCGCGAGGCCATACGCTTGCGTATTTTTCAACATCAAATTGTGCACTTGTTGCACAGACATGTTGCTGGGACACGGAGAAGAAAAAAGTAGATGTTTTGTGTAGATGATGATGATGACCAGCCACCATAAATGTCTGTGCCAAAAAAATGCCAAAGGATCTTGGTGAGGAGATGAGAAAAAAAGCTAAATGTTAACATTGCTTACACTCGAATAGAAAAGTTCATCGTACGCTGATCAACACATAATGTATGTTAAACTGTGTAATACTGAATTTGTAAGTGTAAGACGGTCTATCTTGGACCGCGAAAGTAAAAAAACCTTTGTAATGTATTACGAAATTATAAACAGTAAAAAAAATCATTATTTGGCATTTAAACGAAAGGAGCTAGGGCGTCCAACTTTTCCAAAAAAGCGTCTTATAGTCGTAGATCGGTTAGGATTGAAACTGGGCGAAATCGACCGAAAGGGAAACATTTTTCCCTCACAAGGTCTTATAATATCCATAATAACCCCTAATATTTTAGAGTATTTCAACATATTTTTCAATATGTCTGCTTGTACTTAATTGATAGGTATGCGTATAATATATATAACAAAAACGTGCACCATAAAACTATTCTTATCCGTAGGGGTTGAAATGGGGCGAAAAGGGATAAAAATGGTAAATAACAAACGACAACAGCACGTAACACGAAATTCGGTGTGTACATTGTTCTAATTGAGTAGATACATAATATAAAAGTATTTTTCCAAATTCGCACTTTTAAGGGATAAAATGGGAATAGAGGGATAAAATGGTACCAACCAAAACGGCTGCACCTAGAATAATGAAATTCGGTGTATACATTCCTCAGATTTTTGAAATTCGTACTTGTTGAGTTTAAAATGGAAAAGGGGATAAAAATAGTACCAACCAAATGATCGCAGCTAGATCATGGAATCATGGAATTCGGTGTATACATTCCTCTGACTGCATAGACTCGCAAAATAAAAAGATTTTTCCAAATTCGTACTTTTACGGCAAAAATTGTTTGAATCATGAAGTTAGGTTATTTTGCACCATGTACAAAAGTATTTATAAACTCCACGAGAGTATTATGGCTTTGTGCATTTGTTTGTAACACCCAAAAGGAAGCGAGATAGACCCTTTGTTAAGTATACCGATCGACTTAGAATCACTTTCTGAGTCGATTAAGCAATGTCCGTCTGTCCATCTATTATTGTAATCAAATTCAGGTCGCAATTATAGTCCGATCTTAACAAAAATTGGCACAAATAAGTTTTGTAGGTCAAGGACGAATTTTATTTAATTTGAGACAAATCGGTTCAGATTTATATATAGCCCCCATACAAATGTCGCTCCCGATTGGACATTTTCCGCTCTAGAAACGACATATTGTACCCGATTTTATTTAAATTTTACACAACATCTTACAATCCAACTAGAAACACCTATGCAGAAATTCGGTAAGATCGGTTTAGATTTAGATATAGCCCCCATACAAATGTCGCTCACATTTTCCGCTCTAGAAACCCCATATTATACTCGATTTTCTTTAAATTTGACACAACATCTTATAATCCAACTAGAAACACATATGCAGAAATTAGGTAAGATCGGTTCAGATTTAGATATAGCGCCCATACAATGTCGCTCCCGATTTGACATTTTCCGCTGTAGAAACAACATATTGTACCCGATTTTCTTTAAATTTGGCACAACTGCTTATAATCCAAATAAAAAACCTATTGTGAAAGTGGGCAAGATCGGTTCAGATTTAGATATAGCCCACATACAAATGGCGCTCCCGATTTGACATTTTCCGCTGTAGAAACGACATATTGTACCCGATTTTCTTTAATTTTGGCACAACAGCTTATAATCCAAATAAAAAACCTTTTGTGAAAGTGGGTAAGATCGCTTCAGATTTAGATATAGCCCCCATACAAATGTCGCTCCGGATTTGACATTTTCCGCTCGAGAAACCACATATTGTACCCGATTATCTTTAAATTTGGCACAACATCTTATAATACAACTAAAAACACCTATGCAAAAATTGGGTAAGATCGGTTCAGATTTAGATATAGCCCCCAAGCAAATGTGGCTCCCGATTTGACTTCTGAAGCACCCACTATCTACCAATATTTATGGTATTTAAGCTTTTTTTGAAAATTTAAATATAAGAATATTTTTTATGTTATGAAAGTGGAAGGATCGTTTTGTTTTTTAAAATTGTTACGTCCCTGAGGATGATCGACGAAGTCGTTCAAATATCGGGAACAAAATTGAAAAATAAATAATAAACAAACAAGATCTTGTTTTCATTTACTTGAGACCTTAAGCCGTACAATAATACAAACCAGAATATTTTTTATTTTAATTGATTTGAATTATTATCTCGATATATATAGTGTAAACGTCCCTACAAACATTTGAATGATATATCACCAAGAAGATAGTGCGGCAATATCTGTCATTTATCATTTTGAAGAAATATTGGCGATATAGATTTTGCTGTCATTTTTCGTTTGAATGTTTCGGAAATAATAAAAGAAAATCAATGTTTCATTAGAAATCCGTGTTTATTTTCATATTTTGTTGGTACATTGCAAAATGGACTAGCACGCTATAAGTAAAAGAGATCCTACAAGTTGAAGTACTAAATGAAATCAGTAGTAAGTGATGAAAAGCCAACTGATAAGTTGATTATTGATGCACATCTTTTATCAGACATTAAGATGTTTTGCATTTCACAGAGGCAATGTTTTCAAAACGAATTGGAGGAGTGGCATGCAGTTTTGATAGACACGCTCTCAAAAGGCTTTTAACTGACCGCTTGGTCAACAAATTTACTTGGATGCTTCCATATCTAGTTATTATGTTTTAATTTTGCCTAAGCAACTTTTTACAATATTCACAAACATAATTCTTCGAGTGTACGAAAATAGTTTGCAAAGATCCCCCACAGAATAATACGAACTCTGTGCGTACAGTAAGGCTCTGGATCAGGGTTTAATGTATAATAAATGTTAAGATTACAAATGTACACTTCACTTCTCCTCCAACCAAAGCCAGGAGATCTCTTGTCTGATATTGAACGTACTCGTAATGTGAGATAAGCGGCAATTTTACGATTTATACAAACATACATCATATAATCATATGGGACATTTCATAAAAGATTTTTAATTTTTTAAATAAATATTTAATAATATGTAGATAAATTAAATCTTGAGGCATGATGGAAACCACTTCGTAATTTTCTTAACTTTCTACGATTTATTAAATTTGATAAATAGTAGATTTTTGGAAGAAGTCAAAAGTGAAGAATGTGTGAACTTTCTTCAAAATCGTTCAGGAGTGGCTTAATTTACCACTTTTTCATATTGAATTTGACAACTTATTTCTGAAACTGTGTTGAAACAGGTATACCAAAAAACCAAGTCTCTTCAAAGCAACTGACTGACTTGGTTTTTCTGGAATTGTCCTTATGCCGATATTGATTGTTGTTAATCGGTCGTCAATATTTTGGCTTTTGGTAAAGCAAGTGCGTTCAAGCGGGCGCATTTGCATCAGTTTGAACTTGAGCATTCAGTGTCGAGTTTCTTTAGCTGTTTTCCATCCTTCAAGTCATATGTTTTCAATATATTTATGTATCTGTGAGGAAACCTTCAGCTGGTTAAGGCTTATCTTATTATAAAGCTATCAATGTGATTATTATACAGAAAAGCCATGTGGAGTAGAGGCAATTGCAATTTATTTGTTGTCATAAGAATTTATGATTATACGGGAATTGTTTAAATACCTTCAAGTGGTTGCCGTTGGATTTTATGAGTAATTGTCTCAGTAATGACATGATTATAACAATTTGCAACGAGGGAATACATAAATAAGAACATTACTTCATTATTATTTGCTGTAGAAGCATGGAAATAAATATTATCTTGAATATTGGCATATTTGAGTGACTGAAAACTTGAATATTCGAATGAATATGATGATGTCAAATATTGCAAACAAAACCCAAGGACAAGAAAATGTATAGTCATCAAAAAGGTTCAAATTAAATGTTTAACTTTAAAAATATTTTACAGCAAAGTATTTTTAGCCACGATTATTGGTGATATTTTAAAATATCTTTGGAAATATTTCCCATTAAAGAGGACCATTTATGAACAGCAAAACAACTATCAAATCATTGGTATTTTGAAATCCTCCATCGTAGGGTAGGTGTATAGTAAGTTTGTCATTTCCTTTGTCACCTTTGTATCGATTTGATCACCAGACGAAAATATTGGTCTAATAAAGGGTGATTTTTTAAGAGCTTGATAACTTTTTTTTAAAAAAAACGCATAAAATTTGCAAAATCTCATCGGTTCTTTATTTGAAACGTTAGATTGGTCCATGACATTTACTTTTTGAAGATAATTTCATTTAAATGTTGACCGCGGCTGCGTCTTAGGTGGTCCATCCGCTTAGTCCAATTTTGGCATTTCCACGTTTTTGAGTAACAGAGACCCAATTGGTGCGAACGGCGACGAATCGAAAATTGGTGGTCATCATTAACACTGGCCGATACAGCTGCGATATTTTCTTCAGTTCGCACTCTACGTAATCGTGTTGGTGGTTTAATGTCCAACAATGTAAATTTGGTGCGAAATTTAGTCACAATAGCCCGAATAGCCGCTTCAGTGGGTCGATTAAACTGACCATAAAATGGAAGCGCGCAATGAACTTTCTTAACAGAGCACGCATTTTGATAATAAAATTCAATAATTTGCAAGCGTTGTTCGTTTGTAAGACGATTCATGATGAAATGTCAAAGCATACTGAGCATCTTTCTCTTTGACACCATGTCTGAAATCCCACGTGATCTGTCAAATACTAATGCATGAAAATCCTAACCTCAAAAAAATCACTCTTTAGTTGTAGATCACTTGGGAATACAAATGAACGAGACCACAGAGAGGAAAAATCTCCGACAAGGACTGCAGACATAGAAATTAGAATAGTTATGTCAGAAATAAAAATAAAATAAAAATAAAAATAAAAATAAAAATAAAAATAAAAATAAAAATAAAAATAAAAATAAAAATAAAAAATAAAAATAAAAATAAAAATAAAAATAAAAATAAAAATAAAAATAAAAATAAAAATAAAAATAAAAATAAAAATAAAAATAAAAATAAAAATAAAAATAAAAATAAAAATAAAAATAAAAATAAAAATAAAAATAAAAATAAAAATAAAAATAAAAATAAAAATAAAAATAAAAATAAAAATAAAAATAAAAATAAAAATAAAAATAAAAATAAAAATAAAAATAAAAATAAAAATAAAAATAAAAATAAAAATAAAAATAAAAATAAAAATAAAAATAAAAATAAAAATAAAAATAAAAATAAAAATAAAAATAAAAATAAAAATAAAAATAAAAATAAAAATAAAAATAAAAATAAAAATAAAAATAAAAATAAAAATAAAAATAAAAATAAAAATAAAAATAAAAATAAAAATAAAAATAAAAATAAAAATAAAAATAAAAATAAAAATAAAAATAAAAATAAAAATAAAAATAAAAATAAAAATAAAAATAAAAATAAAAATAAAAATAAAAATAAAAATAAAAATAAAAATAAAAATAAAAATAAAAATAAAAATAAAAATAAAAATAAAAATAAAAATAAAAATAAAAATAAAAATAAAAATAAAAATAAAAATAAAAATAAAAATAAAAATAAAAATAAAAATAAAAATAAAAATAAAAATAAAAATAGAAATAAAAATAAAAATAAAATTAAAAATAACTAGTAAATCAAAATTTTTTTTTTTCAAATCCATGCTTTATGCAAGCAGAATTCTATTGGGCCTAGAAATTCTTTTTTAGTTATCTTTTGTAGAAGGAAAAATTACTGCGTTATCAGGAGCAGAAATAATAGATTTTTAATTTGTGGTTTGTATGTGAGGTACCACGCCCCTTTGTCCATTCCCGCCCATATTTGCAGCAGCACTTAAAAAATGCACACCAAACCGACGTACCAAATTTTGTTCAAATACCGTTATCAGGAGCAGAAATAATAGATTTTTAATTTGTGGTTTGTATGGGAGGTACCACGCCCCTTTGTACAATCCCGCCCATATTTGCAGCAGCACTTACAACATGCACACCAAACCGACGTACCAAATTTTGTTTAAATACCGTTATCAGGAGCAGAAATAATAGATTTTTAATTTGTGGTTTGTATGGGAGGTACCACGCCCCTTTGTCCAATTGGTCAAAATTTTCCATTTCCTTGTATTGTCATCGAAAATGATTAAGTGTGCAAAATTTGAGCAAAATTGGTTGAGAAAAAAGCTTTCAAAAATTGATTTCAAATTTTGTGGCACACAAACATATATAGAAAGTAACCTTATATAAAGCATGGAAGAAAAATAAAAATAAAAATAAAAATAAAAATAAAAAATGAAATTATTTACAAGGATTTACGATATATCAAACATTGGAATGATATTGGCAACCCTTCAGCTCTACCTGTCATAAAAGTATTTACCCACTTTTGAAATAATGTCGAATCGGAAAATATTTCCTTCGGAATTGCTATGCTTATCGATTTATCTCTCGTGTGTCATTTCCGCCGTACATAGCCGCTGTTTGTTCGTGAAACACGGAACATTTCAACGATATTGCCGTGGTGTCTATCCCCAGGAGGTGTCTCTAAAATACCGCGATAAAATCATAAATATTGGTGAGCCGTATGCCATCTTCCAGTCGCTCAATAATTCCGCCGAATATATTGTGTCCCTGAAACGTTCGGAATTGCACTTGTGCCCGACCATACAAACCAGTGGTCCACGGAGCTACAATTGTGTGCCCACACAAACGGAGATTTCATTCGTACGTGCCATGGGCCTCTGCCACGAATACAATTTGCAAATAGCCAATGAGTTGATCAAACATTGTTTGGATCAAAACGGGAGGCACGAAGCGTTTGTGAGGCCGGATAGACAACTGCTGCACTATACGCTCGTTACGACGCTGAAAACCTCGGGTGCCGATCATTTTCAATTAAGCCAAATATTCAACGTCATATGGCTGGCCATTGGGGCTGCTGTTGCTGCCGGTGATTTGTGGTTTAAGCCAATTTGCTTAGCCCGTGGCCGAATTATTCTTGGCGTATTCTTGTGTGTGTTTTCTTTGTAATTGTTTGATGTTTATCTCAGAACCAATGAGTTTACATTCTGTATCAATGTACAAACATACATACATGTGCATAAATAAGTATGTTTGAATTCGAATTTTGTTAATGCAATAAATTGTTGTTAATTGAAATTATTTCGTTTTCCTATACATTTTATGGTGAATCCAACAAATAACTGACCACTCCTTGGTTAGAGCATCGGAACACAGTGGCTGCGTACAATGAAAAAATATAATCTTTGAAATCCGAATCCGGGCCGAATGATGGAACGCAATGAAACCAGCATATGCCCGCTACTCTCCATACGGAAAATTTTCACATTTTCACCAGTTTCTATGCCATTAATGAGGTATCTGCAGTTTTCTTTGTTTCGAATAAGGTCAAGTTTAAGGATATCCCTTTGAGGCAAAATCGCTTTATGCCGAGAAAAGTCATTTTGTGCTGCCCCACTACTTAGTTGCAAGATGTCCACACCTACTTTTATCTCAGATTCCAGATCCAAAGCTTCATTAGTATCATTTTTATCTCTTTTTGTCCCACTTCCCCTTAAAAATACTACTGAAGCAACACTCAGCTATAAATGCAACACTCTCATATAAATGCAGTGCATTACGGCGGGAGGAAGATAAGGTACAGGATGGAGGAAATAGGGAGTAGTGTCTGTTGACATTTATTTTCAATTTCTGAATATCATAATTGGCGAGAGAGATATTTGCCGGAAGTCGATTCTACATACGGATAGTACAGGCGAAGAACGAATTCATTCTGTAAGTGTAGTGCGGTCGGTTGTCCAATCGACAACAAATGGATGCGTGTTCCTTTTAAAGTCGCGTATCGCTAACGAACGTCCTCACGTCCAGGAACCCGAGGAACAAACGCCATAAAAGTATCGATAAAACAGCGACACGCATCCCACATTACGGCAATGATCAAGTGAGACAATAGAATTGGATAGCCTACTGTTACCTATTAACGCTATCACCCTCCATTGCACACGGTCCAGTAGCTCCAAGGAAGATCTTGGAGCACCCGACCATATGTGGGAGTTGTATTCTATCTTAGGTCTGATGTACGTAATGTAGATATTGAGAAGATCGCTTTAAAAAGCCTGTCCAACGAACATCGCAATGTATCTCCATGCCCAGAACATCAAGAGTGTCCGATTGCTCAATATCCACACCGTTCATAGTATTCGAGGACACTGTTGGATCAGTGAATCGCTTGTCATACAATAAGGACCACTAGGTCTTACGTGGGTCTAATCTATTCATTCGACACTACTCGGAAATGACCAGTAAATCCTGGCATCCAGCAATCGCCTTTTGTCTTCAATTTCTTGACGACTTGGTCTACGATCGAATGAGAAGATTGGATTCGAAGTCCGATGCAAGAGGTCGTCGATGGAGAACAAACAAAAAGGCGTTAAGTTCGGCCGGGCCGAATCTTACATAGAAGTGCACTATCGTATAACGAAAATTGTGATTCTTCATTATTATAATATTAATATTAATAAATATTAATATAATTATTAGTCTGAAATCTTCAAAAATGTGCTCTAACTTTTATTAGGTAGAAACAAATTCCAGATTCCAAATGCCAGATATTCCCAATTTGCTTGGTTCCATTTACAGCCAAAATGTCTATACCATTTTGATAGGAAAATTTGTAATATTGAAGATTCAGTATTTTTCAGAGTGGAATGTACAAACCAAATTTCATGATTTTAGCAACAGCCGTTTTATTGGTACCAGTTTAACTCATTTTTCCATTTTGACCCTTAAAATACGATTTTTTTAAATTTCCGCGTCTACGTAGACAGGCGAGTGCAAATACTGAATATCATGATTATAGGAATAACCGTTTGATTGTAGCCAAATTTGATTACATTTAGATCCTGATGCTTCAAATATAGGAAGATATCTTTATTATTGGCATCACCGCAGTCAGAGAAGTGTACACACCGAATTTTATTATTATAGCTGCAGCCGTTTGGTTGGTACCATCTGTATCCCCATTCGTCCCATTTCCGCCTAAAAGTACAAATTTCGCATCATCACAGTCAGATGAATGTACACACAGAATTTCATTAGTATACCCCCAGAAACCCAGTTTCGTTGCTGCAACCGAATTATTTTCCAACTGAATTTTGATAGTCCTACGTACTATCTCACTTTTCAGTAAGAAGAACTCATTTTCTATTAGATGGACTTGGATTAAGTCATTAAGGCGGAAATGTCATTGAGGTTTCACATAATTGGTAATCATACCCAACATTCTGATAACATCATGGAATTTCCAGAGCCTGGACTGATTCCCAACTAATCTTTTCCCCGGATGTAGCTGCAGCCATTTGGTTGGTACCAAGTTCATATAAAGCAAAATTTTTCAAAACAATTGCCTAAATAATCTAAATATTAGGTGGTATTTTCAGTTATTTTTAAATTTTATTTTTAGGGAAAGCCATTAGACACATTTATGGAAAATTTGAACGCGCTAGCTCATTTCGTTCGGAAGCTAGCGTGTTTTCAGCAGACATACGGACATGGCTAAATCGTCTAATAATTTTAAGGTGGAGGGTATAAAAAGGGAGGGAGAATGGACAGAGCCCCGTGGTACACCTGTGGTTAAAGGATGAGAACCCCTCTGCAACAACACGTATAGTGAGGAAGCTCGATCGAGAGAAGTCACTACCAACACCAAAAGCTTTGATATGAGTGCTACGTTCCAGACTTTGTCAAAGGCCTTGGAAATATCTTAAGCAACGACCTTACTCTCACCATACTGGTGGATGGACCGATTCCACTTTTCAGATAGTAGCGTCATCAGGTCCCCCGTAGATCGACTCCTAAGGAAGTCATACTGTCAATCATTAAGTAAGTCATTGGGTTCTAAATACCTCGCAAGATGGTTATTAACCATACTCTCCATAACCTTCGAGAGCGCAGCGGTAGTAGCAGGGTTATTAGCCTTAACGTTTAGTGTATAGGCTGTATATTTGCAATCTTTCAACGCGCTGCGAATGCAAAATTGAAAAGGTTGCGAAGTGGACGGCCGAAGATCTCTAACATGTCTCTGAAATCTCGCCCGAGCCCGGAGATTTATTTAAGTCGAGATTTACCAAGTTTACTCCAAGAAAGTACGACTTTTGTCACGTTCATTTTTGTCATGTACCAAGATTCTAGGTCTAGCCGTTTTGTCAAAGCTGTGTTACCATTTGTATCACTTAAAAAATACCGTATTATCGGACATCTACGATATAAGAGAAGTGTACACAGCACATTTGATAATTTTAGTTGTTGATGGTACCATTTTTATCCCGTTTTTCCCATTTAAAAGTAAAAATTTCAAAAATCTCTGCATTTTGGGTTTCTGTTCAATTTACAATTTGTACACACCGAATTGTATGACTCTAGCTTAAGACGTTTTGCTGGTACCATTTTTATATCCTTTCTCCATTTTACTACCAAAAGTACGAGTTTTAGCACAATCCATTTAGAGGAATATCCGAACTAAATATCACCATTCTAGACCCAGCCGTCTGGTAAGGACGGTGGTATTATTTTTATCACTTTTTACCCAATTTTACCTCTTGAAAGTATGAATTTAGATGTTTGTCCTGAGCAGTGATATATGATCAGATCAAGTAACTCTTCTATATATAGATTCCACTTATCCTATAATCGCTATTAAGACTGTCTTTCTTTAAGTCGGGATAACAAGCGTTCTAAATAGTTAATTTTTTACTCAAGACAAATTTTCAAAAAATATTTTGTATCGACGTTATTGACTTAGCCTCGATAACCATTAATTTGATTTACACTGGATAATTATCCTGGATAAGTCCAACAGTTTTAACAGAAAAATAATTTTTCAAAATTTGTTTTCATACACACATTGCAGTTGGCGACAATTTTAAGAAAATAATTTTATATTTTGATTGAAATTTAAAATTTTTATTTATATTTATCCATTCTTGAAGAAAAACAGACCTATTGTATCCCCAGTGTGAAATTTGTCACATCTCGTTATATTTTTTTAGGTACAGTTATAATAACAGAGAATCGCATCGGTTTAGTCCACCGATATTATTATATATAGACATAAAGAGACCTCTTCAAAGACCTAGAAGTATTTTAACATTTATTATAACCTGCGGTGAAACACGGAGCAATTTTGGACGACTTCTTTATAAACTACTGGTTATTCCAATGCTATCAGTAGGTTTGACTAAACATATACAAAGTATTTTAATTTGTTTTGAAACCACAGTGCAGTTGTATTTAAGCTGCTTGTGGTGGCACATCATTTCTTTTTAAAATTTATTTGGTTTGTTTACAACGAGTATCAGTCTAGAATTCCTTACAGAATCCTTGACAACGCTACCGAATTTGGTGAAATTCTTTTCGCGACCCTCGTTTAAATATCGGTTCATTCACTGTTACTGTTTTTTTGTAGTGAAATGCATTTGTTTTACTTTTTTCCTCTCTTTCATATGGGTTTTGTTATACTCGAATGTATGGTGGTAATAAATTTTCTTTCTTTTTTTGTTGCAACATTTCAATTTATGGATACTCATCGTTGTGTATGTCGGCTTGAACTCGCAAATATTTATTTTGGTGGTACATTGAGCTTGAGCTGTTTATCTTTGTGCCGCACCCTAATCAGTGAATTATGTTGACTTGGTTTAAGTCATCGTCTGTCCGTCCGTCTGTCTGTCCTTGTTTTAATGTATTAACATTCTTATAATTCCCAACACACAATTTATTACTTTTATTTTAGCAAATGCTATAAATGCTGGAAAACGTTTGTTGGCTGGCTGTAAGTATGCGATCTAGAAAATATATTGGAGGTCGAATCACAAGAGATTTGTCTCTTGTCAATGATAAATAATTGCCGAAGTCCGCGAGATGAGACAACAACAATGCATTCTTACTTTGTTTGCTAAATGGTCATTAGATTAGCAGAACATTATTCGATGGATAGGATTATCTGAAACAAAAAACAACGAAACAGATGCCAGGCAAATATACGGACCTAACCTCAGCTGCTCGAAGTCGTCTCTATTTTAAAAACTAGAAAATTTCCTGAATGAACTCTATGAAACTAATATTGATCCCAAGCAAATGCAGTTGGTTTCAGATAATTGAAATTGAAATTAGATTAGCAGAACATTATTCGATGGATAAAATTATCTGAAAAAAAAAAAAAAACAACGAAACAGATGCCAGGCAAATATACGGCTCTAACCTCAGCTGTTCGAAGTCGTCTTTATTTTAAAAACTAGAAAATTTCCTCAATGAACTCTACGAAACTAATATTGATCCCAAGCGAATGCAGTTGGTTTCAGATAATTGAAATCGAGTACAAATTTAAATATCGAATTTGGAGTTTAGAGCACCAAACACACATGTGTATAACACATTCATTCGCAAAAATAGTTGTAAACAGTGTCCTGATCTCCAAATTATTAGGCTTCATAAAATTGATGAGTTATTGTTGAGAAATAAATACAAGTTTGTTGGTGCTGATTGTGATTTGGATGTGTCAATGAACCATTGTTCTTTGTAATTGGGACTGGTGAAGCAGTGGCTCTTACAGGTGATCGATATTGCGAAAATTGAAATGATATGTCGTCAAATGCTGTTGTAATTTAAACAATTCAAGTAATTAAATCAATTCAATTAATTTCTGGTCTCGTACTCTGTCGTTTCTATGATCAGAATTGGTCCCCTAAATCTGATTTAACTCTTATTTCTATGGGGTTACTTGAAGTCAAGTGAACAAGTCCATAAACGCAGAGAAGAGAAATGATTGCCGAGGGTGCACGAAAGATCGCAAATATGATATATCGACCATTGGAAAAGTGCTTTTAATTTTGTACTAATTTCTTCAAATATTGCCAAACTTTTTGAACACATAATTTGTGATAAATTGTCTTTTAGATTTAAGAGCTATATACGTCCTGCTCAACATGGGTTTTTCCATGGAAGGTCTACAACTAGCAATTTAGCAGTTTTTACATAATATTGCATTTCGAATTTTGAGAGTGGTGTTCTGATTTCTCCAAAGCTTTCGACAGAGTTCCTCATAATATATTATTATACAAATTAATGAAAATTTCGTTCGGAAATTATTGATTGGTTTCGAACATACTTAATAAATAGACACTGTTCGGTATTTTTAGATGGTTTCTATTCAGATACTTATATTCCAACTTCTGGTATCCCACAAGGAAGTGTATTGGGTCCGTTGTTATTCAATATTTTTGTTAATGATATTAATTGTTGTTTTTTTAATTCTAGGCATCTTATGTATTCTGATGATTTAAAGATTTTCAGGGCTATTCGATCTTTTAGTGACATACAATTATTGCAGGATGATATTGATATATTTTCCCTTTGGTCTACCTATAATGGTCTTCCAGTCAACTATTCTAAATGTCTACATATGACTTTCCACAGATGTCGTAATCCAATAATTTCTCAATACAATATTTCAAGTCATAATTTGGATATTGTGTTGGAAAAGCTTGATGTAGGTGTTTTGTTTGATTACACGTTAACTTTCCTCAGTCATCTAAATTATATTATCCCTAAGGCTTATTCAGTTATGTATTTCATACGTAGGAATACTGCTGAATTCTCAGATCCTTATACGAAAAAAGTTTTATATTGTACTTTTGTTCGGTCAACAATTGAATATGCTTCTTTCATTTGGAGCCCAAATGCTTCAGTACATAGTTATCGTGTTGAGAAAGTTCAGAAAACGTTAACAAGTTTGCTTTAAACTCTTTAAACTTTTCTGCACCAATTCCATCGTACGAAAGTAGATGTTTACTTCTTTCTTTATAGAAGAAATATAGCTTCACTGTTGTTTTTACATGGTATTATAAATGCCACTGTGGATTGTCCAGATTTACTTTCTCTCATTTAGTTTAGTGCGCCGTCACGATCTTTGAGACATTACTACCCTTTTCATATCGATAGACATTTTTCTAATTATGCTTCTAATGAATCCTTAACTAGATCGATGAAACTTTATAATACTATTTGTGAATTTGTAGATTTTACTATTTCTAGTCTTATTTTTAAAAATTGTTAAATAATATAATTAATTAAGTTTATTATTGTTAATAGTATAATATTATTATTGAATTGTAATATATTGGAGTTATTTCCATAGACTTAATAAATGAAATGAAACACTTGTACTAAATCCTGACGATATATTTGTAAAATGTAGTAGTCTTTAAGCGTTTTAGAACACTAAAAGAATTTTTCAGTTTATTTCTTGTTTTTGGCGTAGTTCAAGGCGTGCAAATGTTGCGTCCGGGCCACTGGGAGATGCCCATATGTATTTTTGCACATTAAAGGCAGAAATTAAACACACATCACCGAAATTCAATAAAAAAGTCGATTTTCAATGTTTTGTTGTTACGTCGTTTTGCATTTCCGGTGCAGTTAATTTCCATCTACTATACACTCAAAAAGTATATACATACAAAGTGTTCATGCAAAATTTCGTAAATTTCAATAAAAAATATATTAAGAAAATCTATTTCTATTTAATTCAAATCTTTCCTCCATTTTGGGATAACCATCTCAGGAGTGACTTAAGACACCAGGTTCGGACCAAATCCGTTTCATGACTTATTAAGCTGTTTGAATCTTGTCCGTCCGTCTAGGTGTATACGATAGTTTCCAAAAAGAGTTAGTATTTTTATACCTTCCACCCAAAAGGAAACGAGATGGATCCATCGTTTATTATACCGATCAACTTAGAATCACTTTCTGAGTCGATTTAGCAATGTCAGTCCGTCTGTCTGTCCATCTACCTTTGTAATTAAAGTACAGGTCGCAATTGTTGTCAGAACCAAATGAAACTTTGCAGAAGGAAGCTTTTCGGGATAAGGGTGAACGCATTTGAAGGAAATTGGTTCAGATTTTTATATAACCCCCATACAATTTGTCAATTTTTCTTCAAATTTGGCACGACACTTTTTATTTTAACTAGAAAAACATATGTTGTGAAATTGAGTCACATCGTAACAAATTTATTTATAGCTTCCTTTTTTGTTACCCAAAATGTTGATGAAAATATGCGTTTTATTTTTAAACAGTTGCGATAAAAGATAACCATATCTTCCTTGAATAAGATACAATTTTTTTTTAATTTTTCAGATGATGTCTAATGGAGGAAACAACCCATCAGCAAGGGTTTGCAAAACATGGCCACAATTGACAACCCATATCTTCGTCATTTTGTAACTTATCCATGTTTTTAAATAATGTCCTCTATATATATACAATAAAAGTTGTCCCAAGCTTTATAATTGTTGCACAATTACAGAGTAGGAGGGTATACATCGCTTAGGACAGACAAAAGTGTAACGCATTGACGGAGTGACTTAAGACCCTAAGTATGTTTGGATCAAATCCGTTTCAAGACTTTTTCAGTTGTTTGAGCCACGTCCGTCTGTCTGGCTGGCTGGTGTACACGATAACTCTCGAAAGGAGTTAATTAATCTATTCAAACTTTGCACATTTTAATATTTTACCTTAGTTCGAAGATGGGCGAAATTTCCACGCCCCTTCTGGTACCTCCAACACAAATGGATTATATTCCTATGTTTAATTAAAACATTTGTAACTTCCACACCGATATTCGGATTCACTCATATTTTGGTATTTGATAAATTTCTTAGAAGCACTTTTAGTGTACTAAATATGTCGGGTTTTGCCACGCCCCTAGTTCTAGTACCTCTCACAAATCACCCTAAACTACGTAAAATTAAAGGTGCTATAAATTCTATACGTATGATCGGAATACTATGAAATTTGGTAATGCTTTTATAGATGTTGCATTCATGTAGAATATGGGCTATATTGCCACACCCCTTCTGGTACCTCCCACACAAAATTACATAAGCTTTGTTTAAAATAAAATCGGTGTAACATTCAGAAGGGTAGTTTTTTTAGGTAGTGTTTTTATTATCACTTTAAGCAAACAAAATACAGGGTTTTCCAACAAGAGGTGTTAATTTGGTATTCAAAGATATATGTCATTTTTAAGATAAAAGATCGGAGGTATATTTCATAATAAAGAGGAAGGTATGCCGTTAATAATGAAAAACAACATCAGCCAAGTGACCACCACGACCACGCTTACAGGACCATATCTTTTACATGAAATTTTCCATAACCAAATCGCAAAGTGGCTGCCCTATGTCCTCGATAGCCTCACGAATTCTATCTTTGAGGTCTTGAATCGACGCTGGACTGTTGGCGTAGACCTTATCTTTCACGTGGCCCCAAAGGAAGAATTCGTAAGGTGTTAAATCACAAGATCTCGGTGGCCAATTGTGAGCACCTCTTCGAGAGATAACACGGTCCGGAAACTTTTCCCGTAAAAGAGCAATGGTTTCGTTGCTAGTGTGGCACGTAGCGCCGTCTTGTTGAAAGTTAACGTTGTCCAGATCAATAAAATCCAACTCCGATCATAAAAAATCATGAATCATCTCTCGATAGCGCAATCCATTCACCGTAATTCATTCATCCAACCTCATTTTCGAAAAAGTAAGGTCCAATGACCCCGCCGGACCATAAACCGCACCAAACAGTCAAACGATGAGGATGGAGAGGCTTCTCAACAATAACTCTTGGGTTTTCCGAGCCCCAGATGCGACAAATTTGCTTGTTGTAGGCCTCATCTGTCAAGATGATTTTTCGATGGAATTCCGGATCATTTTCATTCATGAATTTTGATAATTTCAATGCGTCCTTGAAACGTGTATGGTTCCATTTTTAGTAATGGCGGAGTTTCTACTTGTCAAATGTCAAAGAATAGAAGCTTCAAAAGTGACAGCTACCGAAATACCGGGTGATTCTAAATAACACCTCTTGTTGGAAAACTCTGTACCTTCACAAAATCGCCCGGCCCTAAGTAATTTCCACAGATATGTTATCTGATAGTGTGGGTATATATAAGTCGTTTTAGCCGACTGACGTTTTCTTACTTGCTAAGACAACATTTGCTTCATTTGGACCGATGAGGTCCACTTTCACAACATGTGTTTTTGGCCAAATCTAGCATCTCAACAAAATCCCTTGTTAAACGAGGATTTTGGTGGTCTGAATTCAAAAAGGGAGCGGGGGCTATATAAAGATTAGCGGCTATATCAAAATGTTGACCTATAAGGCCCGCTTTCAAAACATATGTTTCTGAAGCAAATCCAACCGAATCCATGCCGAATATCATCCAAATCCGTTCTTAAACGAGGATTTTATGGGGCTATATTCAAATTAGGACCTATAAGGTTCACTTTCAAAACATGAGTTTCTGAACCAAAAATAGCACCTCATGTCGAAAAAGTACATTTTAGGTTTTAGCCAAAAAAAGGGGATCGTCGACATCATCGACATAAAAACTATAAATATATAGAATTTAAAATTACTATTTTAGTAGTTGGAGTATAATAATATATCAATAATACTTTTGCTATTGTGGACATTGAATCATTTTATTGAACCATATTATTGCGATTACAAAATATAAAATTAATATCGTCTAGCAAAATTTAATGCTGCCTGTTTACACTAGGCAACATAATCGTTAGTTTTGGAAAAAACCATGCGATCGGCTTCGATAAAATAAATCCCCACTAATTATGATAATCTTTTTCATTCATCCAACCGATTTCATCAAGTCGATGACTCTTCAAATCACAACAACTCATCCATTAGATATTCCGCTCTAAAATAAAAACAAAATGTGTATCTAAAAGAACAAAACAAGCACCATCAATAAATGTAACCGTATCTGTAGTAATACGGGTATACAGTAACACCAAGAACGGATATCGTTCGTTGCTGTTAAATGTATGTGATTTTGAACAAAACTACATTGGGGTGTCCTGGAGTAAACATACTTAAAAGTCATTGTAAAGGGTGGTTAAATTGTAAGGGCCGATGTTGAACGTGAACCACACCTAAACGTCAAGTTTTTTTCTGCATTACATTTGACATTTTTCAATTTCATACTAACTCAATTTGAACCATGAAAAGATAAACAATCGAGCAACGCGTTAAAGTTATTCGGGCTTATTATGAAAATGGGCGTTGAAATCAAAATGCATATCGTGCACATAGTAATTGCTTCGGTCAATTTAATCGTCCATTTTCACTGGACGATTAAATGTCCATTTTCACCTCAGTGGATTCGTCAATAAGCAGAATTGCCGCATTTGGGCGCGTGATAACCCAAGAGTGATAGTCGAAAAACCAATGCATCCACAACGAGTGACTGTTTGGTGCGGGGGCTGGGGGCATCATCGGAAAAAATACGGCCCGATGATGCCCCCAGCCCATCGGGCCGTATTTTTTCCAAAATGAGACCGGTCAGGCAGTTACTGTGAATGGTCTTCGCTATCGTGAGATGAAAACGAACTTTTTATGGTCCGAATTGGAAGATATGGATGTGGACGATGTCAACAGGGCGGTGCCACTTGCCACACAGCTAACGAAACTATGGCTCTTTTGCGCGACAAAATCAATTTCCGTGTTATCTCACGTGGTGGCGATGTCAATTGGCCGCCAAGATCATGTGATTCTTTCTTTGGGGTTATTTGAAAGAAAAGGTGTACGTCGATAAGCCAGCAACAATTCAAGAGCTAAAGGATGAGATAATGCGGCACATTAATGGCATAAAACCTCAATTATGCCTCAGCGTCATTGAAAATGTGGACCATCGGATGGAGGTGTGTCGCCGAGGTCGCGGCTGACATTTGGCCGATATTTCGTTCCATAATAAAAAGAAATGACAATAATTTCCAAAATAATTTTTGTTTTATTCAAAATCAACATCGGCCCTTCAAATTTAACCACCCTTTATATTCTCACACAAAGTTTGTAATGAAATACAACAAGTAAAAAACAAATACAAATATTGAAAAAAAATAATTTTATAAAAAAATATAATATTTTAATTATATCAAACCATTATTTATTTCAAATCAAAGAATAACTATTCTTATATTTATATTTTCAAAAAGCTCAAATAAATAAATATTGGTAGATAGTGGGTACTACAGTTGGTTGTATTTCCATTCTATTTTAATTGCAAAAGTACAAATTTTGAAAATCCATTATCAGACGTACATAGTGCAAAATAACCTAACTTCATGATTCAACCAATTTTTGCCGTAAAAGAAAAATTACGAATTTGGAAAAAACTTTCTATTTCGCGTGTATATGGAGTCAGAGGAATGTATAAACCGAATTCCATGATTCCAGATGCGCCCATTTTGTTGGTACCATTTTTACCCCCTCGACGTTTCTACGCATTTAGAATTTCATCATTCTAGCTGTAGTCGTTTAGTTGGTACTATTTTTATCCCTCTGTACCATTGTATATGAAAGTACGAATTTCGTAAAATCCGTTTATTTTCCGTGTCTACGTAGTTAGAGGAATGTATGACTCTAGCTGCGTTCATTTGGTTGGTACTATTTGTATCCCCTTTTTCCATTTTAACCCCAAAAAGTTCGAATTTCTGTTTATTTTAAGTGTCTACGCAATCAGAGGAATGGATACACCGAATTTCATTATTCCAGGTGTAGCCGATTGGTTGGTACCATTTTTATCCCTCTGTACCCATTGTATCCATTGAAAGTACGAATTTGGAAAAAATACTTTTATATTATGTATCTACTCAATTAGAGGAATGTACGCACCGAATTTCGTGTTTCTAGCTGTTGTCGTTTAATATGTACCATTTTTATCCCTTTTTTGTCCCATTTCACACCCTATAAATAAGAATCACTTCGTGGTGCACTTTTTTGCTATAAGGGAAGTGCGCATACCAAAAATCAAGCAAATATAAACAAAAAACATGCTTAAATACGCAAAAATATTAGGGATTATTACGGGTATTTGTAGTCGTTGTGAGGGAAAAATGTTTCCCTTTGGGCCGGTTTCGCCCCGTTTCAATCCCAACCGATCTACGACTATAATACGCATTTGTGGAAAATTTGAACGTTCTAGCTCCTTTCGTTTAGACGCTAGCGTGCTTTCAATAGACGGACGGACGGACATGGCTTGATCGTCTTAGAATTTTATGACGATCAAAAATATATATACTTTATAGGGTCTCATGTCGATATTTCAAGGTGTTACAAACGGAATGACAAAGTTAGTATACCCCCATCCTGGAGGTGGAGGGTATAAAAAGTGTAATGAAAGGTATGTACCAAATCCATTTCCTGAAAACGAGTGCTCGAAACGTATTACCCTGCATCCAGTTGATAATTGAGTGACACTCATTTATCAATAATGCCCAACTTAAAAATCTTTATTTTTTGTTTCGCCTATATATAGGCTAACAATTCTTCATTCCTCGTAGTAGTCGAGTTGCGTGGAGCATATAAAATGCATGAAGAACTCGCCACTTTTGAATTAATTTATTAATGGATGAATATTTAGCAGATGTGTCTTGACTGCTTGTTTATTTCATTTTTATTATTTCCACTCTTTGAATTTTTACTATAATATCATTCAAACGAACTGTATTAAACTACTGATTGTGAGAAATTGCTAAAAACCCGTTTAGTCAATAGCCACCGGTGCACAGTGGTGTGTTAAAAAATAAGTTTGTAGTTTTTAAATGACTAATGTAATCAATAAAAACGCATAGACTGCTGGTTAGTGTATAGAAAAGAAATTTTGAAAATTTTAGGCAAATTTTAGGCCTTTAGCAAATTTCATCGAATTCAAAAAATTGCATTGCGATTCATGTGTCGAATTAATATCCCAATTCTAGATTTTCCTTCCGGACACCCTAATACTATACATACATCACAAGATCAAAAATGTTCGAAATGTTTACATTTCCATTCTTAGCGACAGCGTGAAAAAACTCCCAAACAAATAAATCAGAGAAAAAACAACAACAATACGCTAATGAAATACAATAACAACAATTTCAAATGGTTTTCAGCAAATTCGTGTGACCGTTTGTGTGTGTGTCGATACATCAGATTTTAAATCGAGCATATCAACACAAGAATCATACGATGAGTGATGGATGATTCGACATACAATGTGTGAAAGAGGAATGAGCTGACCATAACCAGTCACAAGATGATCGATGTTGTCACACACTCTGTGGCCAATAATGAAAACATTTAAAGCAGACCAGCAGCAGTAGCCCTCGCGAGGGCTGGTTTGCGTTTCATCCATGTGATAATTGGGTGTTGAAGAAGTCTAAATGAGAGATTTAGTTCTCTGCGAGAATATGGTGGACATTGTTATAAACGTAACTATCCTGAGATAGGTCGATGGTGATATATCACATAACTGGTCCTGGCAAAGTGAGATTTTTAGTGTGTCGACTTAGTTCGGCGGAATATTTTGTTTATCAGCGCTTCTCATTTGTCGTATGTGACCGCTGGTACTAATATGAACCCTGATTTAAGTCAAAGACATACATTCGTTTGAAAGTTCTGACGAGATGGGTAGCGCCCATCGAAACTGCGCAGTCAACTTTTAACTGCAACAATAAAGGTCTCACTTTGCCTTTTTGCTAATTTTGGGTTCTGCTGAAGACTTCAGCACAACCTTTGGCCTTAAACCAAAATAAATGACAATATAGGATAATTTCTACAAACATTTCACATATTCGGTAAAATAATGTGTGAAACGGAGATCTGTTTCAGAATTATGGCTGTCTGGACACAATTTACAACAATTTAGTTGACGTTACACTATACTTTTGAAAAATAACTCACTGTGCTACAAAATAGAATGAAGTAGCAAATTTTGGGAAATTATATTTTTTTCATGTCGAGTGGAAGAATCTGTATTTGCAATTTTCCAGACACCCCCAAAATCTTGAGTTAGGGATAAAAACCAATTGATCTTATCTTCGCACACTTATAAGCCTGCAACTCAGTTGGTTATCAACCTAATTTCACTTTCTCAGATAGAAATAAAAAGTAGAAACCTGGAACTTATTTAAGGAAATCTAAGAAATCTGTGTGCTTTTGTCCAGAAAACATTTTTTTAAACAATTTTTACCAAAACATTTAATATATTTTTGGACTTAAGTCGACTTTTGACGAATAGATTTTTCGTTTTTTTTTGTAACACTTATTTACTATTGTGCTAAGAAAATTCAACGAAAACGTGTAATTATAAAAAATTCAAATCAAAAATTCCCCATCATTCAAATCCCGCCCATTTGTATATTTTCCAAGTAGGTTACATTATTAACTCACACTACAATATATGAATCTCGGTGTCGAATATAGTCTAAAACAGGTTTTAATTTCGTATGGGAAGGGTCACGGCCACTTCGGTGTGGAATATACTCTAAATATGTGAAGGGTCACGCCCACCAATCCGCCAATCTTTGCACAACTATTTACACTGGATCTATTCACAAAATTTCAGCACTGCCAAGCCCACTTTTCCAATAGCGCCAATTTTTAGGAAAACTATGCACATTCATGCTAGATGCATTTACACAAAATTTCAGCACTGTAGGTGTCATAGAACACTTTTTTTGGCAAAATGGGAAAAGAGGGATAAAAAAGGTACCAACCAAACGGTTGTACCTAAAATAATGAAATTCGGTGTATACATTCCTCTGATTTTGTAGACACGTAAAATAAAAAGATTTTTCCAAATTCGTACTTTCAAGAGATACAATGGGAACAGAGGGATAAAAATGGCTACAGCTAGAATGATGAAATTTGATGTATACATACCTCTAATTGCGTAGACAAGTAAAATAAAAGGGATTTTTAGAAAGCCGTACTTTTGAGGGGTAAAATGGGAAAAAGGGATAAAAATGGTACCAACCATATGGCCGCAGCTAGAATGACGGAATTCGGTGTACACATTCGTCTGACTGCTTAGACAAGTAAAATAAAAATATTTTTCCAAATTCGTATTTTTAATTTTTTTTGAACCATGAAGAAGTTTCAAAATTTGTACTTTTGGAATTAAAATGGATGGAAATACAACCAACTGTAGTGTTTAAGTTTTATTGAAGATTGCTGTCATATATTTACTTTTTGAATTGACTTGATGTATTATTTCGATACATATTATAAACGTATTGGTAGTCTTGCCTTATAAGCGTGGTTTGAAACAATAAAAATTTTATATTTATTTATAAAATTATTTTTCAATATTTGTATTTTTTTTTTGGTTTGGCTATATTAAAAAAATGTCATTGGTCTGTAATGTTACTGCACTTTTACGCAAATCGACAGCCTCAGTGGAATGCAGTCCATGGTGGAGGGTATATAAAGTTCGGCCCGGCCTAACTTATCGCCGTTTTTAATTGTTATATATATATAGGGTCCGCCAAATAACTTTTTTTTGAAAATGCTATAAAAAAACTACTGAATATTTTCTCAAATTTCTTTTTTTATTTGAAAGTACAATCCTTCCGGTTAATAATGGAAAATAATTTCATTCAAATGGCTGCCTCGGGCACCCCACAAATAATAGTCCAACGGTCGAATAGTTGAAAAAAAAAAAACATTAAATGGCGGACCCCATATCAATGTCTCCTATGATTTACTTTTTCCGCTCTAGAAACCACATATTTCAACAAATAACTTTTTTTTTTGAAAATGCTATAAAAAAACTACTGAATATTTTCTCAAATTTCTTTTTTTATTTGAAAGTACAATACTTCCGGTTAATAATGGAAAATAATTTCATTCAAATGGCTGCTGAGGGCACCCCACAAATAATAGTCCAACGGCGTTAAGTTCGGCCGGGCCGAATCTTATATACCCTCCACCCCGGAGTGCATTCCACAGTATTGCCAGCAGATTAAAGGATGTCGTACAGTACCATATTACGAAAATTGTGATGTTTGTATGCACATTACTATATTTGTTTACTATTTCAAACTATAATGTATACTTATGCGCACTGTTTAAAATCTACTACTATAAATAAATACAATGCTGTAATTGTGAAAGTGAGCATGCATAAATATAAGGCGAGTGTCAGTCGCCATTAGAAAGAAGCATTTTCAGATACAGGCAAAGTGATAAGAAAAGTATAAATTTTAAAGATATCCCCATTCGCCCCATTCTCCGCCCAAAAAAAACCTTTTTCGAGTCTTCATAGTCAGAATGTATACACCGAATTTCGTGATTTCAACTTCAGAGGAATGTCCGCAACAAATTTTAACAGTATGAAAATAAAAATGTAATTAATAAGCCAAGGCTCCCATATACTTCAATTCATAAAGTAAATATAAGAAAGCAATCATAAATACCCTAATCATACAGTCGTTTGGTTGGTTGTATTTCGATCCTATTTTATATATATATATTATATATTCTCTCACTACCATTTTTTGTCGTAAAAGCAACAAAATAAAGTAAAGTAAAGTCTATGCAGTCAGAGGAATGTATACACCGAATTCCATGATTCTATCAGCGGCCATTTTGTTGGTACCAGTTTTATCCCCTTTTTCCAATTTTGCCCCCTCAAGAGTACGACTATCTGAAATCTCTTTATTTTACATATCTACACAATTAGATGGATGTAAACACTGAATTTCATCATTCTAGCTGTATTCGTTTAGTTGGTACTATTTTTATTCCCTGTAGCCATTGTATCCCTTGAAAGTACAAATTTGGAAAAAACGTTTTATTTTTCGTGTCTACGCAGTCAGAGGAATGTATACTCCGAATTTCATGATTCTAGCTGCTGTCATTTGGTAGGTACTATTTTTACCCCTTTTTCCATTTTATACCCTAAAAGTACGAATTTCGAAAAATTCTTTTACTTTATGTGTCTACGCAATCAGAAGAATATATATACCGAATTTCAGTATTCTAGGTGCAGCCGTAAGGTTGGTACTATTTTTATCCCTCTATCCCCATGTAATCCCTTAAAAGTACGAATTTAGAAAAAAATACTTTTATATTATATATCTACTCTATTAGAGGAATGTACACGCCAAATTTCGTGTTTCTATCTGTTGTCGTTTGATAGGTACCACTTTTATCCCTTTTTGTCCCATTTCGCCCCCTACAAATAAAAATCACTCTATAGTGCCCTTTTATGCTATAAAGGGAATGCGCATTGCAAATATCAAGTAAATACAAGCTAATATGTTCAAAAACATGCTGAAATACTCTAAATATTAGGGGTATTTTCAGTCCTTGTGAGGGAAAAATTTTTCCCTCTGGGCCGATTTCGTCCACTTTCAATCCCAGCCGATCTACAACCATAAGACACATTTAGGAAAAATGTGAACCTCCTAGCTCATTTCGTTCGGCCGCTATCGTGCTTTCAACAGACAGACAGACGGACATGGCTATATCGTCTTTGAATTTTACCACGACCCAGAATATATATACTTTATGGGGTCACCGATGAATATTTCAAGGTGTTACAAACGGAATGACAAAGTGAATATACCCCCATCCTGGAGATGGAGGGTATAAAAAGTTAGATGGCGGATCCTATATATTGGAGGTTTTACATTAGACTTTAGCTTTTGTTTACCGGTTTTCTTGGGACCCATGTACTATGATACGTACGAATTTTAATATGAGAAGATTTAAAGAATTGAATCACGTTTGAATTTTAATATGAAAAGATTTAAAGAATATCTGAATTTTGGCTAATGTATGGATGTATTTAGAAATTTCCCAACCTAATTTAACTAAGATCTTCAAAGATTAGCATTTACATCTATATAGCTATCTATTTCTTTCGGCATTTGCTTAAGTTTTATGTAATTCCGATTTTGTATTTGGTTTTGTTCATGTCACACCTTAAATTCACAGATTCTGTTGTTGTGTAGCTCGCTCATTAGTAAGCGTTCGTTAACATCTGTCATCAGCATTTTAGTTATAGTTGCCTTACAAATCTAAAGATGAAACTACCGACTATTACAACATTTCACACATCGGCACTGATTGAGTGTCAATGACACATGATGCTGGGTCTGGGGATGGGAACGAAGCAACAATTCAAACAGACAGAAGTTTTCAATTTGAATTGTAAATGGATGAGTGTAGAAATGACAGAAAAACAGAAACTGGAACAGAAACAGAAACAATGCAAAATGAAGACGCTGCTACGGGGGGAAACGATGACAGTGATGAGTCATTGGTCTAATTTGAAAATCTTAATATACGTGTATTGAATATTTGCATTGGTAATTGGGCGTACATAAATATTGTGTAATTTTGAAGTTTTTTTTTTATTTCATGCAAATTCATTTCAAATTTTATCGTAAATGCATGATAATAATATTTGAATTTCAATATCATAGAGAACAGTACTGTATCCACGAGAATTATTTTTAAAATTCTAAAGAAGTCAATCCAATAGTAAAAATATTTGAAAACTATTGAAGTAGATATCGACGCCTCCGACGCCTGAGCCTGAAAATTGAGTTTTGCACTAAGACGTTCAAAGTTTATTTTACATCTCTATATAATAAAAATTAACTGATGTTCGTTGGTAATCGCATCACTTGAGAACGGCTGAACAGAATTGACTGATTTTTGTTACAAACTGTTCGTGGTAGTCCGAACTAGGTTTTAAGATGAAAAAAACTTTTGGATAGTTGAGCGCAAAATAGAAAATTTTTAAAAAAACTGAAAGTGCCTTTTTCTATAGGCTTTTTGAATGAAAATGAAATCATGGCCATACGTCTCATTTCAAGCAATGGTTATGCGAAATTCTTCTATGTTATTTTCGTTATGATTCTATGAAATTTTTCTGAACACAAAAATTAAGATAATTCTAAAGAAAAGTCAAAAAATTCGGACAAAATTCGAAAAATCTTTATATTTTATGCACTTTTTGCCAGGAACGGAATATTTTGTTGATTCATTTTTGTTTGGATCATAATTCCAATTTGTAATCAGTCATCAAATAAGCAGAAAATCCAGTTACACGTATTTCATGTATTTTCACCGATTCGTGAACCAAATACGAAGAAAATTCACAATAAGGCATTGAATTAAGACGTGCGATTAATATTAGCCCAACTAGGAATGACAGCGCCACACTATCCGAGTTGGAATGAAATGCAAAAAAGAATGTGAATACGAAGCATTGCTAAAATAAGATGCCCTCGGAACACACGACTTATGACCGATTGAACTATAGTGCTTTTCTTCTTGGGCGCTCTCGCTGGAACCAGAAAATATTTTTTGACCTACATGGTCAGAGGAATTTACATACCAAATTTCAGATTCTTGTTACAATACTTTAGTTGGTACCATTTTTATCCCTTTTTGTGCCGCTCACCCCTTATAAGTACAAATTTCGCAATTTTCGTTGTCAGAGGAATGTAAATACCGATTTTCACGGTTCTAGCTGCAATCCTTAAATTGGTACCATTTTTATCCCTTTCCTCCCATTAAAGTACAAATTGCGAAAAATCCCTATTTTTAGCTCTTCTGCATGGTCAATGCAAGGAACACACCGAATTTCATGTTTCTAGCTGCTGCCGTTTAGTCAGAACGAAGGTTCGATGTTTATCCCTTTTGTCCCATTTTACCCCATAAAAGTACGAATTTCGTAAAACCCTTTCTCAGTCGACGTCTACGTCATATTTGGGAACTACCCTGAAAATTTCATGAGGCTGGATTCAGCCGTTTGGTCTGTGGGCTGGTCAATGATAAGTCAGTCAGTCAGTAACGCAACTCTTTTCACGAATTGTGACCAATTTAATTGTGAAAAAATATAATTTTTCGAAAAATATAATTTTCAATCGCCTTTAACTCCTGAAATACTTGACCAATTTCAATGTTCATTACCTTGTTTTGAAGGCAATTGCAATAACTTTATATTTATCTGCTTTATATTTTTAATGATTTTACAATATTATTTTGATTTTCGAAATGATTACATTAATTATTTTTTTATTTTAACTATGCAATAGTGTTTTTAGGTTCTTTTCTAGCTACTGTGTGAGTTATTAAGTGGTGAAATGATGGCTTTTAGTTGTAAAGATTTTTCTGATGTTTTGCAAAATCAACCAGAATTTTAGTGAAAAATCTAGAGAATAATATGTTTCAATAGTTTATTAACACAAAGTATAAAAACTATAAAAAAATCTAAAAATAACTATTTTTAATGTGTTCCATGTTTCTGTAGTGTGGGATTGTACCACCAGAATTTTAGTGAAAAATCTTCAGAATAATATTTTTCATTAGTTTATTAACACAAAGTATAAAAACAATAAAAAATCTAAAAAAAAATATTTTTAATGTTGTCCATGTTTTTATAGTGTTTGATTGTACCGCCAGAAAAATAAAAAATATATATTTTTCCATCGTAAAAGATCAACATTTCCACCCATCAACATTTCTCAACTTCCAAACTCGCACAGTCGCTAAAAAGGCATCTAAGAACACTACTTTAAAGTTTCAAATAAGGTTGATTAATGTAATCATTTCGCAAATCAAAATAAAAGAAATAAAATTTGTAAAACCCTTAAAAATATTAATGCGGCTGTACAATTTCACTGCAATATTTGAAACTACTTTCAAAACAGGGTACATGACATTAAAATCGGTCAAGTATTTAGAAGTTACGGGCGATTGAATGAACACACCTTTTTGATTTTTTTCACTGTAAATTGGTCTTAATTCACGAAAAAAATTCTAATTTTTTTTTCAAAAATACGAAAATAATATTTTTATGAGAAGAAGACATACACAAACTTTCAAAACCACATCTTGGTTCGAGAGCTCTTTATATTGCTGTTTAATCGTGCATAGTTCAGCGTGAATAATTGGTAAGTCCATTGACGTCAATGCACTCCCACATAAACAAAAATAATAAATAGGAATATACATATTAAACCTGTAATTTAAAGATAAACCTTAGATATAATGAGCTTATCCGTGATGGATTCGATGATTCTTTTCAATTTATTTATTTATAAATAGGTTAATAGATTTCGTTAAGAATTATTCAAAAACAACTGAGACAAATTTAATTTCTACAGAATTTGTTGACATCAAGCAAACACTTAAACGATCGTAATATTGTAGAATGAATGAAATGATACAATTGTAGACTATTTTAATATTTATAATTTATTTTTTCCAAACGACTTCTTACTACTGATCTGTATTGCGCCGGAGTACTAATTGCTTACAAATTCAGAAGTACGTCACACAACTGATCAAAACCAGACAGTCTTCTTTAAATTACCATTTAAGTAAACCATATGTTGAAAGTCAAATGCTCATCCGCGAACTAGTTAGTTGGTAATGGTTTATATTTAGCCAATATGTAGTTTATTGACAAAATTGACAATTTCTCACAAACTCATAAAATCAAATATTTATTGATTATATAAATTTTGCGATTATCTTTGCATTTCTTCGACAAACAAATTTCATTATCATTATTCGCAGACAATTAATAGAAATTTTGCTTATTATCACAAATTTATTGTTTAAATGGTTGTTATGCAAAAAAAGAAACACTAAAAATAATCAAATGACAATAAGTAACGCCATTAACCAAAAACCGGCCATTAATATTCCATAAATGCCAGCTAAAGAGGAGGTGACAAGAGTGGTGTTTTCCCTTCGGATTGTTCAGTTCAGTTTTTGTTTTTCGCTGTTGGCTCAAGTGTCAACGTACAACTACAAAAGACCCATTCAAAAGACGAAACATCCATCGGTAGGGCCAATGTATGTATGTATGTTGGCCATATTGTTTAGTTATTAACTTATTTTAGTCAATAGTATTGTTTTCGAATAGAGTTGAATTGAATTGGACAGACAATGAAACGTACGGTACTTTATGATTTACAAATTTATGCAGCAACTAAAGACCCGGTATTGTTTTCAATTCAATGGTAACACGGTCTTTGGTGCACGGGTAATGTGGGGACTGATGTGAAACAATAACCCCCTCGTAAGTGGTTCTGATTGTGTAAAATTAAATGAGAGAAAAGGTGGCATTCGACTGAACAATTGTCTAAAGAATTTAAAGAACTTGTCTGCCATTGAGTATGAGAAGAATGCTAATTCTACGCGGTGTTGTTCCCACCACGGTAGATATAATACAATACAAATTAGAATTTCTGGTATTTGCATGTAGACCAAATCTAATTCTGTTTCACGATTGGTTTTCATTTGGTTTCCTGACAAAAATCTGGAACTTCGGCAATATTTGAATGGTTTAGATAAAGTTTTACTCACAGAAATTTACTATATAGTACATATATATGTGGCATTCTCTGCAAAAAGTAGACACTTTAATATATATAATATTGATTGACTAACGGTTTATTTTTTTTTTTGAGTAATTTACATTCTTTAAACTTTGAATTAAAATCGGCTATACAAATTTCTGATTCTTTTTCAAATTTCTGGTTTTATTGGAAAGGTTGAACTTTGCTATTTAATAATGGAACACAAAATCACTACCACGACTGACTCGGCAGTACCTCATCCGATCAACCCAATTTTTCAGTACAGCCCAAAATCCACACAAAACTGTGTCTCCTTGTGGATGTATTGACAATAGTCACATGTTCTCTGAACACCATATGCGGTTATTTTGCTTATTGACATAGCCACCGAGATGAAAATGAGCTTCATGAAGGCTGAACTGTTTCAGTCGGATAAACCGACTTATATAAACCCTCACTCTGAGAGAACATATATGTATAAGTTACAAGTAAACAGCGGATTTATATGCAAAATCATATTTTGAACGAATGGTTATAATTGAATGTCGACTTCACACAACTGACTTTAATGATGAATCAACTCAAAAAACCGCTATAACCAATTTTATATTAACATACTTTGTGTTGCCATATCCATATTTTGTACAAAAATATGGATTAAAAATGGGATTTGCATAAAAATCCGCTGTTATAAGAAATTAAATACAGACAATTGTGTGGGAGGTACTTGAAGGGGTGTGGCTTAAACACAAATATTTTTTATGTTTAAAGTGATTATAAAAACATTTTCAAATATCATATTACAAATGATTAGGACTACCCGTTTGGATGTTATATCGGCTTTATTGTAACTAAAGTTTATGACACTTTGTGTGTGTGGTACCAGAAGGGGTGTGGCAATATCGCTCATATTTCACACGAATGTAACCTCTATAAAAGCATTAAAAAATGTGAAATCTCACAGTGCTCCGATCATTCGTATAGAAGATATAAGTCACTCGTTCAATGTGTTACACTTTTTTCTGTCCCAAACGATATATACCCTCCTACTCTGTAGAGTGAGAGTATAAAAATGCCCATGTAAAATTCTTAGAGTTTGCGTTAAATACTCACTATTTTGGAAGTAAGTTTTTAATATTTCCAATTTTTTTTCGAGCGTATCCTCGTTGCAAATGTCAAATATAAACCTGAAAATAAAACTAAAATAAAAGTTATGCTACCTTTCAAAGTCAAATTAATCAAATTTAAAATTTTAACCCGAATTGCACCATAACTTGTTATACCTTCCACCTCCAGG
Organism: Polietes domitor; assembly: GCA_947397865.1. Taxonomy (NCBI): domain Eukaryota; kingdom Metazoa; phylum Arthropoda; class Insecta; order Diptera; family Muscidae; genus Polietes; species Polietes domitor. The sequence continues at coordinate 51,203,683 of OX377620.1, forward strand.
ATGGGGGTATACTAACTTTGTCAAATTCTAAGACGATCTAGACTTGGCCGTCGGTCCTGTGTCTGTTGAAAGCACACTAGCATCTAAACGAAAAGACCCGGGATTGAAACTGGGCGAAATCGGCCCAAAGGGAAAATTTTTTCCCTCCCAAGGACTAAAAATACCCATAATAACCCCTAACATTTTAGAGTATTTAAGCATATTTTTTTCAATATCTCTGCTTGTACTTACTTGATATTGGGTATGCGCATTCCCCTATAACAAAAACGTGCACCATAAAGTGATTTTATTCTATTATTATTTAATGGGGCAAAAAGGGATAAAAATGGTACATATTAAACGACAATAGTTAGAAACACGAAATTCGGTGTGTACATTCCTCTAATTGAGTATAATATAATATAAAAGTATTTTTTCCAAATTCGTACTTTGATGGGATGCAATGGGACAGAGGGATAAAAATAGTACTAACTAAACGACTACAGCTAGAATGATGAAATTCGGTGTGTACATCCCTATAATAAAGAGATTTTAGAAAGTCGTACTCTTAAGGGGGTAAAATAGGAAAAAGGGATAAAAAATGGTACCAACCAAATGGCCGCAGCTATAGTCATGGAATTCGGTGTATACATTCCTACTAAAACCGTGAGTTTCCCATTTAAACTTCGACAGTGGCAACATATACAAAATGATCATGAAACAAATCACATCGAAATTCTCAATAAATTGAAATAAATGTTAATGATTTCTTGCCATCGAAAAATCACGTTGCACCAAAATATTCCGATACGCATTTATTTTCTATTTTTTTTCGGTGAGTGAGAGAGATTTGAAATTCAATTGATGGAGATTCTGAAACAAAGCCATTAAACCGGAGGCCAGCAGTCACATTGCAAATGATCTTCGATCGAAATGTGCATTAATCCGACAAACGAGGCAATAGTTAGAAGCAATGATTGTGCGGATTAGGGATGTCAATCATGAATGGCATAAGAAATGTGAAATTAAAATATCCTTTTTAGAGAATATCGAAAAAATCAGGATCTTTAAATAGGAAAATAGAAAATTCACCCAAAAAACGATCTTTTCGATGCTTTCATTTATAGAAGCACTTCTAAAGATTTTTGAATCTGCGAGGAACAAAACCATTTCCATTTTCGAAAACCTCCCGATGAAATTTGAAAAACGCGTTCGGTATTGTATGATATTATGAAAACTGCAAACTGGAAATTTTCTCAGCAAGTTTTTCTAAATACTGTGTAAATTGAGAGGACTTTACAGTTGTTTGACTTAAGACACTAAGTATGTTTGGAAACAATATTTGAGTGTATAATATATGGAGGATTTTGCCACTCCCCTTCTAGTGCCTCCTACACAAATCACCCTAAACTGTGAAAATTAAATATTTTAAAACTTTTTTAAAGTGGATTTTTGTTTTAACAATTGATTGTCAGCCATGTTGATTAATGATAGACAAAGTGATCGTTATAAAAAATTTAATTATTCAATATTGCACCAAAAATTAAATCTTTGTGTAAGAAAATAATATAGAGACACTTTTACATTATTTTAAAATTAAGTTTCTTTTACGGGTTTTGTATTTGGACACCCATGAGATGCAGGGGTAGTTATGTTCACAAGTAATGTTGGATATGGAAAAATAGTAGGACCTGCTCTAACATTTGAAACATCTCCTAAGAAGCTAAAGGTTGTTTTTGACTATTAATACCCTCCATTAGGGAATTATGTCTTCGTGCATTTGTTTGCAATGCCCGAAAGGAAACGAGATATATCCATCGTTTATTATACAAATCGACTTAGAATCACTATCTGAATCGATTTAGCAATGTCCGTCTGTCCATCTATTCTTGTAATCAAAGCACAGGATGTAATTATTGTCCGATACTAACAAATATGGGCACAAGTAAGTTATGTGGCCCAATGCCGAAAGCCATTTAAATCCATCCATACATATTTTGATAAATATTCTTCAAATTTTACACACACCAGATTAAAAACAATAAAATGTTCAAACCCAATAAGCACAAAGTCGGACTCGAATCCGATTCGGATCCGATTTGAGTCCGACATCTCGGTTTCTCGCTTTCTCTGTTCCGATTGGGATCCGATTTGAGTCCGAGATGTCGGACTCCGCTTTTTCTGTTCCGATTCGGATCCGATTTGAGTCCGAGATGTCGGACTCCGCTTTCTCTGTTCCGATTCGGATCCGATTTGAGTCCGAGATGTCGGACTCCGCTTTCTCTGTTCCGATTCGGATCCGATTTGAGTCCGAGATGTCGGACTCCGCTTTCTCTGTTCCGATTCGGATCCGATTTGAGTCCGAGATGTCGGACTCCGCTTTCTCTGTTCCGATTCGGATCCGATTTGAGTCCGAGATGTTGGACTCCGCTTTCTCTGTTCCGATTCGGATCCGATATGAGTCCGAGATTTCGGACGCTTTCGATTCAGGTTTGCAGTAAAAATTTGGAGTTTTATTTTTATATTTATTAATGAATTTATTTATTATTTTGAATTTATTACTTAGTATATATGTGGTGAAATAAGCAACATTTAGATGAAAAGTAATATGACATTAAAATTTATATATTAATAAGTATATGACACACATGTAACAGACATCATATTAGTGTATAAGTGGTACAAAATACAATTCGTTTGTCAATTTTATTTTGAAAACCTTTTTTATATGTAATATTTTGTGCTAATTGGGCAAATCTTCAAACTCAATATTATTAGTCTTGAATATACAGTTTATATTAATGGTAATTGAAGAAGAAATGTCTTCGACTGATTTCAATGGATAGCCATGCACAATATAGTCCTATCAACTCGTTTGATATCAGAATTCATTTCGTTTTCGGATACGAAATCATTTGGAGATCGGATTCGAACTCAAAACGATGTAGGAACCAACATCGAAGTGAGTTCGGATCCGATATCATTTCGAAATCGGACTCAATTCTCGGTCCGATATCGAAGAGGGAATTGCTCCCGTTCTCGTGACCGATCTCGAACCGAAATCGGACCCGTTCTCGAAACCAAATCAGAGAAGTCGGATCCGATTCGGATAAATAATAAAGGACGAATTCAAGGAAACGCACAATATTGTGCCTATTTGCGTCAACGAAATAAGCACCAAACGCTCCAGTATCGATGATGCCATATACATGATTGAATTCGACAGACAACAGGTATCAAAAACTGAAATTCATAAAATAAGATACTTTTACGGAATAGTACTGAAGTGGAGAAACCCTATTAAAGGCGCCAAAGGTCCCACGCAATGCACTAAATGTGCAATGTTTGGCCATGGATCTAGGAACTGTCACCGCTCTGCTGTCTGCCCTGCCTGTGCCGGTAACCATGATATCTCTGTTTGTACTCTGAACAAAACCCAACATGAAGGCCCTGTAGTGTACAAATGTTTTAATTGTGTTAAAAAGAAGCTACATAATGTCAACCACAAAGCGGATGATCCCAGATGCCCATGTCGACAAGACTATCTTGAGATGCGTAACAGAATAACTTCTGCGACAACTTTACGCCACCAAAGAACAATTAATGATCATGAATTGCAGTTTACTTCAGATGACGTTTCACGAGGTATTTATAAAAACAACATAGATATGTCTAAAACACATGTTCGCACATCTGACGAAACAACAGCTGGCACATCTAGATCATATGTCCGAGCAACTGACCGTCACAAAGCCCGATCAGCTGATGACTCAGCAGCTGGTACTTCCATGCGATCAGCTGACAATCGTAAACTGTCATACGCTAATGCTATCAATTATAAGAGTCAAGCAGATGTTGTCGACGATTTATCAAACGATAAGCTACTAGATATCTATTTCGAAGCAATCGATGCTCTACAGCAGTGCAGAAATAAATACGACAAATTGAGAGTTTTAGGAATGATGTTAAGACATGCTTTATAATTCTTTCGATATAAGTGATATTCATGTTATGCGCTGGAACTGTCAAGGCATAACGACAAGCTCTGCTATTGCGCAACTTGAACAATTTGTTAGAAACAAAAAGATAGATATAATTCTTCTAAATGAAACCTTTCTCAAGCCACACCACAAATTTAAGATAGGTGGTTTTAAAATACACAGAAGAGATCGACGATCTCATGGAGGTGGCGTGCTAATTGCAATCAAAGATTCCATCAATCATAAGCTTTTGCAATTCGATAAAACATTTGATACTGAAAACCTTTCAGTATCCGTTATAATAAATAGACAAACTGTGATCCTAACATCAGCTACACGCCGCATTATACATCCAAATTTATATATGATATAACACTGCTGACGGATAAAACTAACTAAGAATTTTCCTCTGTACCATCTAGCTGATTGTAATTCAATAAGGAGATGGGTTGATAGAGAACTTAGTATCCAAAACTTCTCAACCAATTATGTTGACAATTCTTTAGACACCATTATTTCTATTATAAAGGGCGCGAGCGATAAAATACCATCTGGAACAACCAAAAACTTTGAAAGAAAATTATCTTCAATCAGCTTAAGACTAATCAAACAGCGCAAGAAATACCTTCGCAAATATCAACGATGTGCAGACTTATACCGTAGAAATATACTTTCAAATATATTAAAGCAGCTCAACAGACTAATTGATTATAATCTTGATAGAGACAGAAATGCCAATTGGTCGCAGTTTATATCCAAACTTCATACAGGTAGCAAAAAGTATTGGAAAATTGCGAAAGTCTTTAAAGGAAAATATACCAACATTCCAAGTTTGACCGTGAATGGCGTCGATGTTTCCACTTGTACAAGCAAAGCAGATGCTATAGCAGACGTTTTCGAAAAAGCTCATAATATTACCCTTAACACTCAGTCTTCGATGGATCTAAAAGTTAAGAAAGTAGTCAGGAATGTGGAATGCTCCAGTATCGGATCCTTGGAACCAGGAATCCTAACAAGTGCATGTGAACTCGCAGAAATTTCGTACCGTTTTAAAAATAATAAAGCCCCAGGGTTTGACAACATCCACAATATGGTTCTTAAAAATATGTCGTATGATTTCTTCAATGCCCTTGCAAATATATTCAACGCCTACATTACAAAAGGAATATTTCCAGACGTTTTTAAAAAGGCAAAAGTTATTCCTGTACCTAAGAATGGCAAGGACCCCAAACTCCCAAGCAGCTACAGGCCGATTAGTTTACTAAGCGCTCTGGACAAACTATTTGAAAAAGTAATATATAATCGAATAATGGTATATACAGAAAATCGCAACATAATACACAGTAAGCAATTCGGATTTCGAAAGGAACATTCGACGGTACATCAGATTAAAAGAGTCATCAATATTATAGAAAATAACAAATCACTTAGACGAAGCACCGGTGTTGTACTGCTTGACATAGAGAAGGCCTTCGACTCAATCTGGCATGATGGTGTGGTCTATAAACTTAACAAATTAGGATACCCAGTTTATATCCAAAAACTAATTCACAATTTCTTAAATAATAGATCATTTGTTGTAAGTGTCGAAAACACCTTATCAACATCCAGAAGTATTCCAGTGGGACTCCCTCAAGGATCTGTGTTATCCCCAGTTCTATATTCGATCTACACTTCTGATATTTCTATCAAAAGAAACCATGATGCGGCTTTTTACACAGATGACAGTGCACTTTTATGCAGCGGCAAACTCTCTAATGCGATAATCAAACAATTGGCTGGATCTCTTAAACACACAGAGAAATATTTCAACAAGTGGAAAATTAAAATCAACCAGGAAAAAACTCAAGCAATCATCTTTCCTTTCAATAAATCCCCAAAACGTGTTCCAAATATTCCACTTGAACTTCACGGAAATACCATAGAAGTAAAAAAATCTATTAAGTACTTGGGAGTAACTTTAGATTCCAAACTGACGTTTGGTGAACACGTTAACAATGTACGCGATAAAGCCATTAGATGTGGAAGAGCTATATTTCCGATTCTTAATAGAAGATCAAAACTTAATTTAAAGAATAAAATTATGTTGTACAGAATGTGCATGCGTCCAATTATGACATATGCTTGCCAAGCATGGTACAGAAAAACCGCAGCATGCCACATTAAAAGACTACAGATTATTCAAAATAAGAACTTAAAATAATACATAACCTTAGGTGGAGACATTCCACGCATCATCTACATAGCCATTATGACCACGAAACTATTAACATGATAATGCGTAATCTGACACTGTCATTCGACGAACGATGCAGAATGTCTAACTTTAACATCATAAGAAATTTACTTTAAAATTTATGTATTACTTCTTTTTAAACTAAAGGTAGTTTATGCATTTTTTTACAAATTTCTTTAACATATCTGTGTCTCTCAAAGGTTTTTCATACCTATTTTTTTCTCCTTAAACTGTGATATTATTTTGTACGCATAAGGCCTAGCCAATCTGATCTCAATTGTTGTAATACGTATATTGTAAAATCTCATAAAATGTATATAAATCAAAATTAAAAAAAAAAAAAAAAAACATATATTTTCTCCGATGTGTCTTTCAGACACATAGAAGGAGGCGTGTTCAGAAAAAATGCTCACAGAGAAGAGATATGATTACTGCATAATCGAAGATCATCATATTTTGATTGTTATTATAGTTGGGGTAATAATAGTATGACTGTAGCTAATCATAATATGATCAATATGACAATTTCATTTGATTAAGCTACAACTATTTTATGATTACCCACAATCATAACTTTATATTATAATATGATGCTCTTCAATTGCCTTAGCAGTAATCATATTATGCTTGCCCAAAAGTATGAATTTGGAAAAATATTTTTATATTATGTATCTACTCAATTAGAGAAATGTACACACCTTATTTCGTGTTTCTTGCTGTTGTAGTTTGATATGTAGCATTTTTATCCCTTTTTGTCCCATTTCACCTCACGCCCTACGAATAAGAATCACTTTATGGTGCACGTTTCTACTATAAGGGGAATGCGCATACCCAATATCAAGTAAATAGAAGCAGACATATAACAAAACATGCTGAAATATTCTAAATATTAAATGTATTTTCAGTCCTTGTGAGGAAAATTTTCCCTTTTGACCGATTTCGCCCATCTATCCAACCGATCTACAACTATTAGACGTATTCTTGGAAATTTTGGACGTCTTGACTCCTTTCGTTCAGTTCTATCAAGCTTTCAACAGACGAACGGACAGACGGACGGACAAATTCATAGAATTTTATGACGATCAGGAATATTTATAGGGTCTCAGGTCAATATTTCATATATTATATATTTCATGTTGTTACAAATGGAATGACAAAGTTAGTATACCCCAGTGGTGAAATGTATAAAAAGTTATGAATTTCTTATATGACCCAATTCTTCATTTTCGAGCCACTCTAGTGTCTAAAATTTCATATTTTTTGAAAATTGGTAAATGCAGCTTTATTCGTCTTATAGAAAAGTGCAAATTAAATAAAATTTATGTTCACTTTCAGTTCATGAAATTAGCATACACAAAATTTCGAAGTAATATAACATAACAAATATTACTATATATAAAAAATAATAAAACAATTTTTTAGCATTTTTTATTTAAAGTTTGATACAGGGATGTTAAATCCCCCACCAAAAAACTCCCGCATCGACATCCCATATGGCTTATTTATTTGGATTGGATTGTATCGATGAGGTATTGCCTGTGCCACAACAACAACAACGATGGCTACAGCTGCATAGAAGGAACCTTCATTCGATAGGTGAACAGCCGACTCAATGCAAATTGTCATGAAGCAATGTGACAAAATCCAGTAAGCGACAACAAATCGATATCTGGTCGTATGCACTGCACTGCGGCTGCGGAATGAAATGGTGTTGCATATCATTTAGCCAGCCACGACAATAACACCTCCATCCATCAACATCCATACAATGTCCATACATTGTTTCTGTTCTTTTATGAATTATTGGGTTTCCCTTAATGATTAGCATAAAAGATCAATATTTCTCTTTAGACTATTGCTAGACAAGGATCAGCAACTCCATCTGAACGTTGTCAACGTTTTATTGTTGTTCAATGCAAAAATAATCACGTGTTTTCTACAGACACAGTTTACGCCTCACTGACTTTTTAGTTTACTTTTCTTGCAATTTGAATTGAAATGTTGCACCGTGGTTCTTAGCAGCATAAAAGTATCACAATCGGAATACATTTTAATTTACGTTGGCGAAAAATTCGAATTTTGGTCCAATATGTCAGGGTTGGGAGCATTAGTTTGAATGGGTATGTAAGGGAATGGCGTTAAGTGCACAAAAAAATTTAATGAACCACTTGGGTAATTATTTTTAATTGTACTGATTATTTCATAATTTCTGCGTGAAAATGAAAAATTAAAGGGTTTCTGATTTCTATGAAAATTTGTGAATATATTTGATTTGAATTGTGGTATTATCCTAGATCAGGACCATTTTACATCGATATTTTATAGAAAGTACATTTATTTACAATAGCATGGTGACATAAATTATTTGGCTGCCCATATTACTATTCATATCTTCCATAGTATAAATATTTATTTGAAATGTATTTAAAAGTTTTTTAATATTAAAATGTGTATATTTAAAAAGTATATAAATTGATTTTTAAGAAAAGTATATGTTTGTTCCTTCAGAATATACAGTTTGTCACTCCTTTATATTAAAATAGTCATCGGAGGCCCCGTAAAGTATATATACAATCTCTGTTGTAGTAAAATTCTAGCTTTTTTGACAACCATTCTTCTATTGCTTTCAACTACTGTGCTTTTATTGTCACCTGTGGAACATCGTGATGAAAAGAAGAATTTTAAATTGAATTAGATTTGATTCTGATTCTGATTTCAAATGCGGACGGAAATCACCTGTAATGATGCAGGTGATTTTGTAACCTCTAACAAATATGGATTTGGGTTGAATATTTGTAAAATGCAAAGAAGTGTGAAGAAGTAGTAGGATTTTGTAATAGCGAATACTTTTGTAGTCAGATGGCAATATAAAAACGTCGTAGTATTCTCAAGAAATAGAAGGGAAATAAAAATGTAATATTTGTTTTTTTTAGAAAAAATGGGATATATAGGGTTTTTTTTTGAAAATGCTATAAAAAAACTACTGAATATTTTCTCAAATTTCTTTTTTTATTTGAAAGTACAATCCTTCCGGTTAATAATGGAAAGTAATATCATTCAAATGGCTGCCTCGGGCGCCCCACAAATAATAGTCCAACGGTTGAATAGTTAAAAAAAAACGTTAGATGGCGGACCCCATACCAATGTCTCCTATGATTTACTTTTTCCGCTCTAGAAACCACATATTTCAACAAATAATTTTTTTTTGAAAATGCTATAAAAAAACTACTGAATATTTTCTCAAATTTCTTTTTGTATTTGAAAGTACAATCCTTCCGGTTAATAATGGAAAATAATTTCATTCAAATGGCTGCTGAGGGCACCCCACGGATAATAGTCCAACGCTTGAATATTTGGTGGTTCATTAAAATTAGGGTTTGCATTTTCCCGTACATTTTATTTCCCGGGAAACGGGAATTATTTTTTCAATTTCCCGGGACAGCACGGGAAATCGTCAATATATCGTTTACCATGAGTTAAGCTTATTTTTTCCAATGAAACATTTACATTTTATTAAGGTGGGATGTGTGCGATTTTTTGAACGGATATTCGGCAAGTGAGCTGTGCTTCTCATTCGTTTGTAAAAATCATTTAGTTAAAGAGGCCGGGTATGTTGTTGGAAAGTTGCTGCCAAGCCATCTGACGAAACCTTTCACAGGGTGGAAATCATGATAGTGGTAGTCTGCCGCCAAGTAATAAATGTTACCATGCCATTTGTAAATAAATTTTAAATATAGGTGGTCTTGAGCCAGGAGAGTTTCCCAGTTCAGTAAAATAAAAATGCATTTCACAACGAACCTTTAACAGAAGTCAACTCAAACATCTTTTCAAGTTTCAAAATTAATTAAATGTTTGCAGTCAAAATTTGAAAGTGAAATTTAAGAGCAGACAATGCATTTATGACGTCATCAGATATTTCTTATTTTATTGGAAAATGTGGACGCGACGGAGAACGATCGTTCACATTCAACAGGTGTAGTCAGCATTAAATAAAATGTTTAAGTTGTCTGTTCTTTGCAGATTTACAAGCCGACCGATTTTAAGTCGACAAGCCGCAGCCGCTGCATGTTTCTGCACGAGCCGCGCCGCCGCCGATTTCATCGACTTCAACCACGCCGCCGAGATTTGTCGGAGATCTAACTCAGTCAAATCTTACTATCAAAATAGACAACACACTTAAAATTACAAAAGAAAATATAACTTTCGACTTTGACAACCTTCTACTGTGAAATATATGGATCTGTTCTTGAATTTGGTATCCCACTATATGATAACGTCTATAGAAAGTTGGATGATTGTGTTTTGATTAAAACGTCGCATTTATATATGTAAGTCAATTTCAGTATGCATGGCCATGTGTTCCTATAAAAAACAATAAAGAATAGCTATTCTATTGTGCTTATTTAGTGTGTCAAAGTAGGTAGAGCTTTACCCTTCTTTGGAAGGATTATGATATTGAAGACGTCTGGTCAAATATGCCTCACATGTGAAGTTGTATTTGCAAAAATGTTTATTAAATTCATCCATATTATAAATTTTGGGAATGGATTCCCAATCTAAAAAAATAATTGTATAGGATAATTATATTAAATTATGGGAACATTAGCTAATATTGGCTAATATTAACGAATATTGAACTACTTGCCAAAAATAAAAGAAAAGGTATTACAAACCAATACAAATTCTTCCTTCCATTTTCCCAAAATTGTCAAATCAGCCGAAAGCCGCCGCCGTCGACCCATTTTGAGTAGCGCCGCCGATAATTATGGTTCGGCTTGTAACTCTGGTTCTTTGTGCTGTAGCTTTGGAAACTATAAATTCTTTTTTAGACAGTTATCTTGACTTTTTGTTACTTGCGTTTTCTATAGCATTGTTTAAAATATTTTCAAGCGACTGGCCTCATTTATTTTGGGAGTTCCATTACACGCCCAAAATCGACTTTTTCTGGGTTTTTTAATTTTTTTATTTGGATTTTGACAGGCAAACTTCGAGAAAGTGAATTTTGGGTGTATATCCGAACGTATTTGTCATCAAACTGCAATTTTTGACATACCAAATTAAAATCGATATGAGCTAAATTATTGTACAACATTTATATTGTGGAAATGATGGAAAAAAATATGCGAAGATATATGTAAACATTTCTACCGAATTCCCGCGGGATTCCCGTACGAATGCAAACCCTAATTAAAATGTCTATATAATTCTGAAAGCTCACACGAAATATAATAAAAGCGTGGCAATTTTTCTGCTAGTTCTAGAAAACTAAGTGGAGAGGACACTTTGGGCAATCTAAATTCTTTTATGATTTTAAGAAGTCTAAAAGGTCATTTAATGTGTTAATCCTTCAAGACATACGTTAAAAATTTTCCAAATTTCATCTTTCTGCACAACAGGTTAAAGACAAAGTTTTGCTTATACAGAGTTAAGTACATTGCCTAGAAGGGGGTGGTTCGTTGCGTCGTTTCCGCGCAAGGCTGGTGTAAAGTTTGAGGTGAGTGATAGATAGAGAATCCCGCTATTTTACATATTCTTAAAAATGCACATTAAGTGTTGATCACCAACAAATCTATATTTTTATTAATAATGAGATTCACCAGGCTGTGTACTCACTTTTTTCTGGTCATGTTTAAGACTTAATTTTTCCAAGTCCTTCACAAAAATTGATATATAATTGATTAATTGTGATAATTATTTGAAAGCACAGATTGGTCATCAACGCTTCAAGTTTACTAATTTAGTTGCAATCTAAGAAATAAAAGGTGGTTAAATTGTAAGGGCTGATGTTGAATGCGAACGACACCTAAACGTCATTTTTTCTGTATTTCATTTGACATTTCTCAATTTCAGACTAACCCAATTGGAACCATGGAAAGATACACAATCGAGCAACGCGTTAAAGTTATTCAGGCTTATTATGAAAATAGGCGTTCAAATCAAAATGCATATCGTGCACTTCGTGATTTTTTCGCTCAATTTGATGAGGCGCATTTTCATCTCAGTGGATTGGTCAATAAGCAGAATTGTCGCATTTGGGCGAATGATAATCCAAGACTGATTGTCGAAAAACCAATGTACACACAAAGAGTAACTGTTTGGTGCGGATTATCGGCTGGAGGCATCATCGGGCCGTATTTTTTCCAAAATGAGGCCGGTCAGGCAGTTACTGTGAATGGTCTTCGCTATCATGAGATGATAATGAACTTTTTCTGGTGCGAATTGGAAAATATGGATGTGGATGATATGTGGCTTCAGCAGGACGGTGCCACTTGCCACACAGCTAAGGAAACAATGGCTCTTTTGCGCGACAAATTCAATGGCCGTGTTATCCACCTGGTGGCGATGTCAATTGGCCGCCAAGATCATGTGATTTGACGCCGTTGGACTTCCTTCTTTGAGGTTATTTGAAAGAAAAGGTGTACGTCGATAAGCCAGCAACAATTCAAGAGGTAAAGGATGAGATAATTCGGCACATTAACGACATAGAACCTCAATTATGCCTCAGCGTCGTCGAAAATTTAGACCATCGGATGGAGGTATGCCGCCATAATTGAACCATACCAATATTATCATAATAAAAAGAAATGACAATAATTTCATAAATAATTTGTGTTTTATTCAAAATCAATATCGGCCCTTAAAATGTAACCACCCTTTACATGTCCAAAAAGTTAATTGTTTAAAAAATAGCTCTAAAAAGTAAATGAATTATCATAAACCATACACAATTCTACATTATAATGTATAATTAAGGTTTACAATTTTAAAAACATTTTTTCGACTTTTCTGTTCCACTTCCTATAACAAATGTCGCTAGCAGTATTATTTTACAATAGATTTTTAATAATTGTATCCTGAAATGTCAAGTCCTTTTAAACATGAACTCAACCAAACATGTTTTCTTGGTGTTTATATTTTCATGACCCAAAGTTAAATTCGGTATTATTTGACTATTCATCATGGAAAGACACATACCAGAAAAATATATTCAAATTAGACAACAGTTTTTCTTTCAATGGATACATCAATATTCTATTGCCAAAAAATGGCAGCTTCATTAACTAAATACATAAAGTCCTTAAAAAAATACACTTAGGTCTTCTTTTATGCTATATATAGGTCCCTTGGAAACCCGCATAAAACGTACTATACTTCCACACAAAAAATCTGGATGCGCTCCAAGATCTTCAAATCCAAATCAAATAAGCCTTGTAAAAAGGCTAAAATCGCATAAAAAACTAAACAATTTATTTTTTTGAATTCAGTCAATAGTACTGTTTTCACTCTGTATCAGTTCAGCATTAACAACCATTTTAAATTTACTCCTTAGTTTATTTAGTTTATTCCTATTTTAATTTTTAAGAAGGAAAACTTGAAATGACTATTAACGATAAACTTAAACAGATAGAAGCTTGCAATTTGAATTATTTTTAGCACATGTTCTCTTCTTTAATTTGCAATTAATACTGGTATCATAGGGTGCGAGTAAGTAGTAAAGTCAAATATTAAATTAAGTAAATAATTTTTGAAAAATGATATCCTTTGGAACTTTGTAGTCCTTTTAAGGGACAACAGGATGAGAAAATGAAAACGTAGAAGAAAATTAAAAGTCCAAATAAGTCCATTTCAGTTTCAGACGTATATCATCTGCTTCAAGTGTAATATGGACTGTCGGACAGTGTAACCGTTCCTATATTTTAGGAAAAAAATCACGAATTATTAAATGTATTCTGAGGCAAATTAACTATCATCGGAGTCACTGCTAAGATGTGGCCTTTCAGTTACTATGACAGTGCTGTCATCGCTTAGCCGACACCAGCATTGCCGATTCATATAAAAATTAAGTTATTTGCTTGAGTTGCTGCAGTTTTTAATTGTTTCTGTTGCTCCCGATAACAATTACGTTTGCAAAAACGCAGAAAAATGTCAAAAATTATATGGACATCTCCCAAAAAAGGTCCACCAAAAAAATTAAATCATTCATTTATATTTTCCTTATTTCGATAACTATTACTATTATGAAACTTGAAGTTATTTTGTTCTCTTTTATTTTCATTAATAGTTAAAGTGTTATCCGTCCGTTTTGTCGGGTCCGTATTCGTGATGTACCTAATTAAAACAAGTAAGGAAAGGCTTAAGTCGGGCGTGGCCGATTATATGATACCCAACATTTTCTGCCCCCTTACAATTGAATTTGGGTAAACAAGTGCTATGTGATATATACAGAGCGAAAGAAAAATATAAGGTGTTGTGCAAATTTGAAGAAAATCGGTTAAATAATCTGGTTTCAAAGCGAGAAAATCAAATTCTGACCGAAATTTGTATTGGAGCTATATTTAAATCTGAACCGAAAGTGAGTCAGCTTTCTCCATAGATGTTTCCAGTTGAAATATAATGTGCTATGTCAAATTTGAAGAAAATCGGTTAAATTATGTGGTTTCTAGAGAGGAAAAAATAAAATAAAGGGCGACATTTGTACTGCATCTATATATAAATGTTAACCGATCTGACTCATTTTCACGATAGATGTTTCTAATTGAAATATAAGGTGCTGTGGAAAATTTAGAGAAATTTTGGTTAGAATATCTTGTTTCTAGAGAGGAAAAAAGTCAAATCCGGACCGAAATTTATGTGGGAATATAAATAAATCTGAATCAATTTCACGGTAGATATATAAGGGTTGTGCCAAAGATGTTGTGTCAACTTTGAAAAGGATCGGTATATGGTCTCTAGAGAGGAAAATGTTAAATCCAGAGCAAAATTTGTATGAAAGCTATATCTAAATCTGAACCGATTTGATCCATTTTCATTACAGATGTTTCTAGTTAAATTTTAGGGTACTGGGCTAATTCTTGTATGAATCGGAAAATAATTGCTACCTGTACTTTGATTACAAGAATAGATGGACGGACGGACATAGCTAAATCGACTCATAAAGCAATTCTAAGCCGATCTGTATAATAAACGATGGAGCTAACTCGTTTCCATTTTAGGTGTTACAAACAAATGTACAACGACATAATACCCTAGTTGAGGATATAAAAATTTAAGAGATAATTCTCATATTTCAGAAGTCTACGAACAAAAGTTATCCTCCGACCTTCATTTACATGTATTTCTAAAAGGACGCGAATGTAGCGTCCGGGCCACTGGGAAATGCCCAAATGTAAATGATCCAATCAACAGCCAAAAATTAGAATTGTCCACCATTGTGCATCTTGTTGCGCAAACACAAGTAAGTAAGCTTCAGTCGGCTAAACCGTCCGCATGTTATAAGCAATTAAATTTTACATAGGCCAGGATAATTACTGTATTGTACGGGAAGGTACTACGAGGTTCGTGTCACATGGTCCCAGCTTCCAAATTTATAAAACGATTGTAAAAACATAATCTTATCAGTATAGAAGTTATGAAGGATTCAATAGTACCTAGAGTATAAATAATTGTTTGGGAGATGCAAGAAGGGGCTTGAAGCGTAAATATTTGTATACCCTCCACCTCCAAGATGGGGGTATATTCACTTTGTCATTCCGTTTGTATATATATATTAAAATTCTAAGACGATTTAACCATGTCCGTCTCTCTGTCTGTTGAAAGCACACAAGCTACCGAACGAAATGAGCTAGGAGATTGAAATTGTCCGTAAATGTGTCTTATGGTTGCAGAACGGTTGGGATTGAAAGTGGATGAAATCGGTCCAGAGGGAAATTTTTTTCCTTCACAAGGACTAAAAATACCCATAAAAACCCCTAATTTTTTATAGTATTAAAGCATATTTTGTCAATATGGCTGCTTGTACTTACTTGATATTGGGTATACGCATTCCCCTTATAACAAAAACTTGCACCATAAAGTTATTCTTATTCTTAGGGGGTGAAATGGGGCAAAAAGGGATAAAAATGGTACATATAAAACGACAACAGCTAGAAACACGAAATTCGGTGTGTGTATTCCTATAATCGAGTAGACACATAATATAAAAGTATTTTTTCCAAATTCGTACTTTTAAAGGGTAAAATAGAAAAAGGGGATAAAAATAGCACTAACCAAATGACCGCAGCTAGAGTCATGGAATTCGGAGTATACGTTCCTCTGACTGCGTAGACACGAAAAATAAAAGATAAGAATAAATTCGTACTTTCAAAGAATACAAATACAAATTATTTTTTGAATTGAATTACAGTATTATTTCGATATATATAGCGTAAACGTATTGCCTTATAAGCGTGGTTTGAAAAAATAAAAATATTATATTTATTTATAAAATTATTCTTTCAATATTTGTATTTGTTTTGGTTTGGATATATCAAACAAGTTTATATTTTCCTGTACTCTTACTGCACTTCTACGAAAATCGACAGAATCTGTAATCCATGGTGGAGGGCCGAACTTAACGCCTTTTGACTTGTTTAAAGTTATTATAAAAACATTTTCAAATATGAAATTGCAAATGATTTTGACTACCCGTATGGATTTTATGTCGGTTTTATTGTAACCAAAGTTTGTATTGGAGGTACCAGAAGGGGTGTGGCATTATCGCCCATATTTCATGCGAAGGTATCTTCTATAAAAGTATTGCTAAATATCAAATTCCACAGTATTCCGATGATCATTATAAAAGTTATAACAGCTTTAATTGTTCGTAGTTTAGGGTGATTTGTGTGGGAGATACTAGAAAGGACGTGTTAAAGGCCGCCATACTTAATGCACTTAAAGTGATTATGAAAACATTATCATATGTCAAAATATAGATGATTCCGAATGAAGGAATATGGATCATTTGTATGGGAGGTATCAGAAGAGGCGTGGCAATTTCGCCCATCTTCGAACTTGAACTAAGTTTGGGAAAAATATTACCATGTTCAAAGTTTGAATTGATTCATTAGCCCCTTTCGAGAGTTATCGTGTACATCAGCCAGACAGACGGTGATACGGACATGGCTCAAACATCTAAAAAAGTCGTGAAACGGATTTGGTACAAACATACTTAGGGTCTTAAGTCACTCCATCAATGCGTTACACTTTTTTTCTGTCCCAAATGATATATACCCTAATGATCTGTAGAGTGAGGGTATAAAAACTAAAAGGGGAACAACTCCCTCCAATCTAATATAGTTGCCACATTAAACATTAATAGCAAAAACGAAAAACCAAAAATCGATTTCATTCTCATAAATTCAAATCCACAAAAAAAGAGACCCAAGTGGAGTTTGAAAATCTAAATAAATGTTTTTACTGTATAGTCCCATTTCGGCCCAGTAATACATCTCAAATTATTACACTGTGCTACAAAAACAATGAAGTAGAAAACTCTTGTAGTGGTATTACTTTTCTTGTAGATATGATCGAGTAGAACAAGAATCTTTTTTTAATGTTATAACTACTAACAGATTTTTAAAAACAAAAGGCGTTTTACTCCATACTAATTGTTCTTCATTTCAAACCTTCGAAGTTATAGGTTTATACGTGTGCAAAGGTCGAAGAACAGTTTTTTTACCCGTAAATCAAGATTTTGGGGCGTCTGGGAAATTTTATAAACAGATTCTTGTTCTACTCGGCAGTACCTACCACAAAAATAATATCCTAACCTCCCAGAGTTTTTGAGAGTTTATGTTTCAATATACATGCATATTTTCGGGATTAAACTCTGCGTAAATTGAGCCTTCATTTACTTAGATCAGTGGAAAATTTTAAAAGCTGCAGAATTCTTTACGTATTCATTTTCAAATGCCTTACACAATATCTGGATTGCAGGAGAAGTCAACGACGACAACAACAACTTCGTCAATATCCACCAAAAGAAAAGAGAATAACAAACGTCATTCCAAGGAATTCACTTACACTTTACATAACTGTTGCCAAATGAAAACGAAACACAACCGAAATTTCTTTTTTTTTGTGTTCATCTCTGATGACACAATCGCTGTTGCGAACAACGAAGAATATCAGAAATACTTTAAGGCACAGAAATGTTTATTTGACTCTTAACATATTTGTAGACCCTCTACCAAGGAATGGTGGCGTATTAATTGCACAGGGACGTTTGTTATAGTTTGAAAGGCACAAGGAAGATGTGGGGATAGAAAGCGTGAGATTGGAGTAGGTTGGTCCCTTTAGTCATTTTGAAGTGAAGGAAATTTAGAAAAATTTCATTTATGGATTGAGCCCTATAGAACCATATTTGCACCAATTGAGTGCAATGTTGAGTGAAGATATGGTTATCCTACAGAACGGAGCCAAATTCTATAAAGCGCTTCACACAATTGATTTAAGGAAGGAAGCACTTGGGGAACGCTTTATTTCTCGAAATGGGCAAGTGAATTCGCCACCGAAATCGTGCGACCTAAGGCCTAGAGTATCTCTGGACTACGTGAAATTGTGGGCCTATATAACCTGTGGTCAACTGATCAAGTCCAGGATTGAACCTGAACTGGTAAACACGTCCAGATAAACGAAGTATACGAAATATTAAAATATATAAAAGCACTGTATCGTACTTCATAGTCGCTGTTACTTACTCTCCACGATTTGCAGAATGCACCCCGCGAAAGGCGAAGAACAAAGAATGCTTTTCAAAACTGTGCTGTTCTGCTTTCAGCCCACTCAGAGACTTGGCCAAAAAAACAAACTATTAAAGCCACCAAACAACGTCGTCCACGTCCTCGTCGTTGTCTTCGTCGTCGTTGGTTGTCTTTTCTTTACGAGTATTTGTTTTGGGTTAAATGAAGGTGAATCTGATGAAATTATGCCTTGGAATTGGTTTTACTGCTTTCAGCGTTTTTCTCTTTGTTTTTTTGTTGTTGTTTTCTTTGGCAAGAACAAGAATAAAAATTGTTTTTCGTCTTTAGAGGATCTTCGCATAAAAATCAAAGTTCCCCCACCAACTTCAAAGATCAAACAAGGTCAGAGATGTTGGTGTCTTTTCGTAAGCGTGGAACATCATCGGGGATGAAAATGTTTATGGCCAACATTAAAAAGGAGTAACATTTTTGTAAGAGGAATTTGTGCGAACAGAGAAGAGCCTTTTTGCAGCATCCACATCAACTTTCAGTTATTTCAAATGTCGTTTTAGCCATTAAAACTGGTTTCTAAAAAAAAGCCATCAACATCGACAACAACAGAACAGTAAGAACAAGTTAGGCTGGTACATAAAGGGCTGGATTTAGATAGAGACAGAGATGGACAATCTGTGCGCACTTACTTATACACTAAGACTAAACTTGTTATACCATCACTAAGCTGGTTAAAAGAACGAAATGTCTTTATATCCGATGTACACCAAAATCAATGAAGTGAACCGTATATAAAATCCAATCACTTATTTTTTTACGTTCAAAAACATCTGACACGAAATAAAGTTGAAGTACAAAATGAAACAGCTCATATGAAATAATTAACAACGATGAAAATTTAGTAACCCCTAATGTTGATACAGTTGTTTACCGGTCCGCAGATCGTTGCTACCCTGATTTATTTTTGCAATTAGTCCGAAAATTAAACATCCGAACTTCAATTTGTATGTTGTGTATGCATTCATCTGACTGTATAGACTGAAATGTGTACTTTTAGGCAGAAAATGGGCAAAAGGGGATAAAAAAGGTACCGACCAAACGGCTGCAGTTAGAATAGTGAAATTCGGTGTGTACATTGTTCAGACTGTGCAGATGCGGAAATGCGACATTTGTGCCTTTAGGACCAAAATGGGATAAAATTGGTACCAAGCAAACGGCTGTAG
Organism: Polietes domitor; assembly: GCA_947397865.1. NCBI lineage: Eukaryota > Metazoa > Arthropoda > Insecta > Diptera > Muscidae > Polietes > Polietes domitor. The sequence goes on from OX377620.1 coordinate 51,223,613, forward strand.
TGAGGATCATGAAATTCAGTGTTTACACTCGTGTGTCTTCGTAGACACGCAAAATATGAGTATTTCTCCAAATTCGAACTTAAAGGTCAAAAAGAATATAAATAGTACCAAGCATACGGATGTACCTAAAATCATGAAATTAAATGTGTACAATATGGTTTCTAATATGGTTCCGCACTTCTATGTAAAGCCGACAGCCACTAATCTGCCGGTAATACTCCACTCGAAGATTCGGCCAGACCGAACTTAACGCCTTTTTACTTGTTATATCTCACGCAGTAACAGCCAAGAACTTTATGAGCGAAAAATTCTGACATCTACCATTTTCTATGCAAATAAGTTTTTTATTTGTTGTAGTATTTTGATGCTTTTGTTCCGAAAATGATCCAGTTGCAGAATATCTCTTTCAGGGGTTATTAGAGGGCCAGAGTAATTTTTTCTAGAGACTAACATTTTGTTTAAGAAATTAAATAAAGATGGAATATTTGCAGTGTTGTCTCTGTTTTTTGGGAACTACGGCTGGACAGAAGCTCTTGCAATTTTTTAATTACAATGAATTTTTCAACAGTATTCGTACTTCTAGGGAAGTACGTAGGATTTATTCGATATATGCAATTTTTACAAAATGTAAAGTAGAAGAGTAAATATTTCACCTTAAAATTAATCGCTTATTGTTAATTACAAAAAACTATGCAATATAAAATAATCTAAGGTAATTATCTAGATAATGCATTGCTGAAGATATATTCAAAATTTCAAGTGATTGTTTAATTGCTAAACACACCAGGAATGGGGCATTTAGAAAATTCTGTCGCCATAATCTTTATCTATTTTTGGCAACACCTAGAGTGGCCATAAAGGTTTTATGCTGTGATTTTTACGCTTAAAAACTATCATATCTAAGAGTTTATATAATAATTTTATAATTCAAAGCGGAATCATGTTTCTTATGATGATTTATAATCTTTAAATCCCCTGAAAAAAAATCCCCTGTCATGTTCTTGAACGAAATGAGCGATATAGTCGCTGTGAAGTTTCACGATTCGATACCTACTTTCATGGTACAATTTGTATCCCTTTTTGTAACGCTTCCCCACTAAGAGTTCAAGACGATGTTTGCGATTATAGCCACAACACTGTGCTCGTTACAATTGTTATCCTTTTGTCATGTATGAATAATCCATTTATTTTTAAACCCTTCACTAGGGTTTTATGTCTTTGTGCATTTGTTTGTAACACCCGAAAGGAAACGAGATAGACCCATCGTTTATTATACAGATCAGCTTAGAATCTCTTTTTGAGTCGATTTAGCAATGTCCGTCCGTCCATATATTCTTGTAATTAAAGTTGCAGTTATTGTCCGATCCTTACGAAAATTGGCAAAATTAAGATTTGCAAGCCAGGGACGGAAGTTATCTAATTTGAAGCAAATCGGTTCAGATTTAGATACAAATATTACTTCCCATTTGACTTTTTCTGCTCTAAAAACTACATAAATTAACCGATTTTGATCAAATTTGATGGCACAACACTTTATATTTGAACTAAAACATCAATAGTGAAAATTTGTAAAGTCGGTTCAGATTTATATATAGGTTTCATACAAATGTCGCCAATTTTACTTATTCAAATATTGTAACAGATTTTGACCAAAACAAGTTATATTTCATTTTAAAACATATATTGTAAAAGTGGGATACTCGGTCCATGATAATAGCCCAACGGTTGAATGGTTATATATATTTTTTCTGAAATAAAATATTTTGTTCTTTTGGCAAGGAAATATTAATTTTGCGAATTAAAATAAATTATTATTTTTCCAATTTTGAGAAGAATGAAAGTGTTCTAAGTCCGTGCATCCGCTGAAAGTAGTGGTTCCTTAGAGGCACCAACGTTGTCGAATTTTTATAAAAGTTCGATACAGTAGTAGGATATTCTAAAGAAAACAATTTGTGGTTCGGTGGAAAAATATTTTTTAATTAATTCGGTGGACCGGGTGGCACTCCAAAGTTGGTCAGCTTGGCAATGTGAATTATGTTACTGGGGGAGGTAAATTTAATTACAATTATGAAGCATAAAACTACACCTTTTATGTTTCACATATACCATTTTGGAAAGGTTACAACAATAACTTTAAAAATCTGTAGTATACAATTAGTAGTGAATACCGTTTTGTGCTAAAAAATAACATTTTCAAAGAAGGAACTTTTTTAGGAAAACAAATTCATACCGAAGCCTTATATTCGCGGGCTTTGAACCATTTTCTCGAAAAAGAGTTTTTGATGCCATTTTGATTTGGATGTCATCTGTCATATAAATTTGGAGAAGAAATTTTTTCTACAGCCACTTTTTTTAAATTTTTCTGATTTGTCTATCTACTCACACGTTAATTTGTGACTGCAAAAGTAGCTATGAACTTATAACTAATGTAGTTAAAAAAATGAGCAGCATATAACTGAAGGTTGTAATTCGCTACAACGATTTTGTTTAAAGCTTTTTTCTAAATATAGGGCATGTCGTACTATCAAATTCCATCATTTAGCGGTCAATAGCATTTTGGTTCACTAGTTATCAGGCCAAAATAGGATAAATAATGGCTGTAAAGTCAAAAATTGTGAAAAGTATGTTTAGAAAAACCCGCGTAACTTTTTATCATATTAAGAATACCAAAATATTTTTATGGCATATGATTGCTGACTTCATTCGGAATATTTGTGTCAGAAAAGTTTCAGAATAATCAACAAAGAAAGTTTAAATATAAACAAATGCAACCGCAAATTTTGGATTTATCAACAATTGCAGCGATTTTCGCGACTGGCTACATATATGTTACAAGCGACATTGGTTCTTAATAAACAAACAAAATTTCCGTCGGATCCGTTGGCTAGATCGCGAGAAAAGTCATAAAACAAAAATGTCATGTGTGAACATCATTTTAGCCATATTTGCCGAGAAAATGAAAATTTTCCAAAAATATCCAATTTGTGGTTCGGTGGAAAAATATTTTTTAATTGACTCAAACGCAAACCGTTGCATATTTAAAAACGGGTAACTTAGACCTCTATTATACTAACTGGCACATTTATTCTTAAGTCTATGGATTTATTCAAAATCCTTACAGACTAGAAAAACTTAAAAATATATTCCATCTAAAATTTCCTTAAATCTATTTAATGTATGTAGATAAATAATCTATGTCATGGTTTATTATTATATTCCTTCCAACAAAATAATAAACACATTGTTCTACGATTTACTCAAGACTCCAAATGAATCAATTATCAGAAAGCCTCATACGTCGGCAAAGGACTGACAAACGAAACCGAAAATTAAAGCAAACTTAATACATTTTTTCTATAACCGCTCAAATGCGTAGACCCCATGTCTAAGTAGTCAGTGTGATTTTAGCTGCACATTTTGATTGACATCACTTCTATCCCTCTATGTCCTAAAAATAATAATTTCGAAAAATCGAATTTTTTTTGGCGTCTACGTAGCAAGAGGAATGTATAAAGTATAAATTTTGAAAAATCCCTTTATTTTTTGTATCTACACAGCAGGAGGATTGTATGCACCGAATTTTACATTTTACATAATTTAAAGCAATATATTCGAAGAAAAATTGAGGAAATTTCCGCTGCATCTTTGCAGGCAGTATTGAATAATGAATGTTGCACATGCGTCATCGAGCAGGGTGGTCATTTAAAATCTATTTTTTTTTTAAAGAATTAAAAAGATTTAATAAATACGTATAAGTTTTTAAACGAAAAAATATATATGAAATAAAGAAAAAGTTATTTGAGTTTTTTAATGTAGCAACATTCATCAACCAACCTGTACAAGACAGATGTGAATTAATACTGTAAATGTTAGGGGTTATTGGTGGCACGAAGCGGAAGACCAAGTTCTGTAATTAGTGTAGGAAATATTCAACGCGTTGAGGAGAGTATTGAGGAGAATTCTGAAACAAAGGCGCTCTGCTCAGCTGCAAATGTCTGACAGGTCTTTATGCAGAATATTAACGAGAAATTTACATCTTTTTTCAGGGGTTATTGGTTATACCCCCAGGATGGGGGTATACTAACTTTGTCATTCCGTTTGTAACACCTTGAAATATCGACCTGAGACCCTATAAAGTATATATATTCTTGATCGTCATAAAATTCTAAGACGATCTAGCCATGTCCGTCCGTCTGTTGAAAGCACGCTAGCATCTAAACGAAAGGAGCTAGAACGTTCAAATTTTCCATAAATGCGTCTTATAGTCGAAGGAGGGATTGAAATGGGGCGAAATCGGTCCAAAGGGAAAATTTTTCCCTCACAAGCACTAAAAATACCCATAATAATCCCTAATATTTTAGCGTATTTAAGCATGGTTTTTGGATATGTCTGTTTATATTTGCTTGATATTTGGTATGCGCATTCCCCTTATAGCAAAAACGTGCACCATAAAGTAATTCTTATTTGTAGGGGGTGAAATGGGGCAAAAAAAGGATAAAAATGGTACATATTAAACGACAACAGCTAGAAACACGAAATTCGGTGTGTACATTCCTCTAATTGATTAGATACATAATATAAAAGTATTTTTTCCAAATTCGTATTTTTGAGGGGTAAAATAGGAATAGAGGGATAAAAATGGTACCAAACAAACGGCTGTACCTAGAATAATGAAATTCGGTGTATACATTCCTCTGATTGCATAGATAAATAAAATACACGGATTTTTCAAAATTCGTACTTTTTGGGGTTAAAATGAAAAAAGGGGATAAAAATAGTACCAATCTAATGACCGCAGCTAGAGTCATGAAATTCGGAGTATACATTCCTCTGAGTGTGTAGACACGGAAAATAAACTGATTTTTCGAAATTCGTACCTTTTGGAGTTAAAATGAAAAACGGGGATAAAAATAGTACCAATCAGATGACCGCAGCTAGAGATATGAAATTCGGAGTATACATTCCTCTGACTGCGTAGACACGGAAAATAGACGAATTTTTTGAAATTCGTACTTTTTGGAGTTAAAATGAAAAACGGGGATAAAAATAGTACCAATCAGATGACCGCAGCTAGAGATATGAAATTCGGAGTATACATTCCTCTGACTGCGTAGACACGGAAAATAGACGAATTTTTTGAAATTAGTACTTTCAAGGGATGCAATGGTACAGAGGGATAAAAATAGTACCAAATAAACGACTACAGCTAGAATGATGAAATTCTAATTGCGTAGAAACGTCAAGGGGGTAAAAATGGTACCGACGAAATGGGCGCAGCTGGAATCGTGGCATTCGGTGTATACATTCCTCTGACTGCATAGACACGCAAAATAAAAAGTTTTTCCAAATTCGTACTTTTTCTTTTACGGCAAAAATTAGTTGAATCATGAAGTGAGGTCATTTTGCACTATGTACGTCTGATAATGGATTTTCATAATTTGTACTTTTGGAATTAAAATAGAATGGAAATACAACCAATTGTAGCACCCACCATCTACCAAAATTTTGGGTTTGAAAATATTTTTCAAAATATAAATATAAGAATATTTATTTTTTGAATTGACGTATTGGTAGCCTTGCCTTATAAGCGTGGTTTGAAATAAGTAAAATATTATATTTATTTATAAATTTTCAATATTTGTATTTGTTTTGGTTTGGCTATATTAAAAAATTATATTTTCCTGTAATATTACTGCACTTCTACGAAAACCGACAACCTCTGTGGAATGCAATCCATGGTGGAGGGTATATAAAGTTCGGCCCGGCCGAACTTAACGCCGTTTTTACTTGTTTGTCCTTGTTAGTTTTTCCCTCTAGGCCAAATTTGTCCATTTTCAATCCTAACTGATCAATAACTATTAGATAATTCGGACTTCTTATATTTTATAGGATCTCAGTTCAATATTTCGAGGTATTACAAACGCAATGCAAGACTTAGTATACCGCCACTCTATTGTGGAGGTTATAAAAATAAATAAATGTGTTAAAATAAACCAGTATGGCTTTCATGCGGATAGTCGAAATAAGTTGCAATTTGATATATATTTCAAATTTTGAACGCCTTTATAACTTGAAATCTCTATACCTTGATATTAGACTATGTTTTGAAAAAATTTCTATAAATATGCATGTTAGGAGCATTTTACGTGCTTTGTGGGGGAATTAGAGCACTGAGGGTACAGCTTTATAAATCGGTTTTAGTTAGATTATAAAACAGCCACCACGAAAGACATGATAATATTTTCCCATAACTGATTACACCGTACGACAATTCTTTAAAAAAGTCGTTACACTTGAACCGAATGATATGCGTATGAAACTTAATTACTTGGCGTTTTTAGTTTCTCATTTCCCTCATCCAAAGACAACAAAGTTTCAAAGGGTACAATTTTTCAAACAATTATTTTATATACTTGGTCGCACCCTATGATAACGGTATTGGTGTCAAATTAAAGAGGAGAATATCTACTAAAAATACTTCAAATATCATGTTTCTATCTGTATTAGTTCAGTATTAACATCTATTTAAAATTTACCCTTTAGTTTTTTCATATCTTGCTTCTTAAGAGACAACATTTTAAATTATTGTTAATAATAAACAAATAGAAGCTTGAAATTTAAAGCTTCATACTGTGCGAATAAGTACTAAAAATAATTTTTGAAAAATTGTATCCTTTGGAATTTTATAGTCCTTTTAAAAGGGCAACAGGATGAGAAAATGAAAAACTAAAGACGCCAATTAACTTTATTTCACCTATAGTCTCAGATGTATATCATTTGGTTCAAATGTATATCATTTGGTTCAATGTCAGACAGTGTTATAGCTGGGACACCTCTGACCGGCACAAAAGCCTACTACACCCTTCTAATTCTTTCTTCTTCTCCTGTTTTTTTATGGCAGAGACTTCAATCTCAGTCTTTCAATAAACTTGTTGCAGGAACAAAAAGGTTCCCCTTCAGGCGATACGACGAATAAGTACTTTTTGTTATTGTGCTGGAGAGCTTCTCTGCTGTCTTTTTTCGTTTTTTTTTTCGCTTAATTTATTTCTTCGTATCTTTGCTTTCTACTGTAACAATTCCTGGAAATAAACTGTATTTGAAAAGGGAAAACCGGTCCACAAATCCCAGTAAGACTCTGACGCTGGTGATGATGATGACGATGATGGTGGCGAAGGAAAGAAACATTATTATCGGGCCTGTCTTGTCTGTCTGTCTGCAACTGTTGACTTAATGACTTTAGAATAAATACTCTTCTCAGCACTCTCCTCCCTGCATTCAGCAGGTATCTACCACCACGAACATCAAATCAAATGCTTCAAATGCTGGATGGATGGCAGCAAATGTTCTTTTTGGATTCTTGCAACAGGCAGCAGCAACAATGTGTGGCTTTAAAGCCGGTGCCAGAGTGCAGTGTAGTTAGAATGGCCAACATCACGGCCATGTGGCAGTGATTTTTGGTTGGAAACTTTTATTGTCACTGGAAGTCATTCATCTAATTGAATGAATTGCATCATTGATTTTTAGTGGTGGCAGCAGTAGCCGCTGCACCAGCTTTGGCACCACCACCATTTGGTGGTTGATGGAGCTTGTCGTTGTCATTGTCGTATGTTTGACTTGTTGTCGAGGTTGTCGTTGTTGCTGCTGCCGTTGTTTCTTCTCTGGCTGTTTTGCTGTTATCGTTGTTGCTGATGAAACCGAAGAATTATGTTTTGGTTGTTAGAAAAATTGCATCTGTCTTCCTTTTGATTTTGTGGAAGTTTAAATGCTGTGTCTCTTTGCTGCTCATTCTTGGTTCTTTTTTTCAACCACATTTTATTTTGATTTTATTATATTTCTAAGAAGGCATTATTTCCTTTTTGTATGTACATAAAAACACAGCAATTGATCCAGATGTTCAAATTGGAATTTGTTTTCTTCCGGTCAATTGGACAACTGCAGCAAAAAATGTTATTCACGGCCAGAAGTTGTGTGCGTTGTTAAAAAAACTGCGTCGTTTCAATTTAAAGATATTGCACCTTACAGTTTTTGGAAATTGTTATATCGTCGTTTATTTTTGCTACTTACTTCGTTCGACATTGTAATCAATAATCCCTACCGGGTGGCCCTCCAAAGTTGCTTAGCTTGCCAATGTGAATTATGTTACTGGAGGAGGCAAAATTTAATTACAATTATGAAGCATAAAAATAAAAATACACCTTTTATGTTTCACTTATACCATTTTGAAAAGGTTAGAACAATAACTTTAAAAATCTGTAACATACAATTAGTAGTGAGTTGCGTTTTGTGCTAAAAATAATATTTTCAAAGAAGGAAAAGAAATGTCTCCGAAAATAATGACGCACAAGTTTTTGCATTTGTTTCTAAAAATACTCAAATTCCGAAACTGAGGAAAATAAGTTTCAAAATTTTATATTTTTACTAGAATAGCCGTCATTTTTTATTTGCCTCAGGTATGGTGTACATCCTTCTAATTGCGTAGACACGTAAAATAAGAGATTATCTAAAGTGGTAACTTTAAGGGGATAAAATGGGAAAAGGCTATACAAATACTACCAACCAAATGAGCCATAGAATTTGATTTATGGGTGCGGCAAAAGTCGCGAAGGGATTTGAAAAAATAATAAAATTTCTAATTTAATTTGTTTCCCCCATTTTATACACCACTTCGTGGACTAGGGTATTATAAGTTAGTTTTCCGCCAAATGTTTGTAACACCAATAAATAATCGAGCTAGACCCTCCTTTAAGTATACGGATCGGATTAGAATCACCAGCTGAATCGATTTAACATGCCTGTCTGTCCGTCCGTCTGCTGTCCATCTATTCTTGTTCGCACTCTACGGGTCGCAATTGCTGCCCGATTATCATGCAATTTGGCAGAAGTTACTTTTTTGGCCAAGGACGATCGGAATTGAAACTGGAAGAAATCGGTTCAGATTTAGATATAGCCCCCATTCAAATGTCGCTCCCGATGTGACTTTTTCCGCCCTATAAAGCAGCCGATTTTCTTCAAATTTTGCATAACACCTTATAATCCAACTAAAAACACCCATGGTGAATGTGGGTAAGATCGGTTCAGATTTAGATGTAGCCCCCATACAAATGTCGCTCCCGTTTTGACTTTTTCCGCCCTATAAAGCACATATAAAGGGTGATTTTTTAAGAGCTTGATAACTTTTTTAAAAAAAAACGCATAAAATTAAACACCTCTTTTGGAAAACCCTGTATTTATTTTTTGAATTGATTTGAAGTATTATTTCGATATGCTGACGCCTCCGAATAATAGTATGCTAAGTCTGAAAAGTGAGCTTTGCAGGAGTTATATGTATATAGTTGTTGTAAATAAAGCGTAATGAGCTTTATTTACAACAACGACCTCCACTGAAATTGTCCGACAATTTTTTGTAGAGCATTTAATCCTTTAATGTCCTTTGTGAAAGGACTTTTTTGTGATTTCTGGGAAAAAAGGCCAAATTGACCCATAAAGAGAGGGGGTAGATAGTTAAGATCTTCCACGAAAATTATCATCACAAAATTCAATAATATAGTTCTGACAATAAAAATTCTCTCACACATTGACTTATAACACTTGTTTCGCCTTCGACCACAAAATGAAAACTTTGACCTGCTGTAAAAAGAAACCTAAGGTTATTCTATAAAAATGACCGATTCAACATGCCCTTTCAGAATTATATGGTCGCTACTCAGTTCTAAAAATGCTGTTGGACTTATATTAGTAAACATTTTTTAAAATGGAAAATACTAATACATGTATCTAAATTAATTTGAATTGTTTTTTATAAAAAAGATACTGTAATATACCAGTTTTCTAAGGTATTTTCCTCAAAAAAACCAGTACCATTCCACTATAAGTGGACGTGGCAACTCAATATTTTGATAGACAACTTTGATAAACAACATAACTACATTTACAAAATTTCAAAGGTGTTTCCAAAACCTTTTTTGCCTCAAAGGCAGGACATCGACTATGGATTGGTTGGTTCCATTCCTATTACATTTTTATCCTATAAGCACGAATTTCGAAAATCGACTATCTTTCGTGTTTACCGGGGAATTCACACACCTAATATTACGATTCTAGCTACAGACAGTTTCTTCGGACTGTTTTATCTCTTTTGGCCCTAGAAGTACAAATTTCGAAACATTATTATATTTGGCGAGTCTACGCAATCAGAGAAATATATAAATCCAATTTTGTGATTCTAGCTGCAGTCGTTTGATTTGCACCATTTATATCGCCTTTCGTCCCATTTTCAATAAATGTACATATATTCAAAAATTAATTTATGTTGCTTGTCTACACAATCAGAAGAATATACACACCGAATTCATTTGGTCGGTACCAACTTTATCCATTTTTACATATTTTGACCCTAAAAGTACGAATATCGAAAGGCCGCTGTATTTTTCGAATCATCGCAGGCAGGGCAAAGTATACACCAATTTCGATTAATCCAGCTGCAATCGTTTCATTGGTAGCATTTTTATCCCCTTTTGCTAAAAGTACCATTTTTGAAAATTTCCTCTTTTTTGCACGTCTATATAGTCAGAGAGACACACCGAATTTTATTATTCTAGCTGTATCCATTTGATGGGTACAAATTGTAACCCTTTTTGGGGGCGGAAAAAGTCTATCCGGGAGCGAAATTTGTATGGGAGCTATATATAAATTTGAACCAATCTGACCCATTTTCACCACGGGTGTTTCTAGTGGAAATATAAGATATTCTGAAAGATTTGAAGAAGATCTGTTACAATATGTGGTGAGTGAAAAAATTAAATCGGTAGTGAAATTCGTACGGGGGCTATATCTAAATCTGAACCGATCTGACCCATTTGCACCATGGCTGTTTATAGAACAAATATAAGATATTTCGCTAATTTGAAGACAATCTGGTAAAATATGTGGTTTCTATAGCGGAAAAGTCGAATTGGGAGCGAAATTTGTATGAGAGCTATAAATAAATCTGAACAGATCTGACCCATTTTCACCATGGGTGTTTCTAGTTGAAATATAAGATGTTCCAATTTTAAAGAAAATCTGTTGTAATATGTGGTATCTAGAGTGAAAAGAGTCACATCGGGAGTGAAATTCGTATGGGGGCTATATCTAAATCTGAAACGATTTTCTTCAAATTAAACAGCGTTCGTCCTTGTGTCCAACAAGTTTGTTGTGCAAAGTTTCATTTGGTTCTGTCTACAATTGCGACTTGTATCGTGATTACAAGAATAGATGGAGAGACAGACGGACATTGCTAAATCAATTCAAAAAGTGATTCTAAGTCGATCGGTATAATTAACAATGGGTCTATCTCCCTTCCATTTGGGTGTTAAAAACAAATGCACAAAGACATAATACTCTCGTGGAGTGTATAAAAAGGACTGATTTTTTTCAAATTTCTGGTTTTATTGGAAAGGTTGAACTTTGTCATTTAATAATGGAACACAATAGCATTCATATGGCTTGGCAGAACCTCATCCGATCAACCGAAGTTTTCAGTACATGGCCCAATGATGCCGCCAGCCCAAAATCCACAACAAACAGTCACTCGTGGGTTCTCTAAACCCCATATGCGGCAATTTTGCTTATTGGCATAGCCACCGAGATGAAAATGAGCTTCATCAGAAAACACGAAAATTGTCCACTTACATTTCTTAAATATCGCGTTAAATTTGTTCGAGTGTATTGCGTCCCATACGAGTATCGAAAAATCGCTTTATTTTTCGAGTCTACGCAGTATACACCGAATTTTATTAATATATTTTTCACGTCTATATATCCAGAGAATTTTATAATTGTATATTTCTGTAGCCACTTAATCGGTACCCCCATTAAAATACGAATTTCGAAAAATCCCTTTATTTTACGTATGTATGTGATTACAGAGATGTAGATATTTCACCCCATATATCACGCTATAAATGTATCCAAATATCAAGTAGACATTGCAAAAATTTCCCTTTGGAAATTCTTGGAATTAATTCCAAAAATCGATTTGTTACCACTGTGCTAAGTTCGTTTACAATATTATGTTCTGCAATTTGCAACTTTGTTCTGATTACGCAGATTTTTATTTCAGTATATAATTTTACATCCATATAATTTCGTATTTCTTGCATTTGTTTAGCCTCACCTATGCATCCACAAAAAATTGCACGCGTTCCATCGATGTTCAATCGCGTTTTGAGCAAGGCAAGGCGACAATGTATGAGAATATAAATAAATCATTTAAAAAACAGATACGCCTTTTGCGCTTGGTTGTTGTCTAAACTACTTTGTTGCCAGTATGGCTTTTTTCCAGATATTGGTGGTCTCACACTTTGGCTGATGGTAAATAGTCTTTATTTGCTTTTGCTCCACACTATTTATGAATCTAAGTCAGTGTGACTTCTAACATTTCTTTCTATTTAGCGATGTTCTCTTTTTATCCAGCTGTGGTAATTATTCATCGGTGGAAATAAAAGTTCATATATCATGCAGAATTTATTACCTTTGATTACATTAAATCATAATGTTATATTTTTTCGGTTTTTTATATTTTTTCGCACATATCGTATGGGTAGAAAAACAAGCGCACAAAGAACACTTGTTCGAAATCAACCGAGTGCTTTTCTTGAACAATAAAAGAAAACCAAAAAAACTTGTAACACATGGAACAGATTAACACCGACTCAGGAGAACACTTTATATAAAAAGGGAAATATTTCAGATATTGGTATTGTATTGCACTGTGTGACAGTCCAAAAGCTCTGGGAGGTGATATTATTTTCTTGCAGTTATTGACGAGTAGGACAAGAATCTGTATTTGAATATTCCCATACATCCCTGAAATCTTGAGTTACGGGTAAAAAATGATTTACACACTTATAAGCAAGTTGGTTGTCAACCGATCTTCACTTTTCTAACGGATTTGAAAAGAAAAAACCTGTATCTTTCGATACATATATCTTATTTAATTAAGAAATATTTTTAGTAACTTTTCAACTTTGGCAATATTTTTGCGCATTAGATTGGCTGGCAACTGCACCAATTGTAAATTAACTTAAATAACACATTTAGCAAGGAATAAAACCGCCGCTTTGGTTTTAAAAATCCGTTAGTAATTGACTGAGTTATTGAAGTTCTTATTAATATAAAATTTTTGCAAAAATTGAAGTTTCTCATAATTTTATGAACTGAAGTCCAATAAAAATATATAAACTTCATCAAAACAGATAAATATGGTACAAAAGCAAAGTGACCATTTTAATAAAAATCCCCAATTTTGGGACACATTTTCCTCACTTTGGGAATTCGAGATTTTTTGAAAAAAAATAAATGGAAAATCAAATATTTTTTCATGGTTTTTATTTTATAAAATTAACCAAGACAGATAAAAATTGTTAACAAAATCATGTCGACTATTTTAATAAAAATCCCCAATTTTTGAACATATTTTCCCCACTTTGGGAATTCAGAAAATGGAAGTTTTTATTATATAAAATTAATCAAGACAGATAAAAATGGTAAAAAACATGCCAACCATTTTAATAAAAACAAGTAAAAAGGGCGTTAAGTTCGTCCGGGTCGAATCTTATATACCCTCCAAAAAATACTCATAATAAGCAGACAGACGAGTGTAAACACCACATTTCATAATTTTTACTACAGCCGTTTGCTTGGTGTCAAATTCGTCCCGTTTTGATCCTAAAGGTATGAATATTGAATGTTATCTTTATTTTTCGCGCCTACTCAGTCAAAGCAATGTGCACACCGAATTTCATTGTTATAGCTGCAACCGATCGGTTGGTACAATTTGTATTCCCATTCACCCCATTTACAGTTTTCGAAAAATTCCTTTTTGTTTCGAGTCTTTACAGTCAGACCTAATTTCATGATTTCAACATCAGCGGTTTAGTTGGTACCATTCTTATACCCTCCACCTCCAGGATGGGGGTATACTAACTTTGTCATTCCGTTTGTAACACCTTGAAATATCGACAAAGTATATATATTCTTGGTCGTCATAAAATTCTAAGACGATCTAGCCATGTCCGTCCGTCTGTTGAAAGCACGCTAGCATCTAAACGAAAGGAGCTAGAACGTTCAAATTTTCCGTAAATGTGTCTTATAGTCGTAGATCGGTTGGGATTGAAACGGGGTGAAATTGGCCCAAAAGGGAAAAATTTTTCCCTCACAAGGACTAAAAATACCCATAATAATCCATAATATTTTAGCGTATTTAAGCATGTTTATTGAATTTGTCTGTTAATACTTGCTTGATATTTGGTATGCGCATTCCCCTTGTAGCAAAAAAGTGCACCATAAAGTGATTATTATTTGTTGGGGGTGAAATGGAGCAAAAAGGGATAAAAATGGTACATATTAAACGACAACAGCTAGAAACACGAAATTCGGTGTGTACATTCCTCTAATTAAGTAGATACATAATATAAGTATTTTTTCCAAATTCGTACTTTTAATGGGTAAAATGGGAATAGTGGGATAAAAATAGTACCAACCAAACGGCTGTACCTAGAATAATGAAATTCGGTGTATACATTCCTCTGATTGCATAGACAAGTAAAATACACGGATTTTTCAAAATTCGTACTTTTTGGGGTTAAAATGGAAAAGGGGATACAAATAGTATCAACCAAATGACGGCAGCTAGAGTCATGCAATTCGGAATGTACTTTCCTCTGACTGCCTAGACACGAAAAATAGAAAGTTTTTTCCAAATTCGTACCTTTTCTTTTACGGTAAAAATTGGTTGAATCATGAAGTCAGGTTATTTTGCACTACGTACGTCTGATAATGGATTTTCAAAATTTTTACTTTTGGAATTAAAATAGAATGGAAATACAATCAACTGTAGCACCCACTATCCACCAATATTTATGGTATTTAAGCTTTTTGAAAATATAAATATAAGAATATTTATTTTTTGATTTGAAATAAATAATGGTTTGAAATAATTAAAATATTATATTTATTTATAAAATTATTTTTTTCAATATTTGTATTTGTTTTGGTTTGGCTATATTAAAAAATTTATATTTTGCTGTAATATTAGTGCACTTCTACGAAAACCGACAACCTCTGTGGAATGCAATCCATGGTGGAGGGTATTAAAGTTCGGCCTGCCGAACTTAGCACAGTTTTTACTTGTTATCCCTTTTTTCCAATTATATCCCTTAAAAGTATGAATTTTGAAAAATTCTTCCATTTTAGATGTCTTCACAATTAAGGTAATGTACACTCAAAATTTCATGTTTCAATCTGTTGTCGAATCATTCGTACGATTTTTATCCCCTTTTGCCTCATTCCGCACAAAAGTACAAATTTCGAAAAATGTCTACGTTTCGCGTCTACACAGTCAGATGAACATATACACCGAATTTCATGATTTCAACTGCAGCGGAATGAGTGGTTTTGAAAAATCACTCTACCTTAAACGTCTACGCAATTAGGGGGATGTACATTCCAAATTTCACGTTTCTATCTGTTGTCATATCATTCGTACCATTTTTATCCCCTTTTGTCCCCTTTCACCTGTTAAATCTTTTTTGTACTTTTTGGTGTTTTCACGGTACTAGAGGAATGTACGCAACAAATTTCAATTGTATTTAAAAAAACAGAAATTCTCAAAAAATTAGCTTAAATAATCTAATTATTAGGGGATATTTTCAGTCCTTGTTAGGGAAAAATGTATCCCTCTTGGCCGATTTCCCCCACTTTCAATCCCAAGCGACCTGCAACAATAAGATACATTTACAGAAAATTTGAACATCTTAGCTCATTTCGTTCGGCAACTAGCGTGCTTTCAATAGACAAGCAGACAGACGGACATGGCTAGATCGTCTTAGAATTTTACCACGACCCTAAATATATATACTTTATGGGATCTCCGATGAATATTTCACGGTGTTACAAACGGAATGACAAAGTGAATATACATACCCCCATCCTTGGGTGGATGATATAAAAAAATCCTAATTTTGGAGCACATTTTCCTCTCTTTTGGAATTCGGGTATTTTTCATTGTTTTTATTTTATAAAATTTATCAAAACAGATAAAAATATTAAAAAAACAACCTTTTAATACAAAAAATTCCCAATTTTGGAACACATTTGCTCACTTCGGGATTAAAAAAATGGAAAATCTAGTATTTTTCATCGTTATTACCATTACGACCAATTTTAAGTATGTTTACTGGGCCTCAATTCGTAAATTATGAGAGATGTGAATTATGCCACTGAAGTCTTTATAACAGAAGTATCATGAAACGTTTGAGGATTATTTCATGTTCTTATTTCTTATTTAAGTTTTGCATACTCTGAAAGAAAATCATTTTTAATTTTTAAGTAACATTTTCCTCAAATTACCTCAATTGGGTTTATTACCGGATATCTAAATAGCCATGCCTATGATGTCGTGTGTAGCGCATTGAAACTCATATTACAAGTGTTCTTTCAGGCATCATAGGCATAATCATAAACTAAAACATTAACTATGACCGATACTTAAAGGCTTTAATAATGTTGTGATGCCCAGCTTATGTTGGCGTTGTTTTCTGTTCTGCTGCTCTTCGCTCTGATGTTGCTGTTAATAATTCAGCCATTTCTGCATTAGAGACTTGTTTTGTTACGTATTTTATGCTGTCGTTTTTCTTCTTTTCTCTTCTTTTCTTTGGATACTTCAAACTTGCTTAACCTGATCCTTTTGACAGGTAACAAGACATAACTCTAAAAAAGAGGAATTATTTTTAGTTCTTTCTGCGGAGTTTTTTCTTTAGTGGCAGCACTTCTTACCAGCTACTCGTGCCTTTGTGGTGTTGGTAATTATTAACAGCAATAAAGCGACTTGTTAACTGGAGTTATGGTTCCATACACCCAAAGCGTTATCCGTGCAGACTTGGGAGGATGCCAGCGGAATTAAGCCTCGGACGACGTTAACTACTCGCCATCATGATGTGGTGCATCATTCAGGCTCTCTGTTGTTTCGTGGTGGAGGAAGACACGACAGATCGGTTGGCGTAAGGCGAAATTGCCACACATGCCAACCACATCACATTATTTAATTAAACACTTTATGCACGTAATGTAAGGCATTAGGTTGTTATGTCTAAACTGTCATCTTCATATGTATGGGTATATACATATAGATGTGAATATGTATAGGTTTGTATGCATCGGATCATCCTGTAAGTGGATTTGAATATTTTCCGGTTTTAAGATTTTGTTTCATTTATTTTATTTTTTTTTTTTCAATATTATTTTCGAACAAAAGGTCCATCTACTTATATATACATAGCTAACGGAAGTGAGTATAGCTGATTTCAGATTATTACATATATATGAGAGGCAATCAATGTAAAGAAGAATGTGGCGTATGAAATCGATCCAGATAGATAATTGTTTCCCTGACTTTTATAAGAATTCTGCCTTCTATTACTTGATATTTGGTAAGTTCAACCCATTCATAGCATGAACGCGTACCATAAACTGATCCCTACTTTTAGGGGATGAAAATGTGTTTTTACAATCACTTTAAACCTACAAAATATGTATGCTTTTCCGCGTACTTTGTAGTCCCTATCCAAGAGAAAATTAAAACCATAACTTCTATACCGGTGCGTGACTTGATATCTGAACTTATAAATGGTACAAACATTTTGTATTTATCTTTTATTTTGCCGGGGATAATGACTATAATGTTCACACATAACTCTTGTGCCCTTAAACATACAAATTTCGAAAAATTAATTTATGTACTCGGAGAAATGTTCACACCGAATTTCTTTTCATATTCTAACTGAAAACTTTGGTTGGTGCTATCTTTATCCCAAATTCGCAAATTTGGTTGGTACCATTTGCACCACTTTTGATCCGCTTCCCCCTTCTGATACAATGCAATTGTATTGCATTTTAATCGTTTTTTTTCATGTTCAACTTAAAAGTATAAATATTGAAAATCAGTTAATGTTTCGCGTCTACACTGTCAGAGGAATATACACACCGAATTTCACGATTCTAGTTTCAGCCGTCTGTTGGTACCATAGGGTACGAATTTCGAAAAATATATTTATTTTGTGTTTCTGTGCATGTACAAACCGAATTTCATGATTGGTACCGCTGTTATCCGTTTTTACCCAATTGTACACCTAAAGGTTTAAATTTATGAGGAATATTTTCGTGGTCGTATTCGCGTTATAAGAGTAATATGCGTTCCAAATTTCAAGATTCTAGGCCAAGTATTTTGGTACAATTTTAGTGGTACAATTTTTAACCCATTTAATCCCTTAAAAGTACAAATATCGGAAAATTCCTTGTTATTACTCATCTACCCTGTAAGATGAATATGCGCACCGAATTTTATTATTGTAGCGTCATCCATGTTGTTGGCACCTTTTTATCCCCTTTTCTCGTTTACCATTTAAAAGTACGAATTTCGAAAAATTCTTTCAATTTGCATTTTCAGGGATGTTCACGCCGAATTTCATGATTCCAGCTCTGTCTGTTTGATTGGTACCATTTTGTATCCCTTTCTACCCAATTTAAGTCACAAAAATTACGAATGCTGTAAAAGTTATGCCCGTTCCGAATTTCATGATTCTAGGCCCAGTTGTTTGGTCGTTTGGTGTGTGGTACATTTTTTATCCCATTTAATCCCTTAAAATTACAAATTTCGAAATATGTCTTCTTATCAGTGATTTGCGCTGTAAAACGAATATACATACCGAATTTCATTATTGTAGCGTCATCAGTGTTGTTGGTACCTTTTTTATTCCCTTTTCCCTTTAAAAGTACAAATTTCGAAAAAATCCTTCATTTTGCGATTCTAAACATTTTGAGGGATGTACGCACCGAATTTTATGGTTTCAGCTCCATCCATTTTATTGGTACTATTTGTATCCCTTTTTACCCGATTTCACCCCCAAAAAGTACGAATTTTGAACAATTTTTTCTTGGGCGCGTTGAAGCTATAAGAGGAATTTTTACCAAATTCCTAAATTCTATCCCAGCCGTTTGGTCATTGCGGTGGTACAATTTGTATCCCTCTTTAACCCATTTTACCCCTTAAAAGTACGAAAAACTCCTTCAAATCTGATCTCTTCGCTATAAGATAAATGTACATACCAAACTTCATGATTCTAGCTTTAGCAATGTTGGTACAATTTTTGTCCCATTTAACCCCACAAAAGTACAAATTTTTAAAATGTCACTTTTTGGGATGTCTTCATGCCGCTAGAGGGATATCCATGCCAAATTTCAAGATTCTAGGCCCTGCCGTTTGTTCATTGCGGTGGTACTATTATTATCCCTTTTTACCCGATTTCACCCCCAAAAAGTACGATTTTTGAAAAATAATTTCTTGGGCGCGTTGAAGGTATAAGAGGAATTTTTGTACCAAATTTCAAGATTCTAGTCCCAGCCGTTTGGCCATTGCGGTGGTACAACTTTTATCCCTCTTTACCCCATTTTACCCCTTAAAAGTACGAATTACGAAAAACGTCCTTCATATCTGATTTCTTCGCTGTAAGGGAAATGTACATACCAATTATCATGATTTTAGCTTCAACCATGTTGTAGGTACCATTTTTATCCCTTTTTACCCCTTAAAATTTCAAAAAATCTCGTCTTATCACACCTCTACACTGTAAGAGAAATGTACACACCAAATTTCATGATTCTAGCTCTAGCCGTTTGGTCTGGGGAGTGATCAGTCAGTCAGTCACTCAATCACACAACTCTTTTATATATATGCCATTTTATCTCCTTTTTCCGCTTAAAAATAAAAAATTTCGAAAAATTCCGTTTTGTTTCGCATCTTCACATTCAGGTAAATGTCTACACCGATTTTCATGATTTCAAATTGTATCCCTTAGAAGTACACATTTTGAAAAATGCCTCTATTTCACGTATCTACGCAATTAGAGGGATATATTCCAAATTTCTTGCTTATAGCTGTTGTTGTATTATTCGTACCATTTTTATCCCTTGTTGTCCCATTTCGCCCGCTAAAACTTTTATTCAAGAGGAATGTACGCAACAAATTTCTAGTGCATATAAAACAGAAATTTAAAAAATTGCCTAAATAGTCTAAATATTAGGGAGTATTTCCAGTCCTTGATAGGGAAAACATTTTCCCTCTGGGACGACCCAGGACCCTATGAAGTAAAGGGTGATTTTTTAAGAGCTTGATAACTTTTTTTTAAAAAAAAAAAACGCATAAAATTTGCAAAATCTCATCGGTTCTTTATTTGAAACGTTAGATTGGTCCATGACATTTACTTTTTGAAGATAATTTCATTTAAATGTTGACCGCGGCTGCGTCTTAGGTGGTCCATCCGCTTAGTCCAATTTTGGCATTTCCACGTTTTTGAGTAACAGAGACCCAATTGGTGCGAACGGCGACGAATCGAAAATTGGTGGTCATCATTAACACTGGCCGATACAGCTGCGATATTTTCTTCAGTTCGCACTCTACGTAAGCGTGTTGGTGGTTTAATGTCCAACAATGTAAATTTGGTGCGAAATTTAGTCACAATAGCCCGAATAGCCGCTTCAGTGGGTCGATTAAACTGACCATAAAATGGAAGCGCGCAATGAACTTTCTTAACAGAGCACGCATTTTGATAATAAAATTCAATAATTTGCAAGCGTTGTTCGTTTGTAAGACGATTCATGATGAAATGTCAAAGCATACTGAGCATCTTTCTCTTTGACACCATGTCTGAAATCCCACGTGATCTGTCAAATACTAATGCATGAAAATCCTAACCTCAAAAAAATCACTCTTTATATATACATATTCTTTATCGTCATAAAATGTTAAGACGATCCAGTAATGTCTGGGCAAAATCGGTTCACAAAATAATAAGCTCTTATGTTTAGAGTATTTACACATGTTTATATACTCCACGAGGGTCTTTGTGCATTTGTTTGTAACACCCTAAAGGAAACGAGTTAGACCCATCGTTTATTATACAGGTCAGCTTAGAATCACTTTTTGAGTCAACTGCCTGTCAGTCTGTCCACCTATTGTTGTAATCAAATTACAGGTCGCAATTGTAGTCCGATCTTAACACAAATTGGCACAAGTAAGTTTTGTGGAAGAACTCTATTTAATTTGAGGCAAATCGGTTCAGATTTATATATAGCACCCATACAAATGTCGCTGCCGATTTGACTTTATCGGCGCTAGAAACCACATATAGTACTCGATTTTCTTCAAATTTGGCTTACCTCCTTATAATCTAACCAGAAATACCTGTGGCCAAAGCGGGTTAGATCGGTTCAGATTTAGATATAGCCCCCATAGCAACATTTCTATGGGAGCTATAGACAAATTTGAACCGATTTGACTCACGTTCACCATAGATGTTTCTAGCTGAATTATAAGGTACTGTGCCAAATTTGAAGAAAATCGGATAAAATATACAGTCTCTAGAGCGGAAAAGCGAAATCGAGAGTGAAATTTGTATGGGAGCTATATTTAAATCTGAACTCATCTGATTCACTTTATCCACAGATGTTTTTAGTTGATCGGTTAAAATATGAGGTTTCTAGAACGGAACAAGTAAAAACGACGTTAAGTTCGGCCGGGCCGAACTTTATATACCCTCCACTATTGCTTGCATTTCACAGAGGTTGTCGGTTTTCGTAGAAGTGCAGTAATATTACAGGAAAATATAATTTTTTTAATATAGCCAAACCAAAACAAATTTGAAAAAATAATTTTATAAATAAATATAATATTTTAATTATTTCAAAACATTATTTATTTCAAATCAAAAAATAAATATTCTTATATTTATATTTTCAAATAGCTTAAATACCGTAAATATTGTTAGATAGGTGCTACAGTTGTTTGTATTTCCATTCTATTTTAACTCCAAAAGTACAAATTTTGCAAATCCATTATCAGACGTACATAGTGCAAATAACTTCATGATTCAACCAATTTTTACCATAAAAGAAAAGGTACTAATTTGAAAAAAAACGTTTTATTTTGCGTGTCTATGCAGTCAGAGGAATGTATACACCGAATTCCATGATTCCAGCTACGTCCATTTGGTTGGTACCCCCTTGACGTTTCTGCGCAATTAGAATTTCATCATTCTAGCTGTAGTCGTTTAGTTGGTACTATTTTTATCCCTCTGTACCATTGTATATCTTGAAAGTACGAATTTCGAAAAATCCGTTTATTTTCCGTGTCTACGCAGAGGAATGTATACTCCGAATTGCATGACTCTAGCTGCGTTCATTTGGTTGGTACTATTTGCATCCCCTTTTTTTCATTTTAACCCCAAAAAGTACAAATTTCGAAAAAATCGTCTATTTTCCGTGTCTACGCAGTCAGAGGAATGTATACTCCGAATTTCATGACTCTAGTTGCGGTCATTTGATTGGTACTATTTTTATCCCATTTTTTCATTTTAACCCCAAAAAGTACGAATTTCGAAAAATCTGTTTATTTTATCAGAGGAATGTATATACCCAATATTGCAGGTGTAGCTGTTTGGTTGGTACCATTTTTATCCCTCCGTACCCATTGTATTCCTTGAAAGTACGAATTTGGAAAAAACCTTTTATTTTTCATGTGTACGTTGTCAAAGGAATGTATACTCCGAATTTCATGACCTTAGCAGCGGTCATTTGATTGGTACTATTTTTATCCCCTTTTTCATTTTAACCCCAAAAAGTACGAATTTTGAAAAAAATCCGTGTATACACCGAATTTCATTATCCTAGGTACAGCCGTTTGGTTGGTACCATTTTTATCCCTCTATTCCCATTTTGCCCCTTAAAAGTACGAATTTGGAAAAAATACTTTTATATTATGTATCTATTCAATTAGAGGAATGTACGTGTGTTTCTAGCTGTTGTCGTTAATATGTACCATTTTCATCCCTTTTTTGCCCCATTTCACCCCCAACAAATAAGAATCAGTTTATGGTGCACTTTTTTGCTATAAGGGGAATGCGCATACCAAATATCACGCAAATAGAAACAGACATATTAAAAAAACATGCTTAAATACGCTAAAGTATTAGGGATTATTATGGGTATTTTTAGTCCTTGTGAGGGAAAAATTTTTCACTTTTGGGCTGATTTCGCCCCGTTTCAATCCCAACCGATCTACGACTATAAGACACATTTATGGAAAATTTGAACGTTCTAGCTTCTTTCGTTTAAATGCTAGCGAGCTGTCAACAGACGGACATGGCTAGATCGTCTTAGAATTTTATGACGATCAAGAATATATATACTTTGTAGGGTCTCAGGTCGATATTTCAAGGTGTTACAAAAGGAATGACAAAATTAGTATACCCCCATCCTGGAGTTGGAGGGTATAAAAAGGAAGCCGGAGCGATATTTGTATGGAGGTTATATCTAAATCTGCACCGATTTGCTTTTCTGGTCGATTTCACTTCTAAAAGGACTTGACAGGTATCAAAGATCAGAAAGATCAG
Source organism: Polietes domitor (assembly GCA_947397865.1). Classification (NCBI taxonomy): domain Eukaryota; kingdom Metazoa; phylum Arthropoda; class Insecta; order Diptera; family Muscidae; genus Polietes; species Polietes domitor. The sequence goes on from OX377620.1 coordinate 51,247,096, forward strand.
TTATTAAAAATATTTGTATTTTTTTTCGTAGTCCTAGAAACACGATATTGATATCAAATGAAACAAGACATTTTGGGTAGTCTAAATAATGTCCATGGTTTTAGAAATTGGAACAAAAACGTTCTTTAAATTATTTTCATTCATTACAACCAATATAAATAACTTTCCGATTAAAAGATTACTTTTTCAATTTTTTATTAGAGAACTCAAACATAAAGTATATCAATTCATAGAAAGTATTTATAATGCTACCTAATATATTAAAAATATTTATTTATAGTATTCAAGAATTTATTAGTAGTTATTAAATATTTTAAGCGCTTGTGGGACTTTTTATACTTATTGCAATTTGTATTAAGACCGAATGCAAAAGACCGAATGCTTTTATTAAACTTGATAGTGTTTTTTCCTTCGTTTTTCTTTGGAATCTTGAAAATCTTGATAAAATTTCAGAAACAATACTAGATATTTGAATAAATATAAGTTTGCTCTTAATGTAGTTCACATTCTGCAAAAAAATATTTTTCAGATCTTGATAATCGGACTGAGAAATAATATTTTCAAAATTTGTTTATCATATTTTTTTCGTATATTTAATTTTCCAAAATTACATTTCAGAACAAATGTGATTTTGTCTTAACCTCAGTGAAAATTTTCATTAAACAGCCGCCAAAGAAACATTACATAAAATGTATGAAACATGTTTCATAAAGCACAAATCAATGAAAAGTGTCATGAAACATTTCTTAGAAACTTTGTCAAGTTCAATATTTTTCATAATATGATTTATGAAATCACTGACAATTTTCATAAATCATTTTATGAAATCATATTATATTATTATTAAGAAACTTCATTAATTTTATGAAAGAGTTTCATAAATATTAATAATTTACACTGAAGTCTCCAATATAAACAAAGAAGGTCTGACTTGTTGACTAACCAATCAACACACACATTGCGAGAGTCTTTATAATGAGTATGTCTTTGACCAAAATCAGGGTAAATACTTATGTCAGAGTTAACAGAGTACAAATGAGAATTGCTAGCATTCAACGAATATAGTCGACACACTAAAACTGTAATGGTAAGTTATGAAACATTTCATAACACAAATATTTTATTGGTTATGACATATTCCATACTATTTAAGAATTGTTTCTTTAATACTATGAAATCTTTCTTTGATCTTATGAAACTAAGTATCACTGATTTTACAATTTTGTTTTATGAAAAAATTGTATAAAAAATTTCATTTTATTTATAAATTTTTCATACAAAATTCACTATTCTCTATTATTTACTTTAATTTTTACGCCGTGTACAATTGATTGCAACAGTCGAATCTGATCGCAAGTAGTTCAACAAACAGGTATTTATCCTGTGCTAAAAAGATTTGTACAGCGGATTATGATAAACGTTTGGTAAACGATTAATCAATTCCAGCCAATTATGCGAAACAAAAGACTGAAGACACGAGCGTAATATTTTATTGTCAATCATAATTTAGATATTTTGTTACTTTTTAAATTTTATTGCAAGGGCTTGACTGACTGAACTTGTTTGCAGAACTTGTCGGAGCGACAACCTTGATATTGAAAAGACAAAATGTTTTGATTACCATCAGATTGATTGGACACTGCAGCCGTCTAACAATGTTGCACAAGAAATACATTTTGTTAAATTTCCTATTGTTAACACATACTGTCGACTGATCTTGACGAACAATTTGATAATAGCATTCATTTGAATGTAAATACATAAGCATAGTTCCTATCCCCCCAATAATCCTTTCGATCAGAATTCCCTTTGGTGACCGCTCAACGTTGCTTTCTGTTTTCATAAATATTCTGAACATTTTGACATTTTAAGGTCGTTAGGAATACCAACAAGACACCGTGAAAACCTTCTGTTTGCTTTAATGATTGATTAGAAGTCAGCAGTTAATTAATCACTGCCATGTGTACGGTCATCACATAAATAGATAAATTACAAATATTTAACAAAGAGATTTATGCACCGATAATGGACGGGGAAAGACATGGAAAGAGCCAGGGAACCGCAGTCGGCGAGTAATGGACATTTGTAACACCTCCGAAGGAGAACAGAAACCTCTGGCCACAGACGAAAAACACCATAGTCATCGTAATTGTAAAAGAGAATGACAATGCACCTTTAGCGCTGGTTGATAACCACAAAAGTGCTCAAGTCTTTAATGTTAACAAAACGAAATGCATCGTGTTCGGTTAAGAGGGCAGGCCACAAGGAATGTTCTTGAATAATTTTATTAAATGTAATGACTGTACAATTTTAGGCGTATAAATTAAATAGTGAAACAAATGTCGAGGAATCTGGTCAATGCGAAAATCCTCCTTATATAAATATAATGTTCGGTACGCTCTATTCATAGCAATCAGGAAGAAACTTCCTAATCAGAAGAAGGGAACACTTTCCTTTACTTCTCTTCCATTGATGCAAAAGAATAAAAAACGTTACTGAAACGAAAAATACTCCGTATTCATTCTCAGCAAAAAATATTGGAAGTATATCACTAGGAAACACATTTTAGTCCCATCAAAATCCAAATGTGCATATTTCGCGCTTCTGATGAAGTTCTATTAAACAACTTCCAATAAAGTTTTATTTGATTATTTTAATATCCTGTAAGATTTTACGAATATTAACGTCAAATGAATGACATTTTGTATGTAATTTTTAGAAAAATTACTTTTGACGGGGTGGAAATCATTATAGTGGATAGATAGCTAGTATTGCTGGGTAACTAAACTTACATATGCAACTCAATGAGATGCTTGTAAGAACGCAAATTTGGTAAGTGAGGTTTGCTTCTCGCTCGTTTGTGAGAAGGCCGGGTTTGATGTTGAAAAGACGCTGCGAAGCCACCTGAACGAAACCTTTAGACAGGACACTATGGTCCCAAATCCATTTTTTTTTTTGCAGAAATTCAAAAAAATTAAAATTGGAAAGTGGTAAATGTGTATATATTTTCTTTATGGCAACACTCCAAGCAATTAAGAAAATATAATAGAGAAAATTAATTGTGGCGTTGCCACAAGCCTGAATGGTACTTAAACTTTGTGGTTCAAAAAAGTGGGATTAATTTTGATATAAAGCAGTTTTACAAATTAATTAAAATCAAGACTTAAAAAGAAAATAATAAAGTGACTATATTATGAAAATTGAGGGCAAGAGTTAGTAGTTGAAAAATTATATTTAACATTTTTTGATTATTGTGGTCTTGTAAGTATTCATAGGTATTGTAATATTGTGATTTGTAGAGAACATAATCTATAAATATCGTGGACCAAAAGTATATGCATGACTCAACTTGACTCAAAGTGTAAATGTGAAAGTGTTCGTCTGATGTTGTAGTTTATGGTGGAATTAATATCTCGTCAGCATTTTTCGGCAAAATCCAAAAATTGTCATTTTATTTTAGCACAGTTTTTGATTAGCCATAGACATATATATGATTATATCTCTGAATTAGTTTTGTGTACGAGACCTATCAATATTTTATTTAAAAGGTATTGAAAGTACCTTTAAAATGGTATACAACATCATTCACCTTTTTGTACACATGTATACATTTTACTTTATTTATTGAAATAATTATTTAAATTGCAGTTTAAAGTATATTATTTGTATGCTATATTTTGCTTTTGTAATAATGTTTAGAAAAACACATTTCGTCAAAATAAACAACTCTTCATTATTTTAAGCTTTCATAAAATTTTGTTTTTGGTCTCCCTGTACCAATACAGGTTGGTAATTAAAGGGTGATTTTTTAAGAGCTTGATAACTTAAAAAAAAAACGCATAAAATCATCGGTTCTTTATTTGAAACGTTAGATTGGTCCATGACATTTACTTTTTGAAGATAATTTCATTTAAATGTTGACCGCGGCTGCGTCTTAGGTGGTCCATTCGGAAAGTCCAATTTTGGGCAACTTTTTCGAGCATTTCGGCCGGAATAGCCCGAATTTCTTCGGAAATGTTGTCTTCCAAAGCTGGAATAGTTGCTGGCTTATTTCTGTAGACTTTAGACTTGACGTAGCCCCACAAAAAATAGTCTAAAGGCGTCAAATCGCATGATCTTGGTGGCCAACTTACCGGTCCATTTCTTGAGATGAATTGTTCTCCGAAGTTTTCCCTCAAAATGGCCATAGAATCGCGAGCTGTGTGGCATGTAGCGCCATCATGTTGAAACCACATGTCAACCAAGTTCAGTTCTTCCATTTTTGGCAACAAAAAGTTTGTTAGCATCGAACGATAGCGATCGCCATTCACCGTAACGTTGCGTCCAACAGCATCTTTGAAAAAATACGGTCCAATGATTCCACCAGCGTACAAACCACACCAAACAGTGCATTTTTCGGGATGCATGGGCAGTTCTTGAACGGCTTCTGGTTGCTCTTCACTCCAAATGCGGCAATTTTGTTTATTTACGTAGCCATTCAACCAGAAATGAGCCTCATCGCTGAACAAAATTTGTCGATAAAAAAGCGGATTTTCTGCCAACTTTTCTAGGGCCCATTCACTGAAAATTCGACGTTGTGGCAGATCGTTTGGCTTCAGTTCTTGCACGAGCTGTATTTTATACGGTTTTACACCAAGATCTTTGCGTAAAATCTTCCATGTGGTCGAATAACACAAACCCAATTGCTGCGAACGGCGACGAATCGACATTTCACGGTCTTCAGCAACACTCTCAGAAACAGACGCAATATTCTCTTCTGTACGCACTGTACGCATTCGTGTGGTTGGTTTAATGTCCAATAAAGTAAACTGAGTGCGAAACTTGGTCACAATCGCATTAATTGTTTGCTCACTTGGTCGATTATGTAGACCATAAATCGGACGTAAAGCGCGAAACACATTTCGAACCGAACACTGATTTTGGTAATAAAATTCAATGATTTGCAAGCGTTGCTCGTTAGTAAGTCTATTCATGATGAAATGTCAAAGCATACTGAGCATCTTTCTCTTTGACACCATGTCTGAAATCCCACGTGATCTGTCAAATACTAATGCATGAAAATCCTAACCTCAAAAAAAATATATTGGTTATATATTGAATTTATATGGGAGGTGGTAGTGGGCGTGGTCCGATCGGCCCAATTTTATTTTTATTTTTTGCGTATGATATGTCTAGCAAATGTGCAAAATAACAAGACTGTATGTTTATTTTTCGACTTTATGCCAAAAAAAAATGGATTTGGGACCAGTGTGCAGGGTGGAAATCATGATAGTGGTAGTCTGCAGCCAGGTAATAAATGTCACCATGCCATTTGTAAATAAATTTGCATTCTATTAAATATAGATGCAAAATGGTCTTGAGCCAGGACAATATCCCACTTCAAATCAAATTTTTGTGAATTGTTTTTATACCCTCCTACACAGAAAAAAATATTACACTTAAAATTTCAATCACGACATGTATTAAATATAAAAATAAAATTGATTAAAGTATATTATAAATTTATAAAAAAACCCGTATGTAAAGACAGACTTATTTCTTGAGTATATTCTTTTGTGAGGAAGATAAAAATGGTGTTGATATTCCCAACTAAAATGAAAGATTGTAAAGAAAGATGAACGATTCTATTCAAGAAAGGCTGATTTATAAAGGTTATTTTAACGTGTCCAGCTCACGAGCTGACTATGATAGAAAGAGGAGGAGAACACAAGCAAATTAATCTTCCATTTTAGTCGGGATCATCGACAACTTTTATTTTGCAGCCACTCTAATAAAAATACATAGAAATTGAAAATTTGTTTTTATATCGATTTGGACAAAACTTCCTATAACTTCTTAGAGTCAATTAAGCTCAGTCAAACAATGCCTAACAAGTAGGGTTTGCATCCCTGGAATTCCCGCGGGAAAATTCCCGGGAATTCGCACATTTTTTATTTCCCGTATCCCGGGAAATTCGTACGGGAATCCCGCGGGAATTCAGTAGAAAATTTTACATATTTTCTCATATTCGCATATTTCTTCCCATCATTTCCACAATAAAATTAAAAATGTTGTTTACAAATTTAGATCACATAGCTTTTAATCAGTTATGTCAAATATTTTAGTTGGATGACAAAATATGTTTAAGCTGCTTTCGGATTTAGACTCAAAATCCATTTTTTCGGATTTTTCCTGTCAAGCTCCATATGAAAAAAATAAAATCCGGGAAAAATATGTCTTGGGCATGTATCCGAACGCCAAAAATAAAGAATTTAAAGTTTTCGAAGCGACAGGACAAAGAACAAACATTTCATTTAATGTTCTACTCACTATTAATGTGAACGATCTTTCTCCGTCGCGTCCACATTTTCCAATAAAATAGGAAATATCTGATCTTTAATTAATTTTGAAACTTGAAAAGATGTTTGAATTGATCTCACATTGCGCTTTATTATATGAATTCTGTAACAGGTTCGTTGTGAAATATATATTTATTTTACTTTAATAAAATGTGAATGTTTCATTAGAAAAAATGAGCTTAACATATGGTAAAATTGAAAAAATAATTCCCGTTTCCCGGGAAATAAAAAGTACGGGAAAATGCCAACCATACTAACAAGTGAAAGTATTTCTATCATGGAGTTTAACAGAACCCACGATTCATCGATCGATGCACCTTCTATACCATGTTTCGAAAAATATAAATTAAGTGTTTCGAGCGCCCCGGTCGTCGCTGCAATAACTAGCTACAATGGTCTTAGTCACCCCGGTTCAATCCTTGGACCCAAATTTGGAATATAAATTTTCTTTGTATTGTAATTCATAACAAATAAATAAATAACAAGTAAGGAAAGTCTAAAGTCGGGCGGGGCCGACTAGATGATACACTCCACTTTCTATCCGAATACAATTCAGTTCGTTAAAAAAGTGAAAACGGGAAGAATTTTTGTATGTTTCCTAATCACATATGACCTGGTTTAATTTGTCAAATTGAGTAGAATATTTGTATCGGGGCTATATAAAAACATGGAATGCAGTGACTAACTTTCACAATCAATTTGAAGAAATTCGGTGAAAATACGTGGTTTCTGGGGCGGAAAAAGTCAATCCGGGAGCGAAATTTTTATGGGAGCTATATGTAAATCTGAACCGATCTAACTCCACCATGTTTGTTTCTAGTACAAATATAAGATATTTCGCCTAATTTGAAGACAATCTGATACAAAAATTTAAATTGGGAGCGAAATTTGTATGGGAGCTATATTAAAATCTGAACCGATCTGACCTATTTTCACCTTGTTTAAATACAAGATATTTTGCAAGATTTGAAGAAGATCTGTTAAAATATGTGGCTTCTAGAGCAGAAAAAGTCAAATCTGGAGCGAAATTTGAATAGGAGCTATATATAAATCTGAACCGATCTGACCTATTTTCACAATAGGTGTTCCTAGTTTAAATATAAGATGTTTTGCCAAATCTGAATACAATCTGATACAATATAAAGTTAAATCGGGAGCGAAATTTGTATGGGAGCTATATAAAAATCTGAACCGATCTGACACATTTTCACCACAGGTGCTTGTAGTTGAAATATAAGATGTTGTGATGTGAAAAGAGTCAAATCGGGAGTGAAATTCGTATGGGGGCTATATCTAAATCTGAACCGATTTCCTTCAAATTAAATAGCGTTCGTTCTTGTCCTGAAAAACTTCGTTGTGCAGAGTTTCGTTTGGTTCTGGCTAAAATTGGGTGAAATCAAAACTCGTCATTTGTAATTCAAAAGACAACATTTGAAATTCAAATGTCTTAATTTGTAATTCAAAAGACATCATTTGAAATTCAAAAGACATCATTTGAAATTCAAAACTCGTCATTTGCAATTCAAAACTCGTCATTTTTAATTCAAAACTAGTCATTTGCAATTCAAAACTCGTTATTTGTAATTCAAAAGATATCATTTGTAATTCAAAAGTTTTCATTTGAAATTCAAAAGTTTTCATTTGAAATTCAAAAATTATTCCATTTGTAATTCAAAAATTATTCCATTTGCAATTCAAAAGGGATAAACAAAATTATTTAAGTAAAATATACATTAGGTTGGGTAACATTTAATTATTTCTGTAAATTTTTAATTTGAACTGGGATATTGTCCTGGCTCAAGACCATTTTGCATCTAAAGGGTGATTTTTTAAGAGCTTGATAACTTTTTTAAAAAAAAAACGCATAAAATTTGCAAAATCTCATCGGTTCTTTATTTGAAACGTTAGATTGGTCCATGACATTTACTTTTTGAAGATAATTTCATTTAAATGTTGACCGCGGCTGCGTCTTAGGTGGTCCATTCGGAAAGTCCAATTTTGGGCAACTTTTTCGAGCATTTCGGCCGGAATAGCCCGAATTTCTTCGGAAATGTTGTCTTCCAAAGCTGGAATAGTTGCTGGCTTATTTCTGTAGACTTTAGACTTGACGTAGCCCCACAAAAAATAGTCTAAAGGCGTCAAATCGCATGATCTTGGTGGCCAACTTACCGGTCCATTTCTTGAGATGAATTGTTCTCCGAAGTTTTCCCTCAAAATGGCCATAGAATCGCGAGCTGTGTGGCATGTAGCGCCATCTTGTTGAAACCACATGTCAACCAAGTTCAGTTCTTCCATTTTGGACAAAAAAAAAGTTGGATATCATCTCACGGTAGCGCTCACCATTCACAGTTACGTTACGATTCGCATCATCTTTGAAGAAGTACGGTCCAATGATGCCACCAGCCCATAAACCGCACCAAACTGTGACTTTTTCTGGATGCATTGGTAGCTCTTGCAATGCTTCTGGCTGATATTCACTCCAAAATCGACAATTCTGCCTATTTACGTACCCATTGAGCCAAAAATGAGCTTCGTCGCTGAACACAATTTCTTTCTTTCTGAACTTTCTTAACAGAGCACGCATTTTGATAATAAAATTCAATGATTTGCAAGCGTTGCTCGTTAGTAAGTCTATTCATGATGAAATGTCAAAGCATACTGAGCATCTTTCTCTTTGACACCATGTCTGAAATCCCACGTGATCTGTCAAATACTAATGCATGAAAATCCTAACCTCAAAAAAATCACTCTTTATATTTAATAGAATGCAAATTTATTTACAAATGGCATGGTGACATTTATTACTTGGCTGCAGACTACCACTATCATGATTTCCACCCTGTCTAAAGGTTTCATTCAGGTGGCTTCGCAGCGACTTTTCAACATCAAACCCGGCCTCTATAAGGAGATGATTCTCACAAACGAACGAGAATCAAAACTCACTTGCCGAATTTGCGTTTAAAAAATCGCACCAAGTAATAAAGTACACATGCCATCTTACAAGCATCACATTGAGTTGCATATGTAAGTATGTGTATATGCAGGTACAGTTACCCAGCAATACTTCTGCCGTGCCAATGCTCATTTGTTTTAGTTTTTTCGTTTGTATTTCTGTAAATTTTAATATTCTGCTGTTTAGAAAACAGATTTACCCCCATTTAGATTGATAGATAGAAAGTCTGTGGTGTGAGGATATAAAAATAAGAACATTACCCATTGAGAAATTTGTTTCATAGATGTTATATACACTTGCAATATGATCAATATTGCAAGACCTCTCACACAAATTGGCATAAGCTTTGGTTAAAATAAAACTGATCAGTAACAATTTAATATTGGAAATGGTTTTACAATCACTTTATACTTTTAAAATAGTTATTATTTGTTGTACCTGCTGCACAAATAATCCGACCCTTGGTAAAATGCAAGTCCATATAAATTATATGCAGATGCTCTCTGATGAAGGTTATAAACTATATATGAAATTACCGACATTTTACATCATTATAATTATTAGTTGCTTAGCATTTTATTAAATCTGTTTTCAAAATTGCAGAATATCCAAATTTGCAGACAAAATAAATGCTACCCCACCTAATGTATGTTTTTCTTAAATAATTTTGTTTACATTTTTGAATTTCAAATGGAATCTTTTGAATTTCAAATGAAAACTTTTGAATTTCAAACGATGAGTTTTGAATTTCAAATGATATTTTTTGAATTTCAATTGATATTTTTTGAATTTCAAATGGAATTTTTGAATTGCAAATGGTGTCTTTTGAAGTACACTTGAAAATGGTGTAGTGAAACGACAATAGTTAGTAATAGCATATACACGTAAAATAATGGGAACAAATTTAAATTCGATTTCAATTACATTTTTTATTGAATTCTTAAAAAATAACATATTGTATTTTATTAGTTTTGGTGCTATTATTAAAATTGTATAAATAAAATCTAGCTGGATTGCTGGAAAATATTCAATTAAATAAGTTTTGAATACAAGTAAGCGAATAATTAGTTTTGTGTCGAAATATATTTTATTTATGAAATTGTGCTAATGAAATTAAAGATAATAATGTTTTTGATAGCAAGAAGGACCAATTATTACACAAATTGTGCATTAAGTAGAAAAGAGTTCTTCCAGTATCTAGATTGTGGTAAAACCAGACTGCGCATATTCCCATTCATTTATGAATAGGTCATTCAGTAAGAGCAAAGAAGGACTAAGTGAGAGCAAAACAAGTAAAAAGGCTGTCGATTTTCGTAGAAGTGCAGTGACATTACCAAAATGCCAAATTTTTTTAATATAGCAAAACCAAAATAAATACAAATATTGAAAAAATTATATTTATTTAAATAAATATAAAATTTTTATTATATCAAACCACTCTTAAGACTACCAATAAGTTTATAATATATATCGAAATAATACTTCAATTCAATTCAAAAAGTAAATATAATCTTCAAGAAAACTTAAACACTACAGTTGGTTGTATTTCCATCCATTTTAATTCCAAAAGTACAAATTTTGAAAATTCATAATTTCTCACGTACAAAGTGCAAGATAACCTATATATATATAGCCTTCACGATTTAAAAAAATTAAAAAATACGTATTTGGAAAAATATTTATGTTTTGCTTGTCTATGCATTCAGACGAATGTATACACCGAAATCCGTCATTCTAGCTGCGTCTATTTGGTTAATACCATTTTTATCCCTTTTTCCCATTTTACCCTCTTAAAAGTACGACTTTCTAAAAGTCCCTGTATTTTACTTGTGGCAAAAGTGTTTTTGAGAGCTAGAAGGCCGAAAATTGGTATATATTACTGACCACGAGAAAGATCTATTTGATGCCGAAATTTAAATATTCGTTTTGTGGGCGTGGCAAAAGCGTTTTAGAGAGCTAGAAGACTGAAAATTGGTACATGTATATTGCTGACTTGGATTTTCGTTTTGTGGGCGAAGGGGCGTGGAAAAAGTGTTTTTGAGAGTTAGAAGACTGAAAATTGGTACATATATTACTGACCACGAGAAACATCAATTTGATGCCGATATTTGGTATTTCGTTTTTAGGGCAAAGTTGGCAAATAAATAAATAAATAATAATAATAAATAGTGTTTTTTTAGGTAGAATGCTGAAAATTGTAACATATATATTACTGATCATTACAAAGATGAATTTGATGGCGTATTTTGGATTTTCATTTTGTGGGTGGAGGAGGGAAGTTACTTCCTGAGAAGTATAATAATGAGAAGTTACTTCCTGTAGAAGTACGAACCATACCATAGCCTACTTCATCAGCATCTTATCCCACTTGTCATACCACCCTCGTCTTGTCTTGTGACCGCATGTGCCACACCACAATACACGCAGCGAAAAGTAAGAAACGACACATGAACCTTAAACACGATCTTGTGCAAGATTTTTTGGTAAACTAAGGTCAAGAAACTTACAACATGTCTGTGGTAAAGGTTTCTTCCTCGACAGCATCGCAGTCCGACAAAGAAGATGCAGGGCTAAAGGTTTAAAATGTGTTTAAGAACCGAAATGATATGCCAAATCAAACAATCTGCTGTTTTTGTCGGTTCTTTTTTCTCGTTTTTTTTTATTCTTTTTCTGGCATTTTAGTTATGTTTTTCTACAGGAACACAATAAACAAACAAACAAAGTAAATTTAATGTAAACCATGGCATTATTGTCAACAAGATTTTCAGCATCGTCATCATCAACCTCATCATCATCCTCCTCCTCATCGTAGTCGGCATCTGCATCATCATCGTGGTGGACATCATCATTTTTTGTGTTTCATTATTTCCTTTTGCATTTTACACGAAGCCAAAGAATCTGTCTTATCATAAGCTTTATATCATCGCCAACCAGAAAAATGTTAAGCCTTTTCTGAGGCCAAAATGTTTTTTTTTTAATTTTTTGTTCATGCCACACCGAGGAATCTGTAGTGACTTTGGAATTTTTGTTTTGTTTTTGATTTTTGAGTTTATAACCGAAAAACAAACTTATCTTATTAAATTACCTGAAAGTCAGCCATAAGGAAAACATTATACGCCGGATAATTTCGTAATAAAGTAACTGCGACATAACATTTTTTGATTAATTTATGGGATAATGTTTTGGGGAAATATTTTGAGGAAGTTTAAGTTTCACGCAAAGGTTGGCTCCTTATCATGCCAATAAAATGATGCTGGTAATGGATTTAGGTAAATATTAATAAATTAAAATTTAAATATGAAACATGATTTTTAAATTCACTTACTTGAACAAGAAGGATGATAACTTCTATATATATTCACTTTTAATTTATCGCAAAGGCTGGTGTAATCGTTTTTATAATCCGAAAATTATAGTGCAAATATTAAAGGTACCTTCGACGAAAACAGTAATTTTCATAATGGACAGACCAATAAAAATCAAATCAAAAAAAATCAAATCGATTCAGAAAATGATTCAAAGTCAATTATCATAAATCTCATGTATATTCACACGTGTAAATAGAAATTCATATTTTTAATTAATTTTAATTAATAGTAATTTTTATAATGGCCAGCAAACATTAAATCTCTCATGGAATGTTATTTAATTTCTTATTCTAACTTTGGCATTTGATCTTTTGCATAAGAAATACATAAACTAACAATTTGCATAGAAATGAAAAATGGTGTAATCGTTTTATTGCTATTTTTAATTAGACTGCAGATATTTATTGCAACAAAACACATGCCTCTTTTCTTCAGGCATACATACATTAAGAGAAATAATAAAATGATAATTATAAGTACAGTGAAACATGTCTATAAACTACAAGTGGGACAGTGATAGTTAGCCAATTATAAAGTGTTTCTTATTTAAGGCAACCTAAAACATTATTCAGAGTTAATTTAAACGATTTCCTATTGAAAGTTGACATTTAGAAGTGGTTTGGTCTTCAAAAAAACTTTAAAAATCCTAGTGCGACCATCCACATTACCCACTTCCTTAAGTTTAAAGTTCACTCTCTGAAATGACAAATGGAACATATCAGGCTTAGTAAGTAATTATTGTTAAAAGTACAAAATTATTCAGCCAGATTTTATAACATTTGAAATTTTGAGCATGAAATTGGTGAACAAGAATTAAAAATTACGGCCGATGCTGCAAAAGAAATATTGTGGCATTGCCTATCTTTGATTGCACGATAGATAGACGCTGCACTTGGAAGGACACATTTTTTCTTTGTTGTTGCCCGTGGAGTCTAATTTAGAAGATCGGCTACTTATTAAACTAGAATGTGCGTTAAACTCTAAGTCGTAATAACAGTGACCGACTGTAGTTTAGTATCGCTTTCGTATTCCGAATCATAAATTATTATGATTTATGCAGTATATCCGAGGCAATAAATCATGAGCCCTCATGAGTAGAAGGCATTATAAAGACGAGGTATAGACACTTAACTAGACATGTGTCATAAACATGATTTCTCTCTTGTATGAAAATCGCTTTAAAAGAAATAAAAATCTTGGACAAATTTTCATAAACTAAAGTAATAAAATTGAAATCATTATCCTCAACTGCACAAAAGACTTGAGACACAAACTTTTATTTCACAAATGCATCTACGAAACGTTAAACATAAACCTCACACATGACAATTGGGATTCATTGTCTGTAGTATTTCAGTTATATACAAATTGATCAATAAAAGTCATAAACTTGGAATTAGTTTCAAATCTGTAATCGATTTTTACGATTACCTATAATCGGCTTATTTTATAGCGCAAATTCTTGGGACATTCACTGAAATAATAAAAATAATTTATTTGTTATAACCACACAGGTTTTATAATAGGGAATACGCTTTATTGTTACAAAGTGCTTTGAATTATTTTCATTAAAACCATTTCTTGTGAAAAAAAGTTCGAAGCTATCAAAATGTTGGTACTTTCGGGGCACAGAATGGTAAAAACAAAAATGTCAAAAAAACAAACAATTTTTAAGAGCGTCGTAATATGAACTTAAGGGATAAATGGGGACGAAAGTGAGATTAGGAAATAAAAAAGTATATGTGGTATCACGTGATTCACGCGTGATCGTGGCCAAAATTTATTTAACTCGCCTGAACGTGAGAAACGAAAAAATGTTCGTGCGTGAATTTTTATACCCTCCTCCTCCAGGATGGGGGTATAAAATGGGGGTATAGATAGATGGTACCTTATTGTTCTTGAATCGAATATTGAGGTTTCAAAATTTATTATCAAATGGTAAGCCCAAGTCATTACCTATCTCAATAAAAACGTTCACTTCCATAATGGTGTACACTAGCATCAGTTTCTAACATTTTCAAAATTTGCAATCGGCTCTAGAAAACATGAGTAGGTAATGGGAAATCCGGTTTCTTGGCTTGATTTATTTCGGGCATCGAACAAAAATCCACCAGAAATTGGTTAGAGGGATTGCATTAAAATACACTATATGAGAAATCATTTTTTATTTATTTTTGCGCGTAGTTTCATTTTCCCTTTGGAATAATTTTTCATGTTTGACCCACTTTTAGTTTTGGGCGATTTTGTATTTATTTTCTGACTGATTTTTCATTAGGCCATTTTTAAGTTTCTGAAAAAATTTAATTTTAATATATAAAATATGTGAATTCCTTTTTCTGAATTCAATTGAAATTGAGAAAATAGAACATCATATTTAAGAAAATATAAAATGAAATTGAGCAATGCAAATCGCAATTGAGAAGAAAACAAATTTAAATTCAGAAATGTAAATTGAAATTTAGAAATGCAAACTGAAATTGAGAATATACAATTTGATATTAAACAAGTAAAAACGGCGTTAAGTTCGGTCGGGACGAACTTTATATACCCTCCACCATTGATTGCATTCCACAGAGGCTGTCGATTTTCGTAGAAGTGCAGTAATATTACAGGATACTATTTATTTATTTATTATCCAAACCAAACAAATGCAAATATTGAAAAAATAAAAATTTTATAAATAAATATAAGATTTTTATTATTTCAAACCACGCTTATAAGGCAAGGCTCCCAATAAATTTTCATATCGAACATAGTGCAAAATAACCTAACTTCATGATTCAACCAAATTTTGCCGTAAAAGTAAAAAGTAAGAATTTTTGTATTTTGTGCGTCTATGGTTAGTACCATTTTTATCCCATTTTTCCTAGTTTATCCCTAGTATATCTTTCTAAAATCTCTTTATTTTACGTGTCTACGCAATTAGAGGGATGTATACACCGAGTTTCATGATTCTAGCTGCAGTCCATTAGTTGGTACCATTTTTATACCTTTTTGCTCATTGTATCTCTTGAAAGTACGAATTTGGAAAGAAACATTATTATACACAAGTATACGCAGTCAGAGGAATGTATACTCCGAATTTCATGACTCTAGCTGCGGACATTTGGATGGTACTATTTTGATCCCCTTTTTCCATTTTAATCCCAAAAAGTACGAATTTCGAAAAATCCGTTTATTTTGCGTGTCTACGCAATCAGAGGATACTGAATTTCATTATTCTAGATGCAACAGTTTACTCAATTAGAGGAATGTGCACACCAAATTTCGTGTTTCTAGCTGTTGTCGTTTAATATGTACTATTTTATCCCTTTTTGTCCCATTTCACCCCTACGAATAAAAATCACTTTATGGTTATGGTTATAGGGGAAAATGCGCATACCCAATATCAAGTAAGTACAAGCAGACATATTGAAAAAATATGCTTAAATACTCGAAAATATTAGGGGTTATTACGGATATTTTTAGTCCTTGTGAGGGAAAAATGTTTCCCTTTGGGCCGATTTCACCCACTTTCAATCCCCACCGATCTGCAACCATAAGACACATTTAGGAGAAATTTGAACCTCCTAGGAGGTTAGGAGCACGATATGAAGCTAGCGTGCTTTCAACAGACGGACGGACAGACAGACGGACATGGCTAAATCGTCTTAGAATTTTACCACGACCCAGAATATATATACTTTATTGGGACTCCGTTGAATATTTCAAGGTGTTACAAACGGAATGACAAAGTTAGTATACCCCCATCCTGGAGGTGGAGGGTATAAAAATAAATAATTGAAAATGAGAAAATATAAATTTCTGAATATCAATTGGCTTATTCTCAATTTAAATTTTTATTTCTGAATTTAAAACAAATCCATTTTCATTTGCGAATTTCAATTTCAAATTTCATTTCTCAATTTCAAATTGCTGAATTTCAATTTTTATTTCTCATTTTCTCAATTTCGACTTGTATTTTTTCAATTTCAATTGAACATGGTGTAATTCTGATTCTATATGTATATGTATGGACCTATGAATGTTAAAATGATATAATTTTCTAAAGCTGATAGCCACAGGTGTTAGTGAATTATTTATTAATTAATTATTTTAATCTTAGAATTATTAAAAGAAATAAATATAATTTACAAATATAAATATATAAATACAATTTTCTATGATCAACCCACTTGTGGGCGTGGCTTGTACAATTTCTTTCCGTACGCTGGGTTGCATGAAATGGTTAACATTTTGATGTGATACATTTTCAAATAGATTTACAGCTGCTGTCACAAAAATAGCAGCAACGTGATTAAAAATATGAGTCAAACGGTACGACTTTTAACATCATTTGCTATGCTTCTTTCGAAAGAAAGATTGTGAATATATTCTTCTTATAAAATCTTTTATATCAATTTCTAGAAATAAATAAATAAAAAATCATTTTCCTATATTTATTTGTGTGATAATTGTTTTATCCCTACTACTGCATTACGTATTGTGTTATGAGATTACAAACACAAAATAATTGTTTATTTGGTGTTATGACTTTAATTACTTAAGAAATTTTACATTTTATCTCAATTTTTATACCCTACACCACTTCGTGGACTAGGATATTATAAGTTAGTTTCGCGCCACTTCGTGGACTGGGATAAGTTAGTTTCGCGCCAAATGTTTGTAACACCAAGAAATAATCGAGCTAGACCCACCTTTAAGTATACCGATCGGCTTAGAATCACCAGCTGAGTCGATTTAACGATGTCTGGCTGTCCGTCCGTCTGCTGTCCATCTAAGCTTGTTCGCACTCTACAGGTTGCAATTTTTGTCCGATTGTCATGGAACTTGGCAGAAGTTATTTTTTCTGGCCAAGGACCATCGGTATTGAATTTGGAGGAAATCGGTTCAGATTTAGATATAGCCCCCCCCTACAAATGTCGCTCCCGATTTCACTTTTTCCGCTTTAGAAACGACATATTGTACCCGATTTTCTTTAAAATTGGCACAACATTTTATAATCGAACTAGAAACACCTATGCTGAAAGTGGGTAAGATCGGTTCAGATTTAGATATAGCCCCCATGCAAATGTTGCTCCCGAATGTTTAATCGATTTTGGCCAAACTTTACATATTATATTTCACCAATAAACATACATGGTGAAAGCGGGTCACATCGTTCCAGGTTTCAATATACCCCCATACAAATGTCCCTTCCGATTTAACATTTTTTGTCAAACACTTACATTTACAGGATGCAAAAATCCTTCCCGATTTCACTTTTTACCGAATTGAATTGTAATGAGATAGAAAGTCCGCCCGCCTTTAGCCTTTCATTACTTGTTTGGGAGATATGTCTATGTCTATATGTATATGAACTACATAAAATTGCTCCCATGAAATACCTGGGTTTAGTAATCAAAGCGAGGTACATACGCAGGGAGTGGTGTAGGGTATTATATAGTCGGCCCCGCCCGACTTTAGCCATTCCTTACTTGTTTAAATTTGATTTAATGTTACAAATAAGATATTATGAAAGGCACACTAATTCTGAAATTTTATTGTTTTATTTTTCTTCATGAGTAGGGCGAGGAGAGCATTGCATATAAAAAGGTGATCAGAAATTCGATATTATAAGAAGAAAAATAAAAAACACGTGAAAAAATCCAACCAAAAGTCGGTGCATGTTCTATGGTCAGTTGAGTCAAAAATTGTTTTGTATGGTGGGACAGTCCGTCGACAGTTTGTAGACGTCCATAGAACACATCTCCAGGTATAGTACTGTCAAATAGGGAGGATCAAACATAATGTCTTGGACGTATTTTTTCATATTATGCAGTTGGGTCAAGACATTGGGCCAGAACTACTATGGACTCTGCCTAGAACATCAAAATACTGCATAATATTATACTTACGTATGCAGCATATGGAATGCCCCTTAAATGGGTCTTCTAGTAGGTCAATTATCCCGAAAACACCAGCCAACTCGCAAAAAGGTGGTTTGAAGTCAATAATATCGATGTTATGGAATGGTTCGGGCAGACACCGCATCTCAATATAATCAAAAATATGAAGTGTAATGACTAAAATACTAGCAATACTGAAAATCAATAACGATGTTTGACACGTAATTATGTTCGCATGTAGAAGTAATAAGCCATTAAATTCAAGAAAACGTCGATATTTAAGTAATTTATTTTTTATTTATTTTATTATGAATACAATACAAAGTAAAATTATATTCTGGACCAAGGATTGAGCCGGGGTGAATAAGACCATTGTAGCTAGTTATTGTAGCGACAGACCAGAGCCTCTGGTGGGAATCGAACCCACAACCCCACGCTACCAACTCGACTACCGGGGCGCTCCGTTATTTAAGTAATTACTCAAAAAAGTTTTCAATTAAAGTGAATTGAAGCAAAATATTGTTAGTTTTTATTAGAGCTGTTATTTTTTTGACTGGTCTCATTTTTGGTTCTAAAGGCTTAATCTCAAAATTACAAAAACCTAATTATACCCTACACCACAGGGTATAATGTTTTTGTGCATTTGTTTGTAACACCCAAAAGGAAATGAGATAGACCCATCGTTTATTATACCGATCGACTTAGAATCGCTTTGAGTCGATTTAGCGATTTCCGTCCGTCCGTCTGTCCATCTATTCTTGTATTCAAAGTCCAAGTTGTTAGAACTAAATGAAACTTTGCACAACGAAGTTTTATGGGATAAGGACGAACGCTATTAAATTTGAAGCAAATCGGTTCAGATTTAGATATAGCTCCCATACAAATTTTGCTTCCGATTTTACTTTTTCCGCTCTAGAAACCACATATTTCAACATAGTTTCCTCCAATTTGGCAAAACCCCGTATATTTCAACTAAAAAAAGCTCTGGTTAAAATAGGATAGATCGATTCAGATTTATATATAGCTCCCATACAAATGTCTCATCCGATTTGACTCTTTCAGCTCTAGAAACCACAAACTTTGACAGATTTTCTTCAAATTTGGCAAAACAGCTTATAAAGGGTGTCCGAAGAAGAGCGCAATTTTTTAATTTTAAATAAAACACAGATATTTAAGAAAAAATCGTGAAACTTTATTATATCGTAAAGTAGACAGAATGAGGTTATGTATGGAACAATATATCGTGCAGATGGCCGCCGCGGCTTTGCTGGCATGCACGCGATCTTTTAATGAAATTTTCAATGACCGTTTTGCATGAATGCTGCGGTATTTCATTAATGCAGCGTCCAATTTCGTCTTTTAAGGCTTGAGTCGTCGTCGGCTTATTCGCGTAAACCATCGACTTCAAAAAACCCCAAAGAAAAAAATCTAATGGTGTTAAATCGCACGATCTAGGCGGCCAATTCTGATCTCCAAAACGCGAAATAACACGACCGGGAAATGACTGATGCAGCAATTGAATTGTTTCTCTGGCTGTATGACATGTGGCGCCGTCTTGTTGGAACCACATGCCCTCCACATTCATTTCTTCAATTCTAGGCAAGAAAAAACTGGTTATCATTTCACGATACCGAACACCATTGACTGTTTGCGCTTGACCTGCCTCATTTTCATAAAAAAAAACGGTCCAATGATTCCTCCAGCCCAAAAACCACACCACACAGTGACGCGTTGAGGATGAATTTGCTTCTCGTGAATCACTCGAGGATTTTCCGCACCCCAAATGCGACAATTCTGCCTATTGACGAAGCCATCAAGATGAAAATGGGCCTCGTCACTGAAGATGATTTTATCGGCAAAATCAGCATTTTCATGTTGTCTCTCCAATACCCAATTAACGAACTCCCTTCGCTGTCCATGGTCAGTTGGCTTCAGTTCCTGAGTCAGTTGAACTTTGTATGCATGAAGATGCAAATCTTTCGTCAAAATTCGCTGCAAAGTGGATTTGGAGACACCAATTTGCTGAGCTCGGTGTCGAATTGAGGTGGATGGAGTTTGAGCGACATCATCACGTACAGCTGCGACATTTTCGGTCGATCGACCTGGTCGATGGCGCGTTGTTGTCTTTACATCACTAACAGACCCAGTTTCGGCAAATTTATCCATTAATCTCTTTACAGTTGACTCTTTTGGAGCTTTATTGTGACCCAAAATTGATCGCAATTTGCGAACTGTAGCCGAAAACTTTCACCATTTTGGTAAAACAATTTCACAATGAGAATGCGTTGTTCATTCGTGTAGCGCTCCATTTTTACTAACCTCGTACCTTCTACTAACAAACAATAACAATTGTTCAAATGTCAAACAATGACACTTCGAATGTTGCCAGATTTAAAAATTGCGTTTTTCTTGGGACACCCTTTATTTCAACTAGAAACAGCTCTGGTGAAAATGATTCAGATGAGTTCAGATATATATACATATATAGCTCCAATACAAATTTCGCTACTGAATTGATTATTTCCGCTCTAAAAATAGCATTTTTGTACAGATTTTCTTCTAATTCAGTATATCAGCAAATGTTTCAATTACTATAGCGAAAGTGGGTCACATCTTTTCAGATTATATATAGCTCCCGATTTGATTCTTTCCGCTCTAGAAACCACATATTTAACACTCCATAAAATTTGGGAAAGCGTCTAATATTTCAACTAGAAAACCTTTGCTAAACATGGGTCACATCGGTTGAGATTTGTATATAGCTCCCATTCAAAGTTTGTGTTCAAATTTTCTTACAAATACAAATGGAAGTATAGAATTTGCAGTATATTCTCTTCTTATAGCTACATCGTATATCACCCGTATATCAAATGTAATGACCTTTTTATATCCTACACCACAGCGTATAATTACTAAGTGTAGGTCATATAGTCGGCCACGCCCGACTTTAACCTTCCTTACTTGTTTTTTATTTAAATGCAGGTTAAGAATGGCACACTACCTCCTTTCAATCACCGTAAAAACTTTTAGGATTTTCGAAGTAAAACTTATTTTGCTCTTTGCGACATTTTTTATCTCGTCGCTGCTATTTTTTGACCGCAGCTGTATATTTTTTACCTCAAATTCGTATTTTTTTATTTTTGCAACAATTTTGTTTTTGCGAAAACTTCAATAACCCAGTCAAATGCCGATGGATTGTAAAAAACAAAGCTTCGTTTTACTCTCTACTAAATTTCCTTTTTTAAAAAAGTTTACATGTAGTGCGGTTATCTTAAAAACTAAAGTGAAAAACATTGTCAAATTTGGAAAGTGGCGAAAAATTCAAATAAAATGTGTTTGCTATACAAATACACACAGACTCCCCGAGATTTAAATAAATATCATATATATCGTTCGAAAGGCCTAAGTTTTTCTTTTCAAATCCGCCGAGAAACTAAAAATCGGTTGGTAATCGACTTAGTAATAGGAATTTTTTGGGGTTGTCTGGGAAATTTCTAAAACAAAAGCTTACCCTACAAAACCTTCAAGAAAAATAGCACCACTTCCCAGAGTTTTTTACTTCATTATTTTTTGTAGTACACTGTAATCTATATACGAGAGTGTAAATCAAATTAAAATCGTTACAGATTTGCTTTAATAACCACACTAATTAAAATAGTTATGACAGGAGCTTGTTTTCAGCTTTTTAGGTTCGTGATAATCTATATATGAGTGCGTAAATTAAATTAAAATCGTTGACAGTACAAACTGTCTATTTGTCATTCGTAAAACTTCCTGGCGTGCAATAACTTATGTAACAACTCAGACTAACTAACTGAACGCATCTGCGACATGCCAATGTTTGTTGTGTGTGTCCGGTTTTTTCGCACCACTGTAATAGGCCATAATAACCAGATAACTAGTATAGTGAGTAGCTAGCTCCCTTGGCTTATCAGAAACAGCTGCTGTAGCATTGGTGGTAATTAGCTTTTTTGGTATTCCCGACCGTATCCATAATTTATCTCCAAAAATGTGTTCTTCTTGAACTGATTTAGCCTGATACCGTAATCCATGCCATGTCATGCCACTAAATCGCCAACAACTTTCGAAACATCTTTTCTGGAGAATCTTCTAAGATTAGTGTCTTTAAAATATTTTTAACCAATTGCATTACTTCGATAATTTCGTGAATGGTGAAAAGCAATTAAAGCTTTTACGGATAGTCTCTGACTATATGTCCATATTTATAACATGGACATGAAGAAGAAGACCAAGACGAAGCAACAACCGGCAATCACACATCATCAAGAAGAAATGCCACAAATACTGCGTTCGACATGAAGAAGCAAAAAACGAGGCACGTACAAAGTAACAAACGAACAACCACAAAACAAGTGCCAACATAAATTTACGATTTATGCAACATTAGTTGTTCAACACCTCACTCAGGTGTCACGTCTGCTGCGAATTCAGTGGATTGAAAAACGCTCGAAATATATGTATGTACGACGAGCATGCGATCAACTCAACTCAAATATTTGTACAAATAAATTGAACGACAGATGCTTGTTAGACAAATAACTTAAAGGAAATCTGACAAATTTGTGGCGAAAAACGGGCTGTGTTTGATGCCGCAACGGTTGATGTTGACTTCTGATAACTGTCATTAATTTGTATATTTTCGAGTAACTGATTTAATTCTGGTTAAACTGGGCTGCTCTTCTTACGTGAAATTGATTTGAATTGCATGCAAATAAAGGCCCGTTAAATTTGAAATTTCTCTCGGGCGCAATTAAGCCATAAAAATTGAGGCCTTCTTTGCCGCACAATTTATGAGCTTTTGTTGTGTTGATCACATAATTGTAGCATTTATCGATATCGCTGATTGTTGATCGTCATCAACGCCATAAATTTCCTATTGTTATAGACTCGAAATAAATGTTATCAACACAACAACGCCCTCGTTCAAATAATGTGTGTGATCGATTATTTCGATTTTCTTCTTGTTGTTGTTGTTTCTTTGGTGTATGGGAAAGAAACACTTGTGCTGGAAATAATCATATGTACACCTCCACATCGTCAGGATGGATGAATGGATGGATGGTTGTACGTACGTAATCTGGTTTAATTCACATGTTAGAAGAAATATGCAAAAAATGTAATGTGTGCAACTTTTTGATTAACTAAGAAGTATAGACGAATTTTAGTTAAGCTAGGTCGAATTTTAGATACCCTACATTGGCTGTATAAATAATACAGTGCGACAAAAAACAACTGAAGTTGAAATACCTTGGAACTGATACTATTTTTCTGGTAAGTCTTGTCGAGTAAATATTGAAATTTGTGAAAAAACCTTTTTTTAGACCCTTGCACATCGGATATAAGAAAGAAGAAAAATAGAGCTTTCGAAAGATATATATATATTTATTCATGAAATCTTAAGAGATCTGTGTCTATTAACCCAGCAAACTTTTTTTAACTTTGGAAATGCTTTTTACGCCATATTTTCCAGAATTTTCCTCATGGTGCTAAAAATATTTGTGCAGAAAGTACATTATAACTAGAGTTATAAACAGTGGGGAGGAGAATATAATTTAGCTTAAAACAACATTTTTAATTGATCTTTACGATGCCTTGTGCTCCGTTAAGTGCAATTTTCCTATGTTTGATCTGATTTGGATTTTTAATAAATTCGTGATTATTATTTTTAAAAACGGTATTTTTTGTTGTGTGTGTATGGTGTGCCTATATTGTTTTTAATTTTCTTTTTGTTTTGTTCAGATTTTTAAAAGAAAATAATGACATTTTAAAACTTAGTGCTGACAAAGGGGGAAAGACAGTTGCAATGGAAAAAGAGGATTACCAACGTAAAATGAGGACAATATTACATGATCTGTGTACATACATAAGACTAAAGAAGGACCCAACATCGAGCTTACAAAATAAAAATAATACATATATTGACAAGATGTTTAATACAAAAATTATTAACGAAAAGGAGAAAAATAGATTGACGACGAAGACAGCAATGGCTCCAAGGATTTACGGACTACCAAAAATACACAAGGAAGGACACCGCTTCGACCGATATGCTCATCGATTAACGCTCCAGCAAAAGAATTATGCAGGTACTTGGTGGAAACTTAACGAAGGATTCTGGATACAATGTAAAGGACTCAAAGGATTTTAAATCGAGGATTACGAATGCACACATATTGATGAGTACGAAATATTAATCTTTGAGGTGGTTCTCTATTTCAAAGTAAACCAGTAAATTTTGCAACAAAAACAATAGAAAATAAGTGGGACGTCGTTAAGGAATACACTAAAATATCCAAAAACATTTTCATAGAACTATTGACTTTTTGTATAAAGGACACACGTTATTTTAAATATGAGGACAAAATTTACGAGCAACCCAGAGGTCACCGATGGGGTCACCAACATCGCCAATCATTGCAGACATTGTATTGGAAGTATTACTTGACCATTCAATTGAGAAGATGACTACAAAACCCCGAATCTTCACGAAATACGTAGACGACATATTTGCAATCTTAAAGAAAAATAACGTGGAAGAAACATTGCAAATATTAAATTCATTCAATAGACAAATTCAATTCACCATGGAGAAAGAACAGGACGAAAAACTACCATATTTGGACGCGGTAATAAGACAAGGAAATCGGCTTAAATTAGATTGGTACCAAAAACCAACATCATCAGGACGATTAATCAATTTCACATCAAAACACCCCAGACGAATTATTAACAACACCGCGACCAATTTTATAAACAGGGTCTTAGATATAAGCGATGAAGAATTCCATAATGCTAATTTAAGTAAAATCAGAAAAATTTTAAAGAAAAATGACTTTCCAAGAAAAGCTATGGAGGACTTAATAAGACGTAGGAATAAAAAGATAACAATATGCGACATTAACAGGACACAGAAAATATACAAATCTATGACATATACTCCTGGTTTCTCAGAAAGACTTAAACATTCAAATTTGTATGACAAAGATAAATATAACTTAGCATTTAGGACTAACAATACTGTTAACCACTTATTTAGTAGGACGAAGACAAAATTAGAAAATGGGGAAAAATCTAATGTAGTCTACAAAATCAAATGTAAAGGGGGACAAAACCAACGTATCCCAGAAGGTATATGTTGGTACTACAAAGACAAAATTAAAGACTAGAATATCATCTCACATAAAGCTATTAACAGACCATTGGAGCAGAAGACCGCTCTTGCAGCACACTGTACCATCACAGGCCATACACCAAATTTTGACAATGTAGAGATACTTACAGAGGATAGGAATTATAACAGAAGATACACTCTTGAGATGTTACATATTATTGACGTTCCCACCAACAAAAGACTTAACTACAAAACTGACACAGATAAATGCGCCAAAATCTATCGTTACACAGTAGACAAATACAGACGATCAAAACTGTCATCAGTAGACGAAAGCACGCAAAACCGCTGGGACTGGAGATAATATAATATATATATATATAAATGTAATTATCCATAAATTTGTTTAACTCTTTGAGAAAATTTGTAATGTATATGTGTATTTCTTATTTGTGTATAGACTCCCCTGTAGATTGAAGATTTCAATCGAAATATTGGGAAGAAATAAATTATCAAAAACATCAACACCTGTTGTTCTAATAAAGCCTACAGACGAACAAAACAAAAAGAAAATTAAAAAAGGTAATTTAAACAAGTAAGAAGGCGTTAAGTTCGGCCAGTGCATTCCACTGTATTACAAGCAGATTAAAGGATGTCGACTTTACATAGAATCACAGTACCATATTAAGAAAATTGTGATATTTGTATGCACATTACTACATTTGTTTAGTATTTCAAACTATAATGTATACTTATGCGCACTGTTTAAAATCGACTACTATAAATAAATACAATGCTGTAATTGTGAAGTGAACATGCCTAAATATTAGGCGATTTTCAGTCGCCATTAGAAAGAAGCATTTTCAGATACAGACAAAGTGATTTATATTCCTTAAAAGTATGAATTTCGAAAAATCACTCTATTTGACGTGTCTATGCAATTGGAGGGGTGTACACACCGAATTTCATGATTCTAGCTGTTGTCGTATCATTGGTACCATATTTTATCCCTTTTTGTCCCATTTATTTTCTTTGTGGTGCTTCCAAGCTACAACAAATGTTAACTGTATGAAAATAAGAAATTTAATTAATAAGCCAAGGCTACCAATATTTGTATTATATATAAATATATGTAATGGATATAATACTTCAATTCATAAAGTAAATATATGGGAGCAATCATAAATATCCTAAATATTGGGGGATAGAGAGTGTATTTTCAGCTACAGTCGTTTGGTTGGTTGTATTTCCATCCTATTTTAATTTCAAAAGTATAAATTTTGAAAATACCTTATCTCTCACGTACGCAGTATAAGACAACTTCATGATTCTACCATTTTTTGTCGTAAAAGCAACAAAATAAAGTACGAATTTAGAAGAAAAAATATTTTACGTGGCTATGCAGTCAGAGGAATGTATACACTGAATTCCATGATTCTATCAGCGGCCATTTTGTTGATACCATTTTTATCCCCTTTTTCCAATTTGCCCCCTCAAGAGTACGACTATCTAAAATCACTTTATTTTACGTATCTACACAGCTGTATTCGTTTAGTTGGTACTATTTTTATCCCCTGTAGCCATTGTATCCCTTGAAAGTACGAATTTTGGAAAAAAAACGTTTTATTTTTCATGTCTACGCAGTCAGAGGAATGTATACTCCGAATTTCATGATTCTAGCTGCTGTCATTTGGTAGGTACTATTTTTATCCCCTTTTTCCATTTGAACCCCAAAAAGTACGAATTTTAGAAAGTTCTTTTATTTTACGTGTCTACGCAATCAGAGGAATGTATATATCGAATTTCATTATTCTGGGTGCAGCCTTTAGGTTGGTACTATTTTTATCCCTCTATCCCCATTTAACCCCTTAAAAGTACGAATTTAGAAAAAATACTTTTATATTATGTATCTACTCTATTAGAGGAATGTACACGCCAAATATCGTGTTTCTATCTGTTGTCGTTTGATAGGTACCATTTTTATCCCTTTTCGTCCCATTTCGCACCCTACAAATAAAAATCACTCTATGGTGCTCTTTTATGCTATAAAGGGAATGCGAATTGCAAATATCCAGTAAATACAAGCTATTATGTTCAAAAACATGCTGAAATACTCTAAATATTAGGGGTAGTTTCAGTCCTTGTGAGGGAAAAATTTTTCCCTCTAGGCTGATTTCGCCCACTTTCAATCCCAACCGATCTGCAACCATAAGACATATTTAGGAAAAATTTGAACCTCCTAGCTCATTTCGTTCAGCCGCTATCGTGCTTTCAACAGACAGACAGACGGACATGGCTATATCGTCTTAGAATTTTACCACGACCCAGAATATATATACTTTATGGGGTCTCCGATGAATATTTTAAGGTGTTACAAACGGAATGACAAAGTGAATATACCCCCATCCTGGAGGTGGAGGGTATAAAAAAATAAATTAAACTAGATAGTCGCACCTTATCAAAAAATTTTAACACACTTAGATCAGGGCCCAGAAATTAGTATTATTTAGTTTAAAAAAAAGAATTCACACACAAAATTTCACGTATTATTTTTTTCGGACTTCATGCACAAAACTGAAAATAAAATCTAAAATCTATTGTTCGAAGTACCATTATAAATTTGTTTTTGTAAGAATAAGCCACTCTTGCGGGTTAGAGGGTTAACTTAATAAAATGAAGATTGAATAGATGCATATTATACAACATGTTATGTTAATTGCGCAGTGGGGGCTAATCTCATGTAACTCTATGCTGCAATTTTGCTTATTGACATAGCCATCGAGTTGAAAATGGCTTCATGAAGGCCGATCTCTACTTTTCCACGTAAATTTCTTACAGTTTACGTTTAAGAGCCACTACTTTGGTAAGTAAGTTTTTAATATTTAAAAATTTTGTTCGAACGTATAGCGTCCCAGCACAGTCGATAATACAGTTGAACTTCGATTAACCGTGACTCTATTAACCGTGATTATGGATGATGGTTGATTTTTTACCTCTTTTAACCGTGATTTACCTCTATTATCCGTGATGCACATGTCCATATGACTGCTTGTTTGTTTTTTTCGTATAATACACACACATCTCTGAGTGGTTGATTTTTTACCTCTATTAACCGTGATTTACCTCTATTATTCGTGATGCACATGTCCATGTGACTGCTTGTTTGTTTTTTTTTCGTATAATACACACACATCTCTCATATTAAAATTCGGTGATTCCCCTTTTTCATGAAAGTGTAATTTTCATATCAAATTTCATATTCATTCATCAGTGTGAAATTTGATCTGTCAAGACGTGTTTTCCTTACATCATGCAACCGCCAAAAACTAAATCCGCGAAAAGAGCAAGAAAGGTTCTTTCAATTACAGAAAAAAGGAGGATGAATACTCAAAAAGTAAAGTACCTTTTAAAATGTTGTCTGAAAAATATGGAGTTGGCATTCAAACTGTATCCGATTTAATAAAAAACAAAGATCGGATTTTAAAATTTTGCTCCGATACTGATTCAATGCTTGGCCTTAAACACAGATATACACTAAAAACATCCGAAAATCCAAAAGTTGATTTCGCAACATACGAATGGTTTCGGCAAGAAAGATTTAAGGGAACTCCAATTTCAGGTAAGTTAACTGAAATCGAGATATTGTATGAACTTAAACTGAAATTTGCTTCTAAACTTCAGGTGAATGATCGAAAAGGCAAAAATGTTCCATTTGAAGTTAAACATGAATTCAGAGTGCACTTATTCATTTGGTTGGTTGGATAAATTAAAAAAAACGTCATGGAATCCGTCGACTGAAATCTACGGGAGAAAAGGAGTGTGCTGATTATGAGTCTGCTACAATGTTTGTGGACGACTTGGATGAAATCATTAAAAACGAACAACTTACAAGTGAACAGATCTACAATGCAGACGAAACCAGTCTATATTGAAGGTATTTGCCTCAGAGTTCTTTGGCTAGTGGTAATGAATATTCTATTGAAGGGTACAAGGAATCCAAGGAGAGAATCACAGTGCTAGTTTGTTCAAATGCTGCAGGAACTCACAAGTGTAAATTGATGATAATAGGAAAAAGTGCCCATCCAAGAGCTTTAAAAAACGTTGAACACCTTCCTGTGATTTATAAATCTAATAAGAAAGCTTGGGTAACACAACAGCTATTTCTGGAGTGGTTTAATCAAAATTTTGTACCAGAAACAAAGGAACATCAACGGCGCATCGGTCTCAAAAATAACTGTAAAATACTTTTACTATTAGACAACTGTCCAGCACACCCAGATGTAAATGCTATGATATCTGAAAACGTTGCAGTAAAATATCTCCCAGCCAATTGCACGTCCTTGATTCAGCCTATGGATCAAGGAGTAATTCGGAGCTTCAAATGTCACTACCGTAAACTGATCGTTCAAAAACTTGTTGGTGCTAATGACAGACGTGAGTTCTTAAAATCTTTGAATATTAAGACAGCTTTGTGGGCAGCCGCAGCTTCGTGGGACTCTGTAACTCCACAAGTTTTAAAAAGAGTTTGGAATAACTTACTATCTCATAATGAAGATGCTCCAAATAGCCTTGTTGAGATACAAACAGATATAACCATACCGTCTGGATGTACGATTGATGCTGTCGAAAAGTGGATGGTGTGCGACTCTGATGTCGCTCCGTTTGCTATTATATCTGAAGACGAAATCGTAGACATGGTTACCCAAAGCCAGGAAGATGAGCTTGATTCAAATTCCGAGGAATCAGATGGAGGAAATGCGGAAGAAACGCCTACATTGGCTCAGGCAATAGAGTCAAGTAGTATTGTTTTAGGTTTTTTAGAAAACTTTAATTGTCCAAGTATTTCAGAACCAGATAAAATGCTAATATATCGCATACAAACTCATTTGTTGGAAGAACAATCAAAAGCTAAAAGCATAAGACAGACTTCCATAAAAGATTTTTTTTAAATAAATGTATGTATTCCTAGAGATATGATAAGTTATTTATAGACGCAGATTTACATGTTTTTGTCAAAAATAAATAAACAATTTATACATGTAAAATTGTAACTCTTTTAACCGTGATTTTCGGTTATCCGTGATTAGCCCGGTCCCGAGCATCACGGTTAATCGAAGTTCAACTGTAGTGTTAAAAGATCCGACCGTTTAATCGTTACCGGAAAATGATGCCGTTAAAAAAAAACACTCTTTATATTAAATGTTCAGAGTTATAAAAAATTATCAGTTCACTCTTGGAAGATTGTGAAAGAGTCCTCTTGGTTTCAAAAGTTCTGGCATAGACGATACCTTCAATATTAAATGTTAAAATCATTTCATCTTTTCCGATAATTTCGAAAGTTCGGAAAATATAAAACTCTAGTTTCCAGAAAGGGTATATTCAGATTAATGCTCCCACTACGTCAAAGTAGGTGGAAAACTACAGAGAACTTCACAATTCAGACAAAATATTATCTTCAAGCGTTTTTAAAATAATGCAGAGGGATTAATTAATCCATTACAAAATCCTATCATCTATCTAAGCTAAATGTCTCCAGTAGTATAATGGAAAATATTCATCAAACATTAGCATTAACGTCAAAGTCAATATAATTAAATATGCAGAAACGTGTAGCACTTTCATATTTAATAGTACAGTATCTCATATACTAACCTGGTATTTAGATTCACAAATACCTTAAGATTACAGTGTCCTATAGCTTAATTGCGACAATTAAATAAATGAGAATTTAAATTATTGCATGCGCCGGTAACAAACTCCACCACGAACTTACATTACCCCTCATCGGCACCCTGGTCATCATGTAGGGTGTAATAATAGCCCACGAAATGAACGGAAGACCAGCAGATATTGGATCGAGTGCGAACATGAACGATCGAGTGTATCAAGTTATTTTCCCACAATTAAACACTCATACCTCAGCTGAAGTGATCAATTAAACCTCCCTCAGATACCATCAAGCCATTCGTTTGGGGGGTTTGCTGCTGATGTTGCTGTTGCTATTGCTGCGGAGCACAACTGATCTGCGAAGCTGTGCAAGACTTTGTGGCAACACTTGAACGAACACAGGCAGAGGGGAGTCTGGCTGCGAGATTTTTATGATCGTTTATTTGTCTGTTTACAATCCCAGCTCTATAATTAAATCGCTGCCATATAAGAAAACTTTTGTCTTATTGTTTCACGACAATTCAAGTTACCCTCTTAAGAATAATGGTCGTTATTGTTGTTAATGTTGTTGTTTTACTTGTTTTGCATTGTAATAATAAATGTATTTATTATAAATCATTTAAATAAACGGTGAGAGTTTGTGTGATAGAAATCGAAATTAAAATGTTTGGGAAAAATAGAATTTTTAATGTGTAAGTACTCGAATTAGCATGTTTTTCAAAATATTTTGGTTCTATACCAAATAAATTAAATTTAAATGTTTACGAATTCAAATGAATAATCATTTAAAAATGGTGTGATAGCGGAATTAAGGCGTATCAATGAAAAACATTTATGTATGCAAATATCCACGTTTGTCAATCACAAAAGAAATTCATATATTGAAAAGAAGGTTAGACCATTAATTGAAAATATTTGATCGCAATAAGAATGAAACCAATTCAAGTTTTTCGTTTGAGAGTTTTTTATATTTTTTTTGATTTCAGTAAAAAATTCTCTTCTTATTTGAAAAGATTAGTCGACTACCTCTTGATATATACTGTTTCGTAAAATCAAAACAAACAAAAATTATGGATAAATTTAAAAATGCTACAATTCCAAACTTCATCGAACATTGTTTCATCACAGTTAGAAACAATTCCCAAAAAATTGAGAAAAAATATTTTTATATTGACACTGAAAAGACCATAGAAATAGACACAAATCTAAGAAGTATTTTGATTTATTTTTTATTATTAATATTCCAACTTTAGAGTGACGAAGTCATTTTTAAAGTTCTGAATAAAGGATTCCTCGGATTTCGGCCACGTAAACCAAGCTTAATCTTTTAAACTTTTTCTCCCTAAAAACATTCTCACTGTTAAGATAATGTAAAAAATGGTTTTTGATGAATGGACAGCATTCCAAATTATTACTGGCAGATTAAAGGCTGACGGCGTCACATAGAAATAATGTAACATATTAGGGAAATTATTAAATTAAATTTTTATTTTCATTATTACAATTTTGAATTAAAATTAATTACTTAATTAAAAAGACTAAGCCCAC
Source organism: Polietes domitor (assembly GCA_947397865.1). Lineage (NCBI taxonomy): Eukaryota > Metazoa > Arthropoda > Insecta > Diptera > Muscidae > Polietes > Polietes domitor. The sequence continues at coordinate 51,279,990 of OX377620.1, forward strand.
TTAATAGGGTGGAACTACAAAAATGTTTTTATTGCAAGGACGATCTTGACTATATATATGAAGTATTACATCAAGTTTATTCAAAAAAGTATGCCTAGACAACCTAAATATTAGAGATTAGCAATACCCGCTACTTCATACACTGTGTAAGTATATCCTAAATCCCTTTCATGCCCCTTTTTGTCTCAAATTTCTAAAAAAATCATTTATGTAAGTGGGTACCATTTTTACCACTTTTGTACCGCCCTTACACGTACAAATTTCGAAAAATTAATTTATGTTACACGTCTACAAGGAGAAATGTATACACGGAATTTCTAATAGCCTTTTCAGTTTCTAGCTGAATTCTTTGGTTATCCCAATTTCCCAAAATTGGTTTGTATGATTTTTATCACTTTTGATCCGCTTCCACCTTTAAATTACATATTTTGATACACTACATTTCTATTGCACGTCAGAGAAATTATGTATATACCTTATTCGAAACATTATTGGGTACCATTTTAAACGCGTTTTGTTCCGAATGACTTAAAAGCACAAATTTTAAAAAATCCTTTCGAGGTCTAGGTAATATACACACCGAATTTCTCGATTCTAGCTTCATCCCTCTTTTCTTATTATTATTGTTTAACAAAATTCCTTAATTTCTATACATGGGGTCGCACTCTTGCTATAAGAGTAATGTCCGTTCCGAATTTCATGATTCTAGGCCTAGCCGTTTGGTCTGCGCTGTGGTGCAATTTTTATCCCATTTAATCCCTTAAAAGCACAAATTTCGAAAAATATACACCGAGTTTCATTATTGTAGCGTCACCCGTGTTGTTGGTTCCTTTTTATTCCATTTTCCTCGTTCACCCTTTAAAAGTACGAATTTCGAAAAAATTCATTCATTTAGAGGGATGTACACACCGAATTTTATGATTCCGGCTCCATCGTTTGATTGGTACCATTTTTATCCCTTTTTAACCGATTTCACTCCCAAAAAGTATGAATTTAATCAAAATATTTTCTTCGGCGCGTTGGCTAGCAACTCCGAGGGCTACCAATTCATCTTAGACCCATGCATTCTTGGAGAAATGTTCCTAGAATTTTCTGTAGATTTCCCTTTTTGACCCGCCCTAATGTACACACCTAATTTTACGACTCTAGCTACAATAACGTGACCATCTCTACTTTGGAAAGCGGTATATATGAATTAAAAAAGGATTAAAAATCTAACCAAAAACGTAAATTAAAATAGATGTGCATAGATATTTGTTCTGTTTATAATATGGGCATTTCCTGAAGAAGTGGAACATTTTCACATTTTTAAAGTGCCCACATCGTGACCATATTTCATATTACATACTAAAACATATCTTGGAACAGAGTATTTTAAACTGTATGTCAGGTACGGTGATTTCAGAAATCTTCTTGGTTTTGTACGTATTTTTGTAGTCAAAGAACTTTAGGTGGATTTAAATAATTTCTGTATGTGGATCAAAAATATATGCAGTCAAAATCCACTGTGGACATCAAACTATATGAAAATGCGGGAAAATGAATTTTGACAGCATAACGCGTTTTCTCACGAATCATAGAATAGGTTTTAAAAACTATTATTTTCCGAGGTAATCTAAAAATAGTAACAAATTTCGTAATATATAAATATAATGATTAATTTTTTTAATTAAGAACGCATACTTTAATTACATTTCAGCAACCTGCAGTTTAAATTACTATTAATAATCTTGTCGAAAAAGCGGCACTTTTATTAAAAAAGCGGGATTATGTGGAATTAAAAATTTAAGCGGGAAATGGGATAGTCCATCGTAAAGTGGGATAGTCCGGCGGGACCTTATGTCATTTGCTTGGTACCAGTTTGAATTGATTTTCATTATTTGCAGCCGTTTGATTGGTAAAATTTTTATCCATTTTCGGCCAGTTTTCTCTATCAGTAAAACAATTTCAAAAATTTCCCTTATATTGCGTGTCTACACAGTCAGAGTAATGTAGACAACGAATTTTATAATTCTTACTATTTCGAAAAATCTATCCATTTTACCTGTATATGCATATTGCGTGATTCACGATTGAGCTTTCACGTTACTAACTATTGTAGTATGATATCATATTTATAAAATGTTGTCCCATTTGTTCTTCTGAAAAGAAAACAAGTAAGGAAAGGCTAAAGTCGGGCGGGGCCGACTATACGATACACTCCACTTTCTATCCGAATACAATTCAACTCGGTAAAAAGAAAAGAATTTTTGTATGACCTAATATGACCTGGTCCAATTTGTCAAATCGAAAAGAATATTTGTATCGGGGCTATATCCAAACATGGAATAAAGTAGCTAACTTTCAAAATAAGTTCTTCCAGTTCTAATATAACGCGTTGTGGTCACTTCAAAGAAATTCAGAGAAAATTCGTGGTTTCTGGGGCGGAAAAAGTCTATCCGGGAGCGAAATTTGTATTGGATCTATATGTAAATCTGAACCGATCTGACCCATTTTCACCATGGGTATTTCTAGTTGAAATATAAGATATTTTGAAAGATTTGAAAGAGATCTGTTAAAATATGTGGTTTATAGAGTGGAAAAAGTGAAATCGGGAGAGCAATTTGTGTGGCAGCTATATATAAATCTGAACCGATCTGGCCCATTTTTACCACAGGTGTTTCTAGTTGAACTATAAGATATTTTGCCAATTTTGAAGAAAATCTCTTAAAATATGTGGTATCTAGAGCGGAAAAAGTCAAATTGGGAGCGAAATTTGTATGGGAGCTATATATAAATCTGCACCGATCTAACACATTTTTACCACAGGTATTGCTAGTTGAAAAATAAGATGTTTTGCCAAATCTGAAGACAATCTGATACAATTTGTGGTTTCTAGAGCGGAAAAAATCAAATTGGGAGCGAAATTTGTATGGGAGCTATATATAAATCTGAACAGATCTGACCCATTTTTACCACAGATGTTTCTAGTTGAACTATAAGATGTTTTGCCAATTTTGAAGAAAATCTGTTAAAATATGTGGTATCTAGAGTGAAAAGAGTCAAATCGGGAGTGAAATTCGTATGGGGGCTATATATAAATCTGAACCGATTTTCTTCAAATTAAATAGCGTCCGTTCTTATCCCGAAAAACTTCGTTGAGCAAAGTTTCATTTGGTTCTGTGTACAATTGCGACCTGTATCGTGATTACAAGAATAGATGGACGGACAGACGGACGGACGGACATCGCTAAATCGATTCAAAAAGTGATTCTAAGTCGATCGGTATAATTAACAATGGGTCTATCTCTCTTCCTTTTGGGTGTTACAAACAAATGCACAAAGACATAATACTCTCGTGGAGTGTATAAAAAAGAATTGATACCAAATATTAAATACTCCAAATATTAGGGGGTATTTCCTGCCCTTGTTAGGGAAAAAAATCCACCGGTACCCACTTCGATAAGACGTTTTCTAGGAAATTTTGCCCTCCTTTCGTTAAGTTAACAGCGTGCTTTCTACATACGAACATCGTCTTAGAATTTTATGGCGATCAAAATTATGTATGAGTCATTCCATGTCAAGCGGTTTTTGGATTTTTCATTATTTTGTGTTTATGAACTAATGAAAAAGTTATAATTTTCATTTCATTCATGAAGCACATTTTCATCTCGGTGGCTACGTCAATAAATGTTTGGTGTGGATTTGGGCTGTATCAGATGAGGTACTGCCGATCTAGTTGTTGTAGTCATATGAATGATATTGTGTTCCATTACAAAATGACAAAGTTCAAGCTTACCAATGAAACCAGAAATTGTAAAAAATAATCAGTACTTTTTATAGCCGATTATAATTTAACTTTCTATATGGCCCACCCTATATATGCAAACCCATGTTGTCTTAAGTCAATTAATTAAATAACCATAGCTTCTTTTGTTTATTTAGTCTTGGTATTCATCGCTCGGCATCTAAACTGTCAAAACACTTTCAGAAACATAACAGATTTGTCCATTAAATGGATACGTCAACGTCAGATCCTAAGGCTCTATCAGAAGAGTGCCACACAATTACATGTGATTTAGATGTGGAGTATCGACTCTCGATCGGAAAATATTTCGGAATTTTTACCAACACGAAACGAGCTTCGCGATGCACCGCTACATTTTATACCGCAATTTTTGGTCCTGAATAATAAAAAAGGGTTTTAATTTAATTTCTAGAGATTTTTTTATTTCTACTGCTGGGTAGAAATATTTAAATAAATATTTGTATTCCTAAAATTGTGAACTCCTTTAAAAGGTAGAAAAGATCTCCAACGGAAAATCTCTAGTTTCACGTTTATGTGGCCATGTTCAACTTAATTGCAAAAAGTACTCTTCAGTATTTTGTAATCGAACCGGTTAATCTTTATTTAAACATTACACTACTGATTGTTAAGGCTTTACTAATAAAGTGAAATTAAGTATAGTTTGAACATATATATTTTTTAGAAAAAATTGTTGTAAATTCTCAAAAATATGAAAGAATAATATTTTCGCAGGACAAATTTACAATGTTTCGTCCTGAAAAATTAAAACAATATTTCCCATTTTAGAGATTATCCTCTTTCTTTTGATACCCATAATGACATAGAATGATGGGTAGAAATATTTAAATAAATTTGTATATCTCTAAAACTTTAAAGTCTTGTTAAAGGAGAAAATTTGAGTTCATAGTTTTTCTCCATACGATCTCTAGCTTCATGTGTATATGGAATGAACTGTGCCCTCAGGACATCGATATCTATGTACCAAAGTTATAAAAATTTAGACCTTAGAGGGCAATATTTTGAAACAATATATTTTTTATTATTCTTACAATTAGTTTTCTACAAAAAATTAACAAAAAAACATTTCTCTTCAATCAAATTCAATAATTCAAGCGTGGCGGCCACTGTAACGTTGTCACATTTCACACATAAAATGACATTTAAATAAATCCAAATACCTCACAAGCAACCTGCATTATTCAATATCAATATTTATTCATCCCCATTGGAAATTCTGTAAAATCTGTTCCTTTAAAAGCCCCATATATATATATTAGAACATTATTATCGCATTCCGGCCAAATGTATATTTCATTTCGTCGCCAGTATTATACAGTTTTAATTAAAACGTCTTAACTGTCCACTTGATTGACTTTAAAACAAAGAAATATTACTAACAAATGATCAGATATCGTCGATATCAGATATCTCGTAGTCAGCGGTGGCCCCATCAGCCCTGCACATTAACACCCTTTCATTAGCTAAATACTTCACATTAATTATTGTTTTATATTTAAATATATAATTTGACATAAATATTCATTCTTTTTTGTTTGCAGCGGATATTTTCATATATATATATATATATATTAATTTCTTTTTTGTTTTGCAATGCAAATGCAAATTCAAAAGACTTAAGCAGCGAACTCGTTTTCGCCAATACGCGAGCACTCCATATGAGAGTGTTTGGCGTTTGTTCGGTCGATCTGTTTGTTTTGTTTTGTTTGTGGCGGGGATTATAATAAAGTGCTAAATCACAGAAACTGAACCACATTTGAATTGCATTTTAAATTTCAAAAGAAATTCTGTTCGTCAAGAATTAACTGTGATTTGGTTGTTCGTTCGTTCGTTCGTACATTCGTTGCTCGTTGTCACCTGCATGAATCGTTAATGTTGCTGTGGCGGTTGCTGCTCCTGCTGTTGCCGTTGCCAGTGCTGTCATTGGCGTCGTTTTGCTGATTTGGATTTCAATAAATATTGTAGACCTGAGGCGTCGCATGTCTGTCATAGGGGGCTTTATGTGTAGAAATGTTCCAACCGATATAGAGGTACCCACGAATGTATGTATGTATCGTACGTTTGTAAAGGCATGTGTGCCGTTGCTGCTGTTGTTTTTATTGTTTTGTTTCACTTATATTAAATAACAATTGAATTGTTTTTAATGCAACCCGATTGAGGTTTCATTTTGGAGAGACCACGTAATATTTCTTTTTTTGTCCACTTACGTGTTTCGATTGCAAATTCAAAAAAAAAAATCAAAAGTATCTTTTTTTATTGGTGGTGGCCAATAATCTCCAACACATGCCGTCCGTACATGTGGAGTTCAATATGCATTGTGATGAATGAACTTTAAACAGAATATAAATCTAGAATAATTCTGGATTTCCAACATCAGCGATAAGGTGAATAATGTGTATTCCCAGATACACGTTGCATCAGCAACGAAATCGAATTAGTGAGATTATTGACATTTTGAAGTAATTGATAAAGCATAATATGCAATGATTTAGTTTTTTTAAATGCTACTTAAGAAATAAATGGACATGGATAATGAATCAACTTGGCCTTGAACCCGGGTTGAACGGCGAGTGGACGCACGTGCTGCTCCCCGTAACAGGACGCGATCACAAGTGGATTGAATAGAAAAAAAGTGATATGCACAAAATAGACGACTCACTCGAATATGACCAATTTTCAAACGCAAAGCAACGATAACAAAAATAGAACGTTATTCTAATATTTCTTTCTTCTATTCCACGATCAAAATGATAGGCTGCAATTTTTCTAAAAAATCAAATTTTTTGGGATTTATTTTCCGTGGTTTAGGAATTGTGGGATTCTTATATCAAAATAATGGTTAACAAGTCTTTCGAATAAAACCCCCAAATTCCCAAAGTCGGTAAAATATGTTCCAACAAACGATGTAATAAAAATACTCAATTGGTGAAGTTTTCGAGTGCATATATAACACATATGTATGCAAATTTGTAAAGATATAAATATAACAGCACACAAGTAATCTATACTGAAAATCACCGATGATTGTCCCCACATAGAACATGTAATACAATTGAAGTATGTGCAGTTCAGTGTGGTTCTCCTGCTTCAGATATAAAAATCTTTTGTAATCTTTATCAGACATTCGAATGTATTACATTCAAACTCATCTAAATAGGTTTTCGGTTTTGCGTGAAATGATCGTTATATGAATCAATAGACCAATTCCATGTGAAACGGAACAGAAATCTTGATTGTGTTCTCCGATTTTAATGAAAGTTTGCAAATTTGCATTTCTAGGAGGATCGAGAATAAACAATTTTGTCTTACATTAATTTTAACAAGTAAAAAAGACATTAAGTTCGGCCGGGCCGAATCTTATATACCCTTCACCACGGAGTGAAAAATTGTGATATTTCTATGAACATCACAATATTTGTTCATTATTATAATATTAATAGTCATCTACTATCTACTATAAATATAAGACTTCAAGAGTAATCAAAAAGTAAATCTTCAAAAGTATGGCCTAAGTATCAGGTACTTTCAGTCGTTATTATGTAGAAACAATTTCCCTCATTGTCAATTTCCAATTTGCAATTACGTTATTCCAGCTACAACACCGTACCATTTTGATAGAAAAGGTACTAATATTGAAGATACAATATGTATAATGTACAAACCTATTTTTGACGATTTTAGCTACAGCCGTTTGCTTTTTTCATTTTGACTCTAAAAGTACGGATTTGGAAAATTTCCTCTTACTTTACACGAATTTCATAATTCTAGCTACAGCCTCTTGTTTGGTGCCAAATTTAATCCTACCCCACCCTTCTGATCACCATTTGTCCCATTTTACGCCTTAAAGAACTAATTTCGAAAAATTCCTTTATGTTTCGCGTTTATACAGATAGATTAATGTATATGCCGAAATTCATGATTCCAACTTCAACGGTTTGGTTGGTACCATTTGTATCCCTCGTTTTCAATTGTATCCCTTAAAAGTAAGAATTTCGAAAAATCCTTCTATTTTACGTATCTACGCACTTAGAAGGATGTACACTCCAAATTTTATGTTTCTAGCTGTTTTCGTATCATTGGTACAAGTTTTGTCCCATTTCGTCCGCTAAAACTTTTATTTACTTTTTGGTGCTTTTAGACTACAAGACGAATGACAAATTTCAAAGACAAATTAAAACAAGTAAGAAGGCGTTAAGTTCGGCCGGGAAGAATATTATGTACCCTCCACCACGGAGTGCATTCCACAGTATTACCAGCAGATGTCGACTTTACATAGAAGCACAGTACCATATTACGAAAATTGTGATATTTTTATGCACATTACTATATTTGTTTACTATTTCAAACTATAATGTATACTTATGCGCACTGTTTAAAATCGGCTACTATATATAAATAAAATGTTGAAATTGTGAAAGTGAACATGCCTAAATATTAGGCGATTGTCAGTCGCCATTAGAAAGAAGCATTTTCAAATACAGACAAAGTGATAAGAAAAGTATACATTTTAAGGATATCTTCATTCGCCCCATTCTCCGCCCAAATGTACAAATTTCGAAAAATAACATTTTTCGAGTCTTCATAGTCAGAATGTATACACCAATTTCATGATTTCAACTTCAGTGGTTTGGTAGGTCCCATTTTTATCCCTCTTTTTAATTATATCCCTTAAAAGTACGAATTTCGAAAAATCCCTCTACTTTACGTGTCTATGCAGTCAGAGGAATTTATACACCGAATTCCATGATTCTATCAGCGGCCATTTTATTGGTACCATTTTTATCCCCTTTTATCCATTTTACCCCTTAAAACTACGACTTTCGAAAATCTATGTATTTAACGTGTCTATGCAATCAGAGGGATGTACACACCGAATTTCATCATTCTAGCTGTAGCCTTTTTGTTGGTACCATTTTTATCCATCTGCTCCCATTGAACGAATTTGGAAAACCCTTTTTATTCTTCGTGTCTACTCAGTCAGAGGCATGTATACACCGAATTTCATGGTTCTAGCTGCATCCATTTGTTTGGTACCATTTGTATCCCCTTTTTCCATTTTACACCCTAAAAGTACGAATTTCGGAAAATTCTTTTATTTTATGTGTCTACGCAATCAGAGGAATATATACACCGAATTTCATTATTCTAGGTGCAGCCGTTTGGTTGGTACTATTTTTATCCCTCTATCCCCCTTTTAATCCCTTTAAAGTACGAATTAAAAAAATACTTTTATATTATGTAAATATCTACTCTATTAGAGGAATGTACACGGCAAATTTCGTGTTTCTATCTGTTGTCGTTTGATAGGTACCATTTTTATCCCTTTTTGTCCCATTTCGCCCCCTACAAATAAAAATCACTCTATGGTGCCCTTTTATGCTATAGAGGGAATGCGCATTGCAAATATCAACTAAATACAAGCTAATATGTTCAAAAAACAGGCTGAAATACTCTAAATATAAGGGGTATTTTCAGTCCTTGTGAGGGAAAAATTTTTCCCTCTTGGCCGATTTCGCCCACTTTCAATCCCAACCGATCTACAACTATAAGACACATTTTGGAAAATTTTGAACCTCCTAGCTCATATCGTTCGGCAGCTAGCGTGCTTTCAACAGACAGACGGACATGATTTAGATTTTTACCACGAACGAGCGTCCGCCATCTAACGTTTATTTTCAACTATTAAATCGTTGGACTATTATTTGTGGGGTGCCCTCAGCAGCCATTTGAATGAAATTATTTTCCATTATTAACCGGAAGGATTGTACTTTCAAATAAAAAAAGAAATTTGAGAAAATATTCAGAAGATTTTTTATAGCATTTTCGAAAAAAAACAAAGTTATTTTGCGGACCCTATATATACTTTATGGAGTCTCCCTGAATATCTCAAGGTGTTGCAAACGGAATGACAAAGTGAATATACCCCCATCTTTAGGTGGAGGGTATAAAAACTTGTATTTGTTATGGTAGAAGGATATATAGTTTTCGCTGTCGAATTTCAAGCAAACTTCTGCTAGCCTTATAGATAGATTGACAAACCTTAAAAATTGTCTTTTTTGTGTTTTATTAATTACTCGTATTATTTAAATAAAGAAAAATGTACCTCTTGATTTTTTAAAATATTTTTATTAACAGCTAATAGTGACAGTAAGTGTCGTGATGGCACACACTTAAAAATCATAAATTAATTTTTTTATTTGAACTGAGACTCCAGTCATGGCTCCAGTCCATTTTGCATCTATGTTTTATAGAATGAAAATGTATTTACAAATGGCAAGCACAACTCACTTTCCGAATATCAGTCAAAAAATCGCACAAAGTAATAAATAAATAAGCCAGGACAATATCCCAGTAACAATTTTATCCAATTTTATTATTATGAAATCCTCAGACCTATCTGGGGTTACACTCAAAAAATATTATTTTGTCGCACAGTGTTATCAACGAAACACTTGAGATATCTTTATCAAGAGATTAAATATTATTTTGCTTATTGTTTTATAACCGTACATAAAATGCACATAAAAATAATCGCACAGTAGTTGTACGTTCAGCTCCAGCTGCCAGGGATAATTTAATGATCTTTTGTCTACCGCAAAAATCGTTTTCACCAAATGGCCACTTATACGCCATGGAACAAACGTACGAATATTACGCGGTCATAGAAATAAACAGCGTTTTAAACATCTATGAATGACAATAATTTAACAAGCTATTAACGCTTGATGTTTTTCTTCTTCCAGCGGATGACGACGGCGATACCGATGCCGATGGATGATGATGATGATACGTTGCTGTTGTCCGGTTGGTTGTTCATGTTCATGAAACAAATGACGCGAATGTAACACGTGCTGAACACAAACCAATCGATTCCGATGCAATGCAACACAACCTGCGACAAGCTGAAAACCAATCAAGGCTGAACAAGAAGAACGAGCAGTTCTAAATTGTTGTTGCTCCGCAGTGGGGTTTAACAAGAGTTCATCAAGGCGACTGCTTGTAAGTTTGGTTCGTAAAAAGAGAAAAGTTCAATGCTAAAGTAAGAGCAAATATTCTGGAAATTAATTCATTTGTAATGTAACACCATGTCCGACAAGCTGAAAACAACACAAACGAACCGAAAAGCAATCAAGGCTTAACACGAAGAGCGATAAGTTTGAAATTGTCTTATCGAGCCGCTGTTCAACATGAGTTCATTAAGGCGTCTGCTTGTATTGTGAAAAATAGCATTTCATTGTTTGGCAAGATGAGGCGATTTGGAAAGTAAATAAAAGCAATATAATCTAGCATTAATAATCTCAACGACAGGAATGACCCAGATCGATCTAGGATAATGATATAAGAATATACAGAACAAAATTTTCCCCAGATGGCTAACACATGAAAACATAGTTGAGAATTTTCTCAAAATAGATAAAAAAATCTGCAATATTAACGGGTTAATGTCCAACTTTATACAAACAACTTAATTGACATAAAAGAATGGAACGTATTTCCCTTTTAGGCAGTGGGATTGCCAAAAAAAAACATATCACCACAATGAAGGAATTTGTTCAACCCTTTCATTTTTGACAAAAGTGGCTATGAATGTTTTTCACATGATACAATGGATCGAAACCGATTTTTATTGAATTAATTCCGTACTCGGTTAACCCTACACAGTTGCTCACCTCAGCCATGTCGAATTTTGAAATGACTGCTAAAAGTACAATTATGCACCGATTGCAAAGGCACTTGCAAAAATGGGCTTTCACGAGTGTGTACCTCCATCAGTTTAATAGACATTTAAGTTAAAAGCAAAAAAAAATTTTTGACGAGGTTGTTTTTTTATTTTTAACTTTGCGATCGATTTTCAAACTACTTACTGATTATAAAACAAATTTTGAGCTAGTGGAAATGTGTGTAATTGCAAATGTGTTGTTTCAATCAGAAGTTATACACTTCTAAAAACAAAATTTCCAAAAAGGTCCCATTCCTAAAAGGTTGCAGTATTGTTTCACTTGAAATTTTTGTGAGGGATACATAATTTATACGCGTTTAATGTTCTCCCTGGAAATTGACAATATTTCAATATTATATTTTATTTGCAAAAATTCGCAAATCAAATCCGTGCTGCAAATAAAGGAATGACGAGCATTTTAGTAAAATACAACAAATCTTGTGACTTATTTATACCACTTTGCGAATTTGGATATTTTGTTTCGTGGGCTAGGGTATTATAAGTTAGTTTTCCACCAAATGTTTGTACCACCTAGAAATAATCGTGCTAGACTCACCTTTAAGTATACCGATCGGCTTACAATCACCAGCTGAGTCATTTTAACGATGCCTGTCTGTCCGTCTGCTGTCCATCTAAAGCTTATTCGCACACTGTACAACTCGTCCGATTGCCATAAAATTTGGTAGAGGTAATTTTTTCGCCCAACGACAGTCGGTATTGAATTTGGACGAAATCAGTTCATATTCAGATGTAGTATTCATACAAATATCCCTCTAATTTACCTTATTAGTGTTACAATGTTACAATTAGACTAGAAACACCAACTTTGAAAGCCACTTTTTTGGTTTTGGTATAGCCCGCATACAAATGGGCCCGCAGTTTACACTATTATCGCTGTGGAACTCACATCTTACATTGGATTTTGCTAAAATTTTGCAGATCATGTTATATTTCAACTTAGAATACCTATTTTTGGTATAACCCCCATACAAATGGGGCCCCAGATTGCACTATTAGCGCTGTAGAACTTACATCTTACATCCGATCTTGATCAAATTTTGCAGGTCATGTTATATTTCAACTAGGAATACTTACCCAGACTGAGAACTATAGACTGAGAACTACCGGAAAATTGGACAAATGGTCAATTTTTATACCCTCCACCTCCAGGATGTGGGTATTAGTCTACCATTTTGTCATCCCGTGTGTAACACCTTGAAATATCGACCTGAGACCCTATAAAGTATGTATATTCTTGATCGTCATAAAATTCTAAGACGATCTAGCCATGTACGTCCGTCCATTCCATAAATGCGTCTTATAGTCGCAGATCGGTTGGGATTGAAATGGGGCAAAATCGGCCCAAAGGGAAAAAATTTTCCCTCACAAGGAAACCTTAAAATGATTCCTATTTGTTGGGTGTGAAATGGGGTAAAAAAGGGATAAAAATGGTACATATTAAACGACAACAAATAGCACACGATATTCGGTGTGTACATTCCTCTAATTGAGTAGATACATAATATAAAAGTATTTTTTTTTATTCGTACTTTTAAGGGGTACAATGGGAATAGAGGGATAAAATTGGTACCAACCAAACGCCTGTACCTAGAATAATGAAATTCTGTGTAGACATTCATCTGATTGCATAGACACTTAAAATATACGAATTTTTCAAAATAGTACCAATCAAATGACCGCAGCGAGAGTCATGAAATTCGGAGTATACATTACTTTGACTGTGTAGACACGGAAAATAAACAGATTTTTCGAAATTCGTACTTTTGGGGTTAAAATGAAAAAAGGGGATAAAAATAGTACCAATCAAATGACCGGAGCTAGAGTCATGAAATTCGGAGTATACATTCCTCTGACTGCGTAGACACGGAAAATAAACGGATTTTTCAAATTCGTACTTTCAAGGGGTACAATGGTACAGAGGGATAAAAAGAGTACCAACTAAACGACTACAGCTAGAATGAAGAAATTCTAGAAACGTCAAGGGGGTAAAAATGTTACCAACCAAATGGCCTGTAATATTACTGCACTTCTAGGAAAATCGACATCCTGTGTGGAGGGTATTCCTATAGAGTGGCTGATGAATGATCCTACTGTAAGAAACTCAAATAAATTCATATAAATTATTTTTTCTTTGTTCATTTGACAACTGATGCATATTTATTAAACCTTTTTAACGGGTTTTAAAATAATCTATAATTTAATGGCATCCATAGTCGGTGACGCATGTGCAACATTATTCATTACTTCCTACAGAGTTGCAGTAAGAATTGTCTTAATTGTTGTTTGATTTGTTTAAAAATTTTCTGTTGAAATAACCCCACAAGAAAAATGTAGGTGCAATTAGGTCAGGAAACTTTAGGGGCCAACGAAATGTCGAGATTATAGAAATCAGCATATTTGGGAACTTTCGCAGCAAATCTCTCATAGCAGGACCTGGCTATGTGACAAGTCGCATCATCCTGTTGAAACCTCACAGTGTTGAAGGGGATTAACTTTCTCTCTGCAAAGAAAAAATCTTTTAACAGCAGCATTAAGTAGCATGGTAGCAGCCACCCTATTTTTACTCCGGTTCGAGATCATTGTGGTTTTGTTTTCTTAGACAGTAAATAAAGTTTTTTGTTAGCAGGACAGACGATCCCCTTATCAATGTCCAGTGAATTACAACATCTTCAATGTGAATTATCCTAATAAGTCAGAATTTAGTGCAGATTTTCTGTATTTCGAATCAATACAGTTTTAAAACGCTCAAACTTCAACCAGTCCTCTCACCGATAAATGACAATTTTCAACAAAATTTAAGCATCAATGAATTTTATGTAAATTTTAAAATAGAAAATTGATAACTCCGGAAATTATAGCATACAATTTGACATTTAACAAGAGGTGGTGCTGTGTGGTGTCGCTTGTTGTGTTGTGTCGGTTCGTTACCTGTTGTTGTCGCTGCTCTTACTGCTTGCTGCTGCTGTTATTCTAAACTTGTTGCAAAGTGTGACCATTTGCGAGGAGCCAAATGGAGAAAAAAATGAAACACCCAACAGCGTCAAAGAACAACGCCACACGGACACCAGAATAACCTTAACTTTGCATACATTCCTGGCAAGAAAACAGGTAACAGGAGCAACATTTGTTTCGATTGTTAGGCGAGTGTGATTTGTACCAAACAAGCGACCAGCAGCCATATCAAGCGAAACGGCGGCAGCAGCAGCATCATCATCGCGGCCATCAGCAGCATCACAGTCATCGCCGTCATCAGCATCGGCACTAGCAACAATGGCCACAAACATGCTCATCTGATTACTGGGTGTTGTTGCTGTGATGTTGGCCAATTTCTTTTTCTTGTTGCTGGTTGCTGCTGCTACTTTTGCTATTTTTAACCAGTTGTTTGTTAGTTGTTCACTGGGGCTGTATGTCGTCCGTTGTCAACATCTCTATGTTAGATAAAAATTTGCTTACAACGACCAACGAGCCAGCCACTGCTGCGACAGTGGCACTACTAGTTCGCTTGTCCGTTTGTCCCATCGTAACCTGTAACAATGTGATATTGTGGCAACCTTGTGGTGTGTTTAAGCCATGGCGGTCGGTCGGTCACAAGTACATTGTGACGATGCTTTGTTGCTGTTTTCTATCCTTTTTTGGTTGTTCGTTCATGCTTATGATCGGAGCATGACTTGGATATTTGGAAGACTATCGTCACAATCACCCGAGTCGGGGAAATTATGTACGTTATTAATTTTTGTGTGTAAGGCGAGTCGCTTGTTGATGTTGCTGTTCGCGATGGTGTAACGCAGACAGTGGTTTGATTGGGATGCAGCTACAAGTGGAGCTGACCTTCAGAATTTGTAGTTTTGGGTCAGAGAGCAGTCCATGGAGAGTGGATATTTATTATGCGTTCGGATATATACTCATAATCCACTTTTTCCGGATTTAATATTTTGTATATATTTTTTATAGCTGTGCGACAACTTTACATTTATTTTACTGGATCTGAGCAACACAATATACATGTGAAACTTAGAGATCGATTGTAGAAAAACTGTGTAATCCATTTTTTATTGGAGTTTCTTTCTCATTTACAGGACTTTTAATTTCCAAAGGATTTATACATATGTTTAAATAATTTATTTGCATACTTTAACGAGTCAGACATATGCGACATGGGTATCAAATAAAAGAGAGAAATGTCTGTTAAAAATACTTTAAATATGATGTTTCCACCTGTATTGGTTTAGTATTAACAACAATTTCAGTTTTTCTCCCTTATTTATTTAGTTTATTCACATTTTACTATTTAAGGGAGAAACTTGAAATGGTTGTTAATGCTAAACTTATGCAGATAGAGGCATACAGTTTTTGATATTTTTAATAGACATTCTTGCCTTTCATTTGATACCCAAAAACCCTGTGCATGGTTATCGAAAGTATGAAAATTAAAAGGAGAAATTATCACTAAACGAAAAACGGAGGACATAGTTTTCTCTACATATAATCTCTAGTTTCATCTGTATGCTATATGTTGTATGGGAATTTTAGGAGTTCGACTTGGATACGCTAGAACAGTTTGTTTTGTGAGGTTCAGAAAAGAAATTCGTGAGCCAAAAAAGGTGGTGGTTGGATGAGTGTGAGTGGTCGCTCATGGGGGTCAAAGTAGAGGGAAAGGGGTTAAAACTCACGAAAAACCCCTAAATCTGTTTCGGAGTCGTACCCAGAGTGGTTAAATGTAAGACCGACCCCAATTAATTTTCCCTCCCGACATTTTTTTTCGGACAAATACAAAAATTATTTTTTTGTATAAAATTTGTTCCCACCGCTCTTACTGGCCCAAGGAGGCCGCTTGTGGAATCAAATGTATGACAGACGCCCCAATATTTTTGAAAGTCCCGCATTTGCTATGAACATACCTACCTCCTATATTCAACCCTTGGCCACATGTGAATTTTCTATATATTATATTTTTTGTTATAACAGTAAGGCCCAAAACTGCCCCAGAATCACCCCTGGCTGGTTTTAATTTGTTCCCATTAATTTTCCCTCCCAAACATTTTTTCCAAACAACCCCTTTTTAATGGGGCCCTCTATAAAAAACTAGCCTTTATAAAAACTGGTCCCACCACTCTGACTACACTAAGGAGGCCCCAAGGTCAAATGTATGACTAACAAGTAAAAACGAGGTTAAGTTCGGCCGGGCCGAACTTTATGTACCCTCCACCATGGATTGCATTCCACAGAGGTTGTCGGTTTTCGTAGAAGTGCAGTAATATTGCGAGAAAATATAATTTTTTTAATATAGCCAAACCAAATACAAATATTGAAAAATTAATTTTATAAATAAATATAATATTTAAATTATTTCAAACCATTATTTATTTTAAATCAAAAAATAAATATTCTTATATTTATATTTTCAAAAAGCTTAAATACCTTGGTAGATAGTGGTTGCTACAGTTGATTGTATTTCCATTCTATTTTAGTTCCAAAGTACAAATTTTGAAAATCCATTATCAGACGTACATAGTGCAAAATAACCTAACTTCATGATTCAATCAATTTTTGTCGTAAAAGAAAAATTACGAATTTGAAAAAAAACTTTTTATTTTGCGTGTATATGCAGTCAGAGGAATGTATACACCGAATTCTATGATTCCAGCTGTGCCCATTTGGTTGGTACCATTTTTACCCCCTTGACGTTTCTACGCAATTATAATTTCATCATTCTAGCTGTAGTCGATTAGTTGGTACTATTTTTATCCCTCTGTACCATTGTATCCCTTAAAAAATCCGTTTATTTTTCGTGTCTACGCAGTCAAAGGAATGTATACTCCGAATTTCATGACTCTAGCTGCGGTCATTTGATTGGTACTATTTGTATCCCCTTTTTTTATTTCAACCCCAAAAAGTACGAATTTTGAAAAATCTGTGTATTTTACTTGTCTATGCAATCAGAGGAATGTGTACACCGAATTTCATTATTCTAATACATCCGTTTGGTTGGTACCATTTTTATCCGTCTATTCCCATTTTACCCCTTAAAAGTACGAATTTGGGAAAAATAATTTTATATTATGTATCTACTCAATTAAAGTATGTACACACCGAATTTCGTGTTTTTAGCTGTTGACGTTTAATATGTATCATTTTTATCCCTTTTTTGCCCCATTTCACCCCCTACAAATAAGAATCACTATATGGTGCACGTTTTTGCTATAAGAGGAATGCGCATACCAAATATCAAACAAAATACGCTAAAATGTTAGGGATTATTATGGGTATTTTTAGTCCTTGTGAGAGAAAAATTTTTTCCTTTAGGCCGCTTTCACCCCGTTTCAACCCCAACCGATCTACGACTATAAGACGCATTTATGGAAAATTTGAACGTTCTATCTCCTTTCGTTTAGATGCTAGCGTGCTTTCAACAGACGGACAGACGGACGGACATGGCTAGATCGTCTTAGAATATATATACTGTATAGGGTCTCAGGTAGATATTTCAAGGTGTTACAAACGGAATTACAAAGTTAGTATACCCCCATCCTTATTCACGCCTAGAGGGAACACATGTAAGACTGGCCCCCCTTAATTAATTCTCTCCCCAACGGTTTTTCCAAACATACCTGTCCCCTATCTCTACTCCATGATGGGGCTCCCAAACAGAAACTAATTTTTTTATAAAATTGGCTCTCACAGCTCTAACTGGCCCATTGAGCGCCCTAGTGCAGTCAAATGTATGCCCAGCCTCCAATACTTTTTTGCTGAGAACACACCTACCCTCCACCTGCAACACTTGCTTGATTTTTTAAATTGGACATCTTGGAAAACCTTTGTCACTCGAATTCGTAACGACATGCAAGTCACTGCGCTCCAACAATTCTCACCGCTCTAACTGGCCCATTGAGGCCCCTAGTGCAGTCAAATGTGTGACCAGCCCCCAATACTTTTTCAGCCCCAATATTTTCTGAGAACACACCTACCCTCAATCTGCAAAGCGAGGTACAGGCACAAGGAGTGGTGTAGGGTATTACATAGTCGACCACGCCCAACTTTATGTGAAATTTCGCGGAGATCAAAGCTATTTCGACCATTTTGTAACCAAAATTTTACAATATCCACATTTTTAACTTTAAAACAATTTTAAATAAGAAATTTTCATAATTTATGACAGTTTGCTGCAGCCCATTCTACCGGCATATTAAAGTCCACCCTTAAAACTTTCTTCTCATATATATGGTTCAGCGGATACGTCCCGATAAACAAAGTTATATTCCAAGAAATACAGGAACATTCGTAAACATATACGAAAAGCACAACACACTTTATCACAGTGCATTGCTTTTTGCAATAACATTGTTAAATTTTTTAATTTTTGATTAATTTACATATCTGTGTTAGTATTTTCTAATTTACAAAAAAATATTAGCTCGTGCCCTTGCGTTTTACAACAAATGTGATTTCATATTTTTTAAATTGGACATCTTGGAAAATCTTTGTCACTCCAATTCGCAACGACATGCAAACCACTGCTCCTCACCAACAACACTAGCAAGGGTGTATTTGCGAAAAATTTGTATTGTCGGCGTCGCAAAGTATGCTTGCGGAATGGCACAGCAGGAAGTAATTATGAGCAGGATAGTGCAACCAACCAAGAATAGAAGCAGCAGCCGTAGCAACAAAATGCCTCTCAATTGACCAAAGGAAGGAACACCAAAGGCAACAGGTCTTTAACACATGTTCGGGAATCTATGAACCAGCATCAACGTCACCAACAACAATCGCTAATCAATGTTACCATTTCTTTTTTTCTTTGCATCACCATTGTTCTTCGCATACAAAGAATTTCATTGAACACAAAAAAAAAACATGTTAAAAGTACTACCGCCGCAGCTGAGGCGGCTGCCTTCAACCAATTTAATTTTGTGTGTTCAATTTTAGCTCATTATTAGCTTCTCTCCACAATTTTCTTGTTTCGGTTTGGCCAGATTTCACGCTTTTTAAATCATGCAATATGAAAAAACAACAAAATACATTCTAGCAGCGGTGTTTTGTTACCCCTAATTTGCTACACTTGCGCAAAACACTTAAATGAATAAACGCAATTACAGCCACAGTGGGCAGGAGGTGCAGAGGCCCATTGTGCTGGGCCCCATCAACGCAATGATGATTGCAAGATAACTCACAACAAGCACTGGCCTATAATAAAAGAAAACATGTAAGGAAAGGCTAAAGTCGGGCGGGGCCGACTCTATGATACACTCCACTTTCTATCCGAATACTATTCAATTCGGTGAAAAAGTGAAAACGGGAAGAAATTTTGTATGGTTACTAATCATAGGCTAATATGACCTCTTCCGATTTGTCAAATCGAAAAGAATATTTGTATTCCAAACATGGAATAAAGTGACTAACTTTCACAATAAGTTATTCCAGTTCAAATATAACGTGTTATGCTAACTTTGAAGAAATTCGGTGAAAATTCGTGGTTTGTGGGCGGAAAAAGTCTATCCGGGAGCGAAATTTGCATAGGAGCTATATGTAAATCTGAAACGATCTGACCTACTTTCACCATAGGTCTTCCTAGTTTAAATATAAGATGTTGTGTCAAATTTAAAGAAAATCGGGTACGATATGTGGTTTCTAGAGCGGAAAATGTCAAATCGGGAGCGACATTTGTATGGGGGCTATATATAAATCTGAACCGATTTACCCAATTTCTGCACAGGTGTTTTTAGTTCGATTATAAGATGTTGTGCCAAAGTTAAAGAAAATCGGGTACAATATGTGACATTTGTATGGGGACTACATCTAAATCTGAACCGATCTTAACCAGTTTTTGCATAGGTGTTTCTATTTGTATTATAAGATGTTGTGCCAAATTTAATGAAAATCGGGTACAATATGTGGTTTCTAGAGCGGAAAATGTCAAATCGGGAGCGACATTTGTATGGGGGCTATATCTAAATCTGAACCGATCTTAACCAGTTTTTGCACAGGTGTTTCTATTTGTATTATAAGATGTTGTGCCAAATTTAATGAAAATCGGGTACAATATGTGGTTTTTAGAGCGGAAATGTCAAATCGGGAGCGACATTTGTATGGGGACTACATCTAAATCTGAACCGATCTTACCGAATTTCTGCATAGGTGTTACTAGTTATATTATAATATGTTGTGCAAAAATAAAGAAAATCGAGTACAATATGTGGTTTCTAGAGCGGAAAATGTCAAATCGGGAGCGACATTTGTATGGGGGCTATATCTAAATCTGAACCGATTTGCCTTAAATTAAATAGCGTTCGTACTTGATCCACAAAACTTATTTGTGCCATTTTTTGTTAAGATCGGATTATAATTGAGACCTGTAATTTGATTACAACAATAGATGGACAGACGAACAGACAGACGGACATTGCTAAATCGACTCAGAATGTGATTCTAAGTCGATCGCTATACTTAACATCTCGCTTCCTTTTGGGTGTTACAACCAAATGCAGAAAAACATAATACTCTCGTGGAGTGTATAAACATCCTGCAAATGCGAATCTATAAACTGACTGGACAAGATTTTATTGGGAACCAAACAAGCACAATTGCAAGGCTTTCATTCAATGTAAGGTATTCATATAAAAATTTAATTTTTTAATGTTTAATTATGCCAATCCTCACTTGAGAATACGAAGTTTTGCAGGCCGCCATAAAATATAAGTAAGATTTTAATTGTGCGACATTTATGAGGTTAATTCTTGTAGTTGACAAAAGGCTTATTGTAGTTTTCACATATTTTCGCAAACCCATACTCAAATATTATGCTCAGTTTAATTTTGGTGGCTACATAAAAATTGCTTGTTGAGCTTGGTGCGAATATTTGTCAAGTTTTCCGTCCTAAAAGTATTAAGTAGGTATTGTTTATATTGAGAAGATCAAACGAAGCGAATACTTTCGAAACATCATTGCACCTTCATGCCCAGAATAGCAAGAATGTCCGTTCATAGAAATCGACGAAACGATTGGATCAGTGAATCGCTTTTGAGAAAACGAGGAACTCTGGGCCATGCGAATCTCCCTATAAAACGTCCATCAATCGTCCTTTGTCCCCAAATTCTTGAAGACTTGGCGTATGAGCAAATAAGTATGAATGAGGTTATTGTCATTCGCTAACGTGTAGATTGGATTCAAAGTCTTATCCAAAAGGTCTTCAAAGAAAATAAGAACAAGTGAAAAGGCGTTAAATTCGGCCGGGCCGAATCTTATATACCGCCCACCATGGATTGCATTCCTCAGTATTGCCCGCAGAATAGAGGCAAAGGTGCAATCAAATACTAGGAAAATTATGACTTTTTGCTAATAGCAATATTATATACTTATACTTTTTTTAATAAAATTAAGTAATTAATTTAAACACCCACTTAGGCGCCGTGTCTACAAATACGTTTTTATTGTTTAATAGCCCTTGACAATATATATAGCAAAGTAATTATTCACAAAAGCAAATTACGAATTTCGAGAAAGACTTTTGTTTTGCGCATCTACGAAATAAGAAGAATTTATATTTCGTGGTACCATTGTTATCCCATTTCTCTTCGTTTTCTCTAAAAGTACAAGTTTTTTCGTTTCTTTATCTGCTGTCGTTTGATAGGTACCATTTTTATCCCTTTTTCCCTATTTCACCCCCTACAATATATATCGCTATAACGACAATTTACACTATAAGGACAATACGTACACCAAACATCGGGTAAATATATACAGACATACGAAAAACATGTTTAAATACTCGAAATATTAGGGGTTAGGGAACAAATTTTCCCGCTGGAACGATTTCGCTCATTTTCAACCTAACCGATCTACAATTTAATAGTGGATGACTCCTTTAGGTGGTCCTCTAATAATAGACGACCCTTTTTGATGGTCCTCTAATAATAGACGACCCTTTTTGATGGTCCTCTAATAATAGACGACCATTTTTGATGGTCCTCTAATAATAGACGACCATTTTAGATGGTCCTCTAATAATAGACGACCATTTTTGATGGTCAGCTAATAATAGACGACCATTTTTGATGGTCCTCTAATAATAGACGACCCTTTTTGGTGGTCCTCTAATAATAGACGACCCTTTTTGGTGGTCCTCTAATAATAGACGACCCCTTTAGGTGGTCCTCTAATAATAGACTAGTGGAATTCATGTAAATAAACGCAAAATAATCCACAAATGCATAACTATAATAATTAGCTCCATCGATTTACTAGAATATGACAAAATACTTTAGTCAGACAATTAATACTCGAAACGGGTTGCAAAAGTAGTTATTTCAGTTTAACTACGGACATAGCCGGTAATATTTTTTTTGATCCACTACAGAAATTAATGTATTTTTTCTAAAAAATAATTTTTTAGGATTTATTTTTCCTGTTTTATGAAATGTGGGATTTTCTTTCTTTTCAAAACTCAACAACCTCATATGAAAATCCATCAAATCCTACAACGGGGATAATATTTCCTAAAAATGTTTTTTAGAAATAATTCAATTGTGGATCAGAAGAAATTTTTTTTGTTCGAGATTATTAAATTACTTCAGAAACTTTGGCCAATTTTTAGAACAATTTAGGGAAAAAATTGAAAATTGGTCAAATATCCTAAACCATCTGTGAATTATATTCCCAACAATCTATTCGCTTGGGAGATGTAAAATTGCAACATTAGTTTCCATTCATAACATTTTAATTAAAAAAGGCTCCCCATATGCCAGCTGCAAACCTGTTGTCGACTTTTCATTTATACGTATGTACGTACAAACATTGTTTGTTAATATTATATTATTTTTGTACATTCTATACATGGGCCGTACGAACGAAATAAATTTTGTTGCAATGCATAATTCGCCAAAGAGAATCAAAAATGATTTTGATCCAGAACTCTTTGTGAACACTTTGTTTTCTCCGCCACATCAAGTTTCTGGCATTTGACCGACCAGTTTTTCTTTTCGTTGTCTAACCAAGATCATCGGCAAAAGATGTTACAGTTTTCTGTTTCAGCTTTTATTTTTGGTTCATATCTGCAGTTTGTGGCAACGCATCAACGAAATCCGGTGTAACAAACAAACCAACAAACAAAAAAAGTGGAGTATAAATTTAAAATTAGAAATGCAGATGTTTGCTTTTCTCGGGCAATTTCACAAATTGAGATCATTTTACATTCGAAATTTTCTGTTGGAAAAATTGCTCATTTCAAATGATCTCGAAGCGTCACAATCAGACATAATTAGATTTGAATTATTTTAATGGTGGTTAACAATGGTTAACATATTTAAAGTAAATAGCCACAATTACTATTGTCTATTGTGCGGAGTGCGTTGTGTGGTTTGTGGCAAATAGAAGATATCTGCGGAGAAACTAGTGCCTGTTTTGCAGACAGCATCAGTTTTGAAAGTGTCAATGTGGTATTTACCAGAATTGTTTCCGCATTAGCAACGAGAATGTGGCTTTTTCTATCATTTTACAATTTGTCTAAAGAATTTCATCTGTGCTTTGGCAACTAATTAGCTGCAATTTATTTTTAACAGGATAACGAATGTCGACATATATGGGAGCTAATTTTACGCGTTCAAATTAACTTTCTTCCATTTCTAATAATAATGAAGAGAGATAGCCAAATTCAATGGAAATCATTTGTCAAAATTGGAAGATATTTTACAGTGGAATTTTTCAACGAGATATGGCCTAAGGAATTCCATTTCCACTGAGCTATCTGTGGAAACGTTCATGACGCTTTTTGTTTTCAAAAGAAACGTGCACACTCTTAATATGTCAGCATTAATGAATATATACTGTACTTATTTACTAGGGTGGCCCTTATTGAATGATAATTCTTCATTAGTACGAAAGGGATCTCTCATATAAAAAATATTGCCAAAAATCTAATTTCAGAGTATTTCGATCATCCGTATATAAGTTGTAATCGCTTTTATTTTACGTAAGTTTGGGTATTTTGTGTGAGATCATTTCCAATACCTTACAAAAAACGGCATATTTTGTACAATCAAAGTGATTATAAAACAAGTAAGGAAAGGCTAAAGGCCGACTCTATGATACACTCCACTTTCTATCCGAATACAATTTAATTCGGTAATAAAGTGAAAACGGGAAGGATTTTTGTATCCTGTAAATGTATGTTAAATCGGAAAGGACATTTGTATATTGAAACCTGGAACGAAATAGGTGAAATATAATATGTATAGTTTGGTCAAAATCGTTTAAACAGTTGAGAGCATTTGTATTGAGGCTATATCTAAATCTGAACCGAACTTACCCACTTTCACCATAGGTGTTTTTAGTTGTATTATAAAATGTTGTGCCCAATTAAAAGAATATCGGGTTCAATATGTGGTTTCTAGAGCGGAAAATTTCAAATCGGGAGCGACATTTGTATGGGAGCTATATCTAAATCTGAGATCTTACCCACTTTCTGCATAGGTGTTTCTAGTTGGATTATAAGATGTTGTGTCAAATTTAAAGAAAATCGGGTACAATATGTGGTTTCTAGAGCGGAAAATGTCAAATCGGGAGCGACTTTTGTATGGGGGCTATATCTAAATCTGAACCGATCTTACCTAATTTCTGCATATGTGTTTCTAGTTGGATTATAAGATGTTGTGCCGAATTTAAAGAAAATTGGGTACAATATGTGGTTTCTAGAGCGGAAAATGTCAAATCGGTAGCGACTTTTGTATGGGGGCTATATCTAAATCTGAACCGATCTTACTTAATTTCTGCATATGTGTTTCTAGTTGGATTATAAGATGTTGCGCCGAATTTAAAGAAAATTGGGTACAATATGTGGTTTCTAGAGCGGAAAATGTCAAATCGGGAGCGACTTTTGTATGGGGGCTATATCTAAATCTGAACCGATCTTACCTAATTTCTGCATATGTGTTTCTAGTTGGATTATAAGATGTTGTGCCGAATTTAAAGAAAATTGGGTACAATATGTGGTTTCTAGAGCGGAAAATGTCAAATCGGGAGCGACTTTTGTATGGGGGCTATATCTAAATCTGAACCGATCTTACCTAATTTCTGCATATGTGTTTCTAGTTGGATTATAAGATGTTGTGCCAAATTTAAAGAAAATTGGGTACAATATGTGGTTTCTAGAGCGGAAAATGTCAAATCGGGAGCGACATTTGTATAGGGGCTATATCTAAATCTGAACCGATTTGCATCAAATTAAATAGCGTTCGTCCTTGATGCACAAAACTTACTTGTGCCAATTTTTGTTAAGAGCGGACTATAATTGCGACCTGTAATTTGATTACAACAATAGATGGACAGACAGACAGACGGACATTGCTAAATCGATTCAAAAAGTGATTCTAAGTCGATCGATATACTTAACAATGGGTCTATCTCGCTTCCTTTTGGGTGTTACAAACAAATGCACAAAGCCATAATAATACTCTCGTGGAGTGTATAAACATTATCAAATGCCAAAGTACAGCTGATTTTGAATATCCGTGTGGTAGCTACATAAATTTGTCATGAATTGAATTGAATTCTTTCGAAAGTTATCGTGTACACCAGCTAGACAGACGGACGGACATGGCACAGAAAATTTAAAAGTCCAAACATATGCGTTACACTTTTTTCCTGTTCCAAATTACATATAGTGACACACGATTTTTATACCTTACACCACAGGGTATAATGTATTTGTGCATTTGTTTGTAATACCCAAAAGGAAACGAGATAGACCCATCGTTTATAATATCGATCGACTTAGAATCACTTTTTCAGTCGATTTAGCGATGTCCGTCCGTCTGTCCATCTATTCTTGTAATCAAAGTCCAGGTCGCAATTGTTGTTAGAACTCAATGAAACTTTGCACAACGAAGTGTTATGGATAAGGACGAACGCTATTTAATTTGAAGCAAATCGGTACCAGATTTAGATATAGCTCCCATACAAATTTTGCTTTCTATTTTACCGCTCTAGAAACCACATATTTAAACATATTTTCCTATAATTTGGCAAACGCCGTATATTTTAAATAGAAACAGCTCTGGTAAAAATAGGATAGATCAGTTCAGATTTATATATAGCTCCCATACAAATGTCTCATCCGATTTGACTCTTTCAGCTCTAGAAACCACAAACTGCGACAGATTTTCTTCTAATTTGTCAAAACATCTTATATTTCAACTAAAAAAGCTCTGGCAAAAATAGGATAGATCGGTTCAGATTTATATGTAGTTCCCATACAAATATCTCATCCGATTTGACTCTTTCCGCTCTAAAAACCACAAACTTTGACCGATTTTCTTAAAATTTGGCAAAACAGCTTATATTTCAAATAAAAACATATATATATATATAGCATAGTATATGCTACTGAATTAATTATTTCCGCTCTAGAAATAGCATTTTAGAACAGATTTACTTCTAATTCGGCACATCAGCTAATGTTTCAAATAGAAATTGCTACAGCGAAAGTGGGTCACATCGATTCAGATTATATATAGCTCCTGACTTGATTCTTTCCGCTCTAGAAACCACATATTTAATACTCCATAAAATGTGGGAAAGCGTCTAATAATTCAACTAGAAAACCTTTGCTAAACATGAGTCACATCGGTTCAGTTTTTTAAAATAGCTCCCATTCAAAGTTTGTGTTCAAATTTTCTTACAAATACAGATAGAAGTATGGAATTTGTAGTATATTCTCCTCTTATAGCTGCATCGTATATCACCCGTTTCAAATGTAATGACTTTTTTATATCCTATATCATACGGTATAATGACTAAGTGTAGGGTATCATATAGTCGGGCACGCCCGACTTTAACCTTCCTTACTTGTTTCAAATTCCCTTCCTTATATTCTTTTACATATTTTGTAATGGGACTTTTTGTGCTATTTAGACAATATTTAACAAATAATGATTATTTTGCATCTATAAATAGTATCATAACTTCTATATTTATCCATAGATTTTTTACCTATAAAATTGTTTTTGCGTAAAATGTTACAATGAGTAATATTTTCCCCAAACTTGGTTTAAGTTTGAAGATGGGCGAAATTGTTACGACCCTTCTGGTACCTCCCACACAAATGGTCCATATTCCTATGTTAAAGTAAGACCAAACAAACTTTGGCATGGGTATTCGGAATCAGCTATATTTAATTATTTTTTAATTTAATTGAATTTATTATTTGATAGCTTTTATAATCGCTTTGAGCGTACAAACACAAATCACTGTAACCTGCGTAAAATGAAAGTTCTTATGATTCTGTACGAATGATCTTTATACTCTGAAATTTGATATTTGACAATGTTTTTTAGTTGTTTTACCCACATGAAATATGGGCGATATAGCCACATCCCTTCTGGTACCTCCCACACAAATTGGCATAAAAACTTTTGTCGCAAATAGTTCGAAAGTAAGTAATATAGAAATTCTTAAAAATTGCAAACAAAGTCGAATGTACAGGGTTTTCCAACAAGAGGTGTTATTTTGAATCAGCCGGTATTTCGGTAGCTGTCACTTTTGAAGCTTTTATTCTTTGACATTTGACAAGTAGAAACTACGCCATTACTAAAAATAGAACGATACACGCTTCAACAACGCATTGAAATTATTAAAATTCATTATAAAAATGGTGAAAATCTTGCAGTCACAGTTCGCAAAACTAAAGCGTTTTTGGTTCGTCGTGAAGCACCTTGTCGGACAGCAATATAGAAATTGGTGGAAAAATTCGAGCTGTTGGGACAGTTTGTGATGTCAAGAATAAAACCCGTGCATGTCGCTCAAGAAAAACTGAGAATATTGCTGATGTAGCCAAAAGTGTTGAAGAAAATCCAGGTTTGTCCATTCCTCGTCGTTCTTTGGAATTGGGCATTCCACAAACTTCGGCCGATCATCAACTACATCGTGTCTTTGCTGATTGGGTCCTTGAGATGAATGAAAATGATCCTGAATTCCATCGAAAAATAATCTTGACTGGTGAGGCCCATTTCCACCTCGGTGGCTACGTCAACAATCAAAAAGGTCGCATCCGGGGCTCGGAATACCCAAGAGTTATTGTTGAGAAGCTTCCCCATCCTCATCGTGTGGCTGTATGGTGCGGTTTATGGTCCGGCGGGGTTATTGGACCTTACTTTTTCGAAAATGAGGTTGGATCAACAGTTACGGTGAATGGATTGCGCTATCTAGAGATGATTAATGATTTTTTATGGTCGGAGTTGGATGGTATTCCTCTGGACAACGTTTAATTTCAACAAGACGGTGCTACGTGCCACACAAGCAAGCCACAAAGTTTCCGGACCGTGTTATCTCTCGAAGTGGTGATCACAATTGGCCACCGAGATCTTGTGATTTAACACCTTACGACTTCTTCCTTTGGGGCCACGTGAAAGATAAGGTCTACGCCTACAGCCCAGTGTCGTTTCAAGACCTCAAAGATAGTATTCGTTAGGCTATCTAGGACATAGGGCAGCCACTTTTTGATTTGGTTATGGAAAATTTCATGAAAAATATATGGTCCTGTAAGCATGGTCGTGGTGGCTGATGTTGTTTTTCATAATTAACGTCATACCTTCCTCTTTATTATGAAATAAACATCCGATCATTTATCTCAAAAATTGCATTTTTCTTTGAATACCAAAATAACACCTCTTGTTGGAAAACCCTGTATTACACTCAAAACTCATACAAAGTCGGTTTGACTGACTGAAACTTAATGACTTGCTTTTTTACGAAGTTTTTGCTTAAAATTATTTAGTCATACGTGAAGATGACATGGACCTGTATCTCCGACCGATTTTGAGCCGACTAAGCGTCGCCGCACATTTCTGCACAAGCCGCCAAAGTGGAAAAGAAGTGTAAAAACAAAAATTACGGGTAACAAAAATATACAAAAATTGTGATCATACCAAATTTTTGTTAGTGAAATTGTGTTCTTTCCTAAGCCAAAAGTTATAAGTCCCGCGGAGTCCCGGATTGTGTGAGGAACAAACATTTTCGGATATTCCCCAAATTAAAATTTCCAGAAATTTGGTTGAAACTTTCTAAGATTTCACTAAAACAGCCAGTACAGTAATCCCTGCGTCAATTTTTTTTATATATGTGTAGCATCGCCACGAAGCTAAAAAGGAATTCATTTTAGGTAACATTTGTTGTGGATCCAATGACGTAATAGATAGAACAAAAGTAAAAGATATCATGAATAAAATTTGTTATATATTTTTTTAGTTTTTTCGTTTGTATTTTTTGGTCTGTAATCAATATTTGGTTTGAACTGGGGTATTGTCCTGGCTCAAGACCATTTTGCATCTATATTTAATAGAATGCAAATTTATTTACAAATGGCATGGTGACATTTATTACTTGGCTGCAGACTACCACGATAATGATTTCGACCATGTCAAAAGTCTTTCCAAGTGGCTTCGCAGCGACTTTTCAACATCAAACCCGGCCTCTATAAGGAGATGCTTCTCACAAACGAACGAGAAGCACAACTCACTTGCCGAATTTGCGTTTAAAAAAATCGCACCAAGTAATAAAGTACACATGCCATCTTACAAGCATCTCATTGAGTTGCATATGTCAGTATGTGCATATGCAGTTATAGTTATCCAGGAATACTTCTCCGTGCCAACGCTCATTTGTTTTAGTTTTTTCGTTTGTTTTTTTTTTTTTTTTGGTCTGTACTAAATATTTGATTTGAACTGGGATATTGTCCTGGCTCAAGACCATTTTGCATCTATATTTACTAGAATGCAAATTTGTTATAAATTGTATGTGAAATGGCGTGGCTTGGCAGTATCGTGGAATATTAACCAGTTTCGGCGAGAAAATAACGAATAGTTAGGGCAAACAATAGAGATCGGATCCAAAATTTGTACTAAACTGATCTTTTAGTACAAATTTTAGACTCTACAGGCGGGAGAACAAAAAAGTGTTTTAATGAATATTGCTGGAGTACATACCTATTACGGCAGATTAGAAAGAGGGACTATACGTGATGGTGGCAATATTAATTTTAAGTCCAACAAAAATGTCCTCCTGTAACATAAACCTACGGCTTCTGGAAGCCAACTGGGTCCACAAAAATATATTGTTGTTTGCATATATGACATCTACACAAAATTTCGTTTCATTTGAGTACCCACACCTGTATGAAAATTTGCGGGCCCA
Source organism: Polietes domitor (assembly GCA_947397865.1). Lineage (NCBI taxonomy): Eukaryota > Metazoa > Arthropoda > Insecta > Diptera > Muscidae > Polietes > Polietes domitor. The sequence continues at coordinate 51,310,712 of OX377620.1, forward strand.
TTTTCGAGTCCCTAGGGCCCCATAGGCCCGAGAGCCTAATTTAGACTTAATTTTTGTCGTTTTTGGATCAAACCTTTTTTTAATTTTGTAGCACATAAGCTGCACTGCATTTCCATTGAAATCAATTGATCGTTTGCTAAATGAGCGGTGAGCGTGTTTCATTCTCAAACTCACCCAATATTCTACCTTTGACGTATTTTCCTATTATAAGTGCATGTGCAAGAAATCGTCGAAAAATACCCAGCAGATCGAAAGTTATAGACTATTATCAGTAAAAATGGTATTTTCACACACTATGCGATGCTGCCCACGATAATTCTGGGTCGGCTTGTATCTCTGACATGGACTTCCTCAAGAAGGACCATAACTTCTACATTTATCCGTAGATTTTCTTCAACTAGAAATTGAAATATGCTGTTATGTCTTTGTAAAAGGATTTTTCAATCTTTAAAAGAATTAAAAAAATTGATTTAAAAAATCTTTTGCGTCTACGAAGTGTATCATAACTTTTACATTTCCCATAGATTTTTACATATAAACTTTGTTTTTGTGTTAGAATGTTAGCTATTAAAAATTAAAACAAAATACTTTTTTCCATTTTTTTCTATTTTTATGATTTTTTTCGTTCCAACAAAAATATATTCTTTTTTCGATAAAAATTCCCAATTTTAAAAAGACTGGTCCTACGCCACTGTTTCTATGTGAAAGTGTAATGCACAGTATCTGTATCATGACAACATTAATTTAACATATAACCGGGTGGTATCAGACTCATATTTCTTCGCCGAAAATTTGAATTTTAGTAAAAAAATAAAACAAGTAAGAAGGCGTTAAGTGCGGCCGGGCCGAATCTTATATACCCTCCACCACGGAGTGCATTCCACAGTATTACCAGCAGATTAAAGGATGTCGACATAGAAGTACAGAACCATATTACGAAAATTGTGATATCTTTATGCACATTACTATATTTGATTACTATTTCAAACTATAATGTATACTTATGCGCACTGTTTAAAATCTACTAATATAAATAAATACAATGCTGTAATTGTGAAAGTGAACATGCCGAAAATATTAGGCGATTGTCAGTCGCCATTAGGGAGAAGCATTTTCAGATACAGACAAAGTGACTGCATTATTTTGATAAGAAAAGTACAAATTTTAAAGATATCCCTATTCGCCCCTTTCTCCGCCCAAATGTACAAATTTGGAAAAAACCTTTTTGTTTCGAGTCTTCATAGTCAGACCACCGAATACACACCGAATAATACACCGAATTTCATGATATCAACTTCAGCGATTTGGAAGGTCCCATTTTTATCCCTATTTTTCAATTATATCTCCTAAAAGTACGAATTTCGAAAAAAAAAATCTTTCTATTTTACGTGTTTATGCAATTAGAGGGATGTACACAGCGAATTTCATGATTCTAGCTGTTATCGTATCATTGGTACCATATTTTATCTATTTTTGTCCCATTTCGCCCGCTAAAACATCTATTTTCTTTGTGGTGCTTCCAAGCTACAAGAGGAATGCCCGCAACAAATTTCAAATGTATGAAAATCAGAAATTTAATTAATAAGCCAAGGCTAACAATATTTTTATACTATGTATTTATAATAATATAATGGAAATAATACTTCAATTCATAAAGTAAATATAAGGCAGCAATCATAAATACCCTAAATATTGGGGGATAGAGAGTGTATTTTCAGCTGCAGTCCTTTGGTTGGTTGTATTTCCATCTATTTTAAATTCAAAAGTATACGTTTTGAAAATACCTTATCTCTCACGTACGTAGTATAAGACAAGTTCATGATTCTACCATTTTTGTCGTAAAAGCAACAAAATAAAGTACGAATTTGGAAAAAATTATTTTACGTGGCTATGCACTCAGAGGCATGTATATACCCAATTCCATGATACTATCTGCGGCCATTTTGTTGGTACCATTTTTATCCCCTTTTTCGCATTTTACTCCTTAAAAGTACGACTTTCGAAAATTTCATCATTCTAGCTAGTTGGTGCCATTTTTATCCCTCTGCTCCCATTGAATCCCTTGAAAGTACGAATTTGGAAAAACGTTTTTTTCATGTCACTCACTCAGAGGACTGTATACCGCGAATTTCCTGGTTCTAGCTGCATCCATTTGTTTGGTACAATTTTTATCCCCTTTTTCCATTTTACATCCTAAAAGTACGATTTTCTAAAATTTCCTTTATTTATGTGTGTACGCAATCAGATGAATATATACACCGAATTTCATTATTCTGGGTGCAGCCGTTTGGTTGGTACTATTTGTATCCCTCTATCCCCATTTAACCCCTTAAAAGTACAATTTAGAAAAAATACTTGTATATTATGTATCTACTCTATTAGAGGTATGTACACGCCAAATTTCGTGTTTCTATCTGTTGTCGTTTGAGAGGTACCATTTTTATCCATTTTTGTCCCATTTCGCCCCCTACAAATAAAAAACACTCTATGGTGCCCTTTTATGCTATAAAGGGAATGCGAATTGCAAATATCAAGTAAATACAAGCTATTATGTTCAAAAAATATGCTGAAATACTCTAAATATTAGGGGTATTTTCAGTCCTTGTGAGAGAAAAAAATTTTCCCTCTGGGCCGATTTCGCCCACTTTCAATCCCAACCGATCTGCAACCATAAGTCACATTTAGGAAAAATTTGAACCTCCTAGCTCATTTCGTTCGGCCGCTATCGTGCTTTCAACAGACAGACAGACGGACATGGCTATATCATCTCTTATCTTGAATTTTACCACGACCCAGAATATATATACTTTATGGGGTCTCCGATGAATATTTTAAGGTGTTACAAACGGAATGACAAAATGAATATACCCCCATCCTGGAGATGGATCGTATACAAAATACCATAATTTTTTTTAGAAAGCCAAAATACATCAGGCATAATTTAATTATTTAAACAAATTTCCTGAAAAATAATATCCTCGGAATCTTGGTAATTAAAATTATGTCAGAAAATGTTCGACCATTCCAGGTTATTTCCCCCTTGCCTCAATTTCCCTGGTATCAATGTTGTCTGCAAACTGTCTGATTGGGCTAACCCTCGCGTTTTATGTGGAGAGGCCCTTACTTATGTGTTTAGTGGAGATTGGGGGATGGGAGATGGGATTTTCCTTTGAGATTTTTCGAAAGAGGAAATAAATCAGTAACATACAATCATATTTAGAATGTTTGTTAAAAGCCTGTCGTTTCTAAAATAATTACTTATTTCATGAATTTAGGCCACCCTTTACTTTTGCATACAAACCTACCTTTCGTACAATGCTGAGCATATTGGCAAATTCATTATCTAGAAGTACTTTCTTATCTATCCCAAAAAGGCACTACAGAATGTCTAGAAGCTGTAAGACAACCCAACAGAACAGAAGTTCTCCAAACATTATATAGCATTTCCTTTGGTCACATCACACCATGGCATTTTCCATTAACAACTAATTACTTTATTATTAAGTTGTTTATGTCAAATAAGGCTACAAAATCTACCAGAAAATTACGAAAAATCGCCTAATCATTTCCTGGCCACCACCAGCACGTCACAGACACCGCAACAGACAGACAGACAGCCAGCCCAACACAAATCAAACGGTTAACTAACCAAACACCAGCAGAAGCTTAAGTCCCCCTACCTCCCTCCCTCCCTCCCTCAATCACTCATTAAAGGCATGAAATGAAAACAGCCAAGTCAGCCTTCTTAACCAGTTGTACGGCCAACTGCAGTCTTAGTGCAGGCCAAAGACAAGGCGTAGAAGAAGGAAGAACTAAATAAATCGATTGTAGGAAAGGAACAGAAAAACACAACGCAACACAACACAGCTTTGACAATTTCAAATATACGAAAATTTGCGCCATCAATCAGTCAAAATGGATGGAGCAAAAGAAAAAAATATTGATGATTGTAATGATAATGATCAGGGGAATAAACGAACGAAAAGAGGCAAAAGCACTCGAGCAACAGCAGCAGTGAGAAGAAGAAAGAAGATGCTCAAATGAAATGTACAGGAAATGCAGGTTTTTCTTCGATGCATCATTCTAAGCAAAGGGTGGTGTGAGCTGGTGTGATAATAATTTAAATGTTGGAGGGATTTCGTTAGGGCCGAACTTAACGTTCATACTTTTTTTCACTGAACCAATACTCAGGGAATGTCCCCTATAAATGCAGTTGGAAAGAGGAGGGAATAGTGTCTGTAGATCTCACCTCAGATGCACGTTCTCACAGCAAGTCCTACCTAAGTCAACTTCCTTCCTCTTTAGCTTTATTTTCATTTCATATATCCATCACGCTAATATTTTCACTTTGTATTGGGTTCTCATAATTTCAACATCGAATCCTTCATCTTTTGCCTTTTGTTTTGGGAAGTACATGCGCGGAGGCATGTTCGAAAAATTCGCAACCAGACACAGGTTCGCAAAAAGGCAAAAACCCCACCAACGAAATGCTCATATGCAACTGTCATTTGAAATTTGAAAAATCATTAGTAACTCCATGGATTCCGCCAGCCATGCCAACACAACATAACATACATATTTTTATGTGAGAAGTTAAAATCGAATATTATCTTCTTGCTTTCCTTCGGCTACTTCTTCGTCGTCGTATGCAACTCTTACCGAATCATCATTGAATCCATTGAATTGGTGAAAAATCATATTGAAGAAGACCTCTACGTTCCCATGACTATAGAATGCTGCAGAAAAAAGGGGGACAGCGCAGATAAATGTTACAGGCCAAAGAAACAACAAATCGAATGACAGACGGACGGAGTCAGAAAATTGTCGTCACTATATTTTCGTTTTGTTGTGGGTTTCTAATGGCGGTTGTAGGCTGTTTGGCTTTAGGCTAATTAAAAAGTCTTAAAACTAAGCGTTTGCCTATATTTCGCCTGAACAGGTTGTGCAATCATTTTACGCGTGTGTATTAACAAATCGACGCACAGATAAACTAATGTTCATAATTTAATGGAAATTGTAAACAAATATCTTCAGATATTGCCCAGTGACAAGTTTTGTGAGGTGTGAGCTGAGGATGTGGCCAAATGGCCGGTTGTCACGGTTCTCCTAAAAGAGTTGGAATGACTCCTGCGGAGCAGTTCTTTTAATGTTGATAGTTCTGACATTAATGATTAATACAATTGTAATTATTCTTATATTTATATATTTCACCATCAGATATCGGTCATTCATTCCATTTGTAATACATTGTAGTATCGACCTAAGATCCTATATTGTATATTCTTGATCGTCTTAAGATTCTGAGAATATCTTGAATGTCCGTCCCTTGTTGAGAGCACGTTAGCATCTAAACCAAATGAGATAGGATGTTCAAATTTTCCAAGAATGGGCCGAATAGGTCCAGAAGAAATTGACAATGACCCACAAATTTAAAATATTTAAGCAAATTGTTGAAGGTTTCTGTCTTGTCTATACATGATTTTGGTTCAATCCTTTCATAGCGCATAATAAAACGATTTATACTTTTAAGCGGTGAAATGGGGCAAAAAGAGATATAGATAGTACCACTCAAACAGCTAGAAGCAAGAAATTCGGTGAAATTCCCTCTACGATTTTTCGAAATTAGTTCAATATAGGCGATAAAATTGGAAATGGATGCAGCAAGAATCATAAAATTGGTAATGTACATTTTTCTGACTGTACAGACGCGCTAAATGGAAACATTTTTCGAAATTTGGAGGAAATTGAAGAAAAAGCATAGACTTGGTTCCGAGTGATTGTTAGGGGAAAAATTGGATGAAACTTGTACCAACTAAACAACTGTAGCTAGAAACACGAAACTTGCTAACGTAAAATATATTGGATTTTGGTTCAAAATGAGATGAAAATGGTACCAACCAAACGTAATCATTGAATTCGATGTACTTGCTCCTCTGAGTGTATGGAAGGTTGCAAAGAATGAAAATACTACCAATAATCCTTATTATCATTTTATAGGGATGCCAAAAGCGGTATTTTAAGGAAACTTGTTTCATAATTAAAAATTAAAAAAGAAAACAAGTTTCGATTTCTAAATTTTGATAAAACTTCAAAAGCGATATGTCATCAATTTAATAATCATCTCTCTAATTTCTCGTCGCAAATCAATATTTTGGGCCAAAATCTACTTTGGGGTTGAGTCTATTTTCATATTCATATTCACAGCTAATAAAAGAATAATTACTACTTTACACTCTTATCCGCAGGGCTCATATTCGGTAACATCGGTTAACCGACTTTCACTTTCGGGTCTGACATCTCTGTGATTAAATATATTTTAGAAGTGTTCTTTACTTTCACTTTTGTATACACTATAAGTATAATTTTGATATGTGTATAGGGTTTGGGGTCCGGGAATTCCCGAAAAAATTTGAAGGGAATTCCCGGGAAAAAATTTTTAATTTCCCGGGAATACGGGAAATATTATAAAAAATATTTTTTTGATTATTTTGAGCACTAATTTGGATTTACTATTTAAATTGGTAATTTTAGATATATTTTAAATTCATATATTTACATTACTGGCAATAATAATGAGTATTTGTTTATTACTACAAACAAATCTTTTTAAATTTGCTAAGTAGCCATTTTTTGTGAAACCCAGCTAGGGGAATACAAATTTTTTGCGAGGATATTTGCAGGATCTTTATTGTGAAAAATAACATACCAACAATACTATGGCTGACATAATGTCGATACTTAACCCTTCGTGCCATCTGCTTAAACTTTAAATTTCATGTTTTCTTAGATGAATCGACATAATAAAATGTGAACATCTTCTTAAATAATTTACTTTACATATGAAACCAATAAGAAATTGTTTAGAATAAAGATACAATTAAATTTTTTTCACCTGGAAACTTTCAAAAGAAATTTAATATGAATAAAATATATATCCTACGATATTTTTAAATGACCATTTATAGGAACTAATGACTGGACTATTTCAATGTTTTTTTATTTTTTTATATTGCTTTTAAGTTTAGAATACTTTCTCTGTTTCTGTAAAATATTTTCGTTTCGATTCTAAATTAATTACGTCATAACATTCTCTGTCATACGAATTATTTATTTCCTTAATCATTTTTTAATTTTATGTAGGTACAAATCACTTGTGTCTCCGATTTAAATATCCAATTTTATGACGCCTTCAATTCAATTAGTCTAGAGTAAAATAATTGTAAAATGAAAAACAATCTGTAAAATATTTTGACAAAACATTCGTTTAGTTTGTATATATATGTATATATAAATATAAGCTGGTTTGCCAAATTTTAAGCAAATCAGTTCAAATTTGCTATTTCTAGAGCGGAAATAATCAATTCAATGGCGAAATTTGTATTTGAGCTATATATATCTGATCCGATATGGGCCATTTTTATACACTCCACGAGAGTATTATGGCTTTGTGCATTTGTTTGTAACACCAAAAAAGGAAGCGGGAAAGACCCATTGTTAAGCATACCGATCGACTTAGAATCACTTTCTGAGTCGATTTAGCAATGTCCGTCTGTCCGTCTGTCTGTCTGTCCATCTATTGTTGTAATCAAACTACAGGTCGCAATTATAGTCCGATCTTAACAAAAATTGGCACAAGTAAGTTTTGTGGATCAAGGACGAAAGCTATTTAATTTGAGGAAAATCGGTTCAGATTTAGATATAGCCCCCATACAAATGTCGCTCCCGATTTGACATTTTCCGCTCTAGAAACGACATATTGTACCCGATTTTCTTTAAATTTGACACAACATCTTACAATCTAACTAGAAACACCTATGCAAAAATTGGTTAAGATCGTTCAGATTTAGATATAGCTCCCATACAAATGTCGCTCCCGTTTTGACATTTTCCGCTCTAGAAACCACATATTATACCCGATTTTCTTTAAATTTGGCACAACATCTTATAATCCAACTATAAACACCTATGCAAAAATTGGGTAAGATCGGTTCAGATTTAGCTATAGCTCCCATACAAATGTCGCTCCCGATTGACATTTTCCGCTCTAGAAACGACATATTGTACCCGATTTTCTTTAAATTTGACACAGCATCTTACAATCTAACTAGAAACACCTATGCAAAAATTGGTTAAGATCGGTTCAGATTTAGATATAGCTCCCATACAAATGTCGCTCCCGATTTGACATTTTCCGCTCTAGAAACCACATATTATACCCGATTTTCTTTAAATTTGGCACAACATCTTATAATCCAACTATAAACACCTATGCAAAAATTGGGTAAGATCGGTTCAGATTTAGCTATAGCTCCCATACAAATGTCGCTCCCGATTTGACATGTTCCGCTCTAGAAACGACATATTGTACCCGATTTTCTTTAAATTTAACACAACATCTTACAATCAAACTAGAAACACCTATGCAAAAATTGGGTAAGATCGGTTCAGATTTAGATATAGCTCCCATACAAATGTCGCTCCCGATTTGAAATTTTCCGCTCTAGAAACCACATATTGTACCCGATTTTCTTTAAATTTGGCACAACATCTTATAATCCAACTATAAACACCATTGCAGAAAGTAGGTAAGATCGGTTCAGATTTAGATATAGCCCCCATACAAATGTCACTCCCGATTTGACATTTTCCGCTCTAGAAACCACATATTGTACCCGATTTTCTTTAAATTTAACACAACATCTTACAATCAAACTAGAAACACCTATGAAAAATTGGGTAAGATCGGTTCAGATTTAGATATAGCTCCCATAAAAATGTCGCTCCCGATTTGAAATTTTCCGCTCTAGAAACCACATATTGTACCCGATTTTCTTTAAATTTGGCACAACATCTTATAATCCAACTATAAACACCATTGCAGAAAGTAGGTAAGATCGGTTCAGATTTAGATATAGCCCCCAAACAAATGTAGCTCCCGATTTGACTTTTGCCGCTTTAGATCGATTTTCTTTAAATTTGGCACAACAGCTTATAATCCAAGTAAAAAACCTATGGTGAAAGTGGCTACGATCGGTTCAGATTTAGATATAGCGCAAATACAAATGTTGCTCCCAAATGTTTAACCGATTTTGGCCAAACTATACGAATTATATTTCACCTATTTCGTTCCAGATTTCAATATACTCCCATAGAAATGTCCTTTCCGATTTAACATTTTTTGTCAAACACACACATTTACAGGATGCAAAAATCCTGCCCGTTTTCACTTTTTCACCGAATTAAATTGTATTCGGATAGAAAGTGGAGTGTATCATAGAGTCGGCCCCGCCCGACTTTAACCTTTCCTTACTTGTTCTAATTGAATTATAATTAAAAAAAATCTGGTTAATTATGTGGTTTATAGAGCGGAAATAATCAAATCGGGGGAGACATTTGTGTGGGAGCTACATATATATATCTGAACCGATCTGGCCCATTTTTACCAGAGTTGTTTCTAGTTAAAATATAAGTTGTTTTGCTAAATTTGCAGAAAATCTGTTAAAATATGTGGTTTCTATAGCGGAAATAATCAAATCGGGGGAGACATTTGTGCGGGAGCTATATATAAATCTGAACCGATATGACCCACTTTCGGCATAGATTTTAATAGTTGAAATATAATTAGTTTTGCCAAATTTGAAGAAAATCTGTTAAAATATGTGGTTTCTAGAGCGGAAAAAGTCAAATTGGGAGCAAAATTTATATGGGAGCTATATCTAAATCTGAACCGATTTTCTTCAAAGTAAATAGCGCTCGTCCTTATCCCATAAAACTTCGTTGTGGAAAGTTTCATTTAGTTCTAACCACAATTGCGACCTGGACTTTGATTACAAAAATAGTTGGTCAGAGTTATGGGGGGATGTGCATTGATTGCTCATGGTCTAGCAACATGTTGCGTTTGATGGATTTCCTGAAAAGGTCAAACATTTATAACTATTGACATAGTTGAAGAGTTAGAGGTAGGTAACCCTTGTAGACTTAGAGTTTTAAAAAGAAAAAAATAAGAAACATTTCAAAATATTGTTTTTATTTAACCGGAATCAGCAGGATAATTATTTTAGTAAACATCCTGTTACTCATGTCCTGTATAAACATCAGACCCATACTTGTTATCCAATTTTCTATATTTATGACAAAAATAATACGGGGCTGTAGGGTTAAAAATCTGTTAGCAATTGACTAAGTTATTCAAGTTTTCATTAAAACAATACCTACAACAAAAACAGTATCACTTCCTAGGAGTTTTGGCGTGTAACACAGGAGTGTAACACACAGGGATTTTTTCGAAATTTGTACTTTTAAGTGGCGAGCGGGACAAAAAGGGATAAAAATGGAACCAACTAAAGTATTACAGCTAGAATCGTGAAATTTGATATGTAAATTCCTCTGACCATATAGAAACGAAGTAAAATTGGATTTTTCGAAATTTGTACTTTTAAGGGGCGAGCGGGACAAAAAGGGATAACAATGGTACCAACTAATGTATTACAGCTGGAATCGTGAAATTTGGTATGTAAATTCCTTTGACCATATAGAAACGAAGTAAAATTGGAATTTTCGAAATTTGTACTTTTTAGGGAGTAGGCGGGACAAAAAGTGTTCCAATTTAAGAATTGCAGTTATAGTCGGGAAATTTGGAGTGTAAATTGTGTGTAAAGCGCAATCTAAATGGATTTTTTCGAAATTTTCTTATAGGGGGAGAGCAACAAGGGATAAAAGTAGTATCAATTAATGTATTGGAGCTATAGTCATGAAATTTGGTGTGTAAGTTCCTCTGACAACGAGAATAGCAAATCTAAACGAATTTTGTACTTATAAACAATGAACGGGATAAAAATAGTACCAACTATAATATTTCAGCTATAGTCGTGAAATTTTGTGTTTAAATTTCTCTGAAAACGTAGACTTGCAACATAAATGGATTTCTTGAAATTTGTACTTTTAAGGGGCGAGCGGGACAAAAAGGGATAAAAATGGTACCAACTTTAGTATTACAGCTAGAATCGTGAAATTTAGTGTGTAAATTCCTCTGACCATATAGAAGCGCAGTAGTTTGATTTTTCGTAATTTGTACTTTTAACATAAATGGATATTTCAAAATTTGTACTTAAAAGGGGGAAACGGGACAACAAGGAATAAATGTGTTACCAAATAAAGTACATATTTTTAGGAGAAGCAAAACACATGTTGCGTACTTTTTGGGAAAGAGTTTTAAACTGGCAAAAAGTTATAAACTGGCTGAATCTAGAAACATGAGATCGAAGATATAAATGGTTGTAATATTTTGTTCAAAACTTGGTAGAAAATTATAAAAATTATACATACGAAGTAGTTCAGCTAAAATAGTGCATACCGATAAGCACATTCCTTTTACTGTGTGTGAGTTCTAGCTAATAGGAGGTTTCAAAATTACTATTTTAGATATATCTATACGCACCAAAAGAAAATTAAATAAATGCTATCCAAAAACAGAGACGGATAAAATTAACAAATAAGTGGCTTTTTCGCTTGCGAAGTAGCGGGTACTGCTAGTTAATGTATAAAGATATACCGTCACACGACAAAAAGGTCGTAAAGTTTTGCTATCAGTATGGGGCTCGTTGGTTCAAACAAAGTATAACGCGGAAATTATCCTAATGTGCTGTTTGGTGTGTTTATTTGCCAGTTTTCCCAATTAACGGTATTTGTTCGAAAAATTATCGGGATTTCAATTTTTTTCTAAAAGTGTTTTGATAACAGCTAACTAATTACACCAGAAATTATTAATTCAGAAATTTTCAAATTATAACAACAATGTTATTCCACCATAACCACCTAGTATTTCAACAGCATGTCTTATCTTCTAGAAATTTTAACATAACATTATTAATTGGTTCTTGCGTAATTGGTTAACTCTTTTGAAAATTCCAAAACCTTAAGATTTTATCTAACATATAATGTGAAACTGGAAATCCATTTATGGGAAATAAAACACACCTTCTTCTTCTAGAACACAAAAAAAGAATATAAATATACATTGACTTGTAACTGAGAAATGAATGAATAAATCAATACTTATTCATTACATAACTTCAGAAAAAATATATCGTCCATATTTTTCACTCACACCAAAAAATTTTTCCTGGGTATGGTGATAAAATTTATAGCACACAAAATTAAATGGTCTCAATCAAATATGTGGCAAATTCTTATACAGCGCATCGTCACTTCAACACTGGCAACGATGAAAACTGCATAACTGCATTTTTACTACACCAGAACAATTCCAAAATGCCATAAATTCTTATATTATTTTTTCTTCGTACTGGTGAACATTTCGATTTAGTTCTTTGGCAATTATTTTTTGGTATCCAATTTACTCCTTCTGTCATCTGCCATTGGTTTATTGGAGGCTGATTGCTTTGCGAATGAATCGCTGCGTTGAAGATGCGTCGCATACGTCAACAATTCTATTGAGGATGCTTGGCTCTGTTTGATTTGTTGTGGACTACATCGATACATTGTTGCATTAGTACGTTCATTAGTAAGCGATTGAAGAGATAGAGGCAATATTTCTGATAGGATTTTCTTAAGAAGTTATTACAATATGACCAATATCCTGTTTTCATTTGGTAAATGACGCAAAGTGGGTTACAGGATTTGGGGCTGTAAAACTATTGATAATTACAAAGCTGATGCTATCGATATTTCATAACAATCAGCGCAGTTCTGATTGATCGTGATCGACACCATAAAAGTGTTGTGTGTTGGTAAAGTCTTATTAGAAGTGTGCCACATGAAAAATAGTCGGTCGGACTTAACACTAGCTTACAAAATATTTTGTATGTCCCTAAAGTGAAGCTACAGTGAGATATCCGATAACAGACACCTTCATTGGGCGGACACTTTTGTTAGAAGACGCCAACTTTGCACAACAAAAAATATTGTGCTCTCCCTCAGTGGTCCCTTGACCCTGTGACCGCTTTAATCTAAAATAAAAATATTACAACCGTATTTAAGAATTAGTCTACAGTAGACTTGAATCTTTGCTTAGTTTTAATCAGATCTTAAATAAAACTCTTAAAATAAATACAAAAATTAAATGCACTTTGCAAATTAATTTTCTTTTTCCCATTCACCCATAAAACTGTCGTTTAAAAACTCATATTTTCTCACAGCCAAAAGCGACGACCATGCATCATGTCTGCAATGCACACAGAAACCGGCAAAGTTTGTTGCTTAAGTCTTTTGTTTCGGCGTGAACACTGCCACCACCAACCAACCAACCACATCTCACACGTGTTCTTCAGACTTTTGTTTGTGGGTTTTTTATGGCTGTTGTCTTTGTTGCTGTTGTTGTTGTGGTTGCTGTTCTGTGCAAACAATTACATAAACAAAAGACAACAAACTCTAACATCCGCTTGTTAAAACAAATTAATTAATGTTGCTTGTGTCATTTCTAGATGTTTTTTCTTCTGCTTCTTTGCAAATATATATATGCAAAAAGAATAAGATTCAAAAACAATTTCTTAGAATATTAAACAGAGACAGCAACAGCAGCTAAGCAACATGAAATTTATTAACTGTTATCTACGTAACCATAAGTAAAACTCCAAGTTGAAAATAAGCAGACGGAATGACTTTCCTGTTGACCCTCACCTAAATAATGGTGTAAAGACCAGCAACGGCTGCCGAACGGGTAGCAGCATCGGCGCGGCGCCAGTAGCTGTGTTCCGTGCTCTGTGGTAGCACCACAGTTCCATATAACAAAACAAACTGACCGGCCTGCCGACCGACAGACAGACAAACGGACCAACACAACACCACCAAAGAGTCAAAGCCACACAGCCAGAGTCAGTCACTATGATCTAAACACGCACTTGCTCGGGAAACTTGTTCATCGCCGTCCACTGTTCGTTCGTTCCTTTTGTTTTTTTTAGTTAAGTATATAAAAATCGGACAGAAAAAAAGTAATTCATAAAAAAAGACACAGCAAAGAGTTGATATAAATAGTTGTGAATTGTAGAACTAATGCATGTTCATGAGTACATTAGAGTGTCTCACGAAAAATTTTTAAACAACACTAATTGAGTTATTTGTAAAAAAACTTATATTACTTCGTTTTTTATTAGCAAACATTGCAATACTCTTGAAATATGTAGTTTTTGTTAACATACAAAATGTGTAATGCAATGAAATCAGTAATTTAAGAACCTTTACTCGTGTAACTGGTATACACGAAAGAGTTTGTGAATTTAGTGAAAGTTTGCACATATTCCTAATAAATAGTATTTATCAAGTTTGTGGTTTTGGTTGTAAGTTGGACCAAAAAGTTATCACATTTTTCGATTTTACCCATGACTAAATGTACATTGCATTTGGGAAATAGATAAATAAATATATAAATCAATACTAATTCATTAAATAACTTCAGAAATATATATCTATATATATAAAAGATATATATATATATTATTCTATCCTAAATTAGTTTAATTTCGAAGACGGTTGAAATGTTCATGCCCCATAGTGCACGGGTTTCAAAATTTTAGAGACAAAAGTCCATATATTTTGAATGGAAATTTTGTCTATACTTATGTTATGGTACAAAATGGTTGAAGTTCGAAGACGACCACACCTACCGGCCATTTAACCAAATATTTTAGTGAATTGGAAATTCAATGGTGAACCGACGAGACCAATTTGTGTTTGTGCTTTTCCGATTTTGATGATGGTGAGGTATGATGTTTGGTATAGCAATACCTTAACTTATAGCATATCTCGCATGGAAGATGTTCACACTTCAACATCTAATCACAATTATATGAGTCACAGATAATGGGTGATTAAAAATATTGAAATTAAAATGGATTTGGAGAAAACATTAATAACTGTTAAACAACATCGCCAATTAGTACTAAAATTGATCCTGGATGACGTATTCCTCGATGTGTTTGGATGTTTGTGGAACATTGTCTCCAAAGAGATGACTATGCAGTCTGATGAAAACAATATGTCTGATGATTTCTTAGAAATCAAAAATATCATGGAAACGAAAGGGTTTTCCAATAAGAGGTGTTATTTTGAATCACCCAGTATTTCGGTAGCAGTCACTTTTGAAGCTTTTATTCTTTGACATTTGACAAGTAGAAACTACGCCATTACTAAAAATGGAACGATAAACGCTTCAATAACGCATTGAAATTATTAAAATTCATGAATGAAAATGTTCCGGAATTACATCGAAAAATCCTCTTGACTGATTGGCTACGTCAACAAGCAAAATTGTCGCATTTGGGGCTCGGAAAACCCAAGATTTATTGTTAAGAAGCCTCTCCATCCTCATCGTGTGACTGTTTGGTGCGGTTTATGGTCCTTACATTTTCGAAAATGAGGTTGGATCAACAGTTATGGTGAATGGATTGCGCTATCGAGAGATGATTAATGATTTTTTTATGGTCGGTGTTGGGTGGTATTGATCTGGACAATGTCTACTTTCAACAAGATGACTCTTGTTGTAAAACCCTGTATGACAAAATTTGTAAGTGGGTGAAAAAAATGAAAAGTATAATAAAACATTAGATGTAACCCATCGTAGATGAAATTAATGTTTTATTCAAGCCTTCGGATATTCAATATTATAATATTTCCTTTTCTCTTTCGAGATATCGATAAACATATTTTCAGGGTGTGCCGTTCACACAACTCTATTAAGGGGTTACATCACCATGGTTTTTTTTGTTTTATCTAAAAATTCTATATACTTTTAAGCGTCTCCGCAAACGAATTTCAAGTTATTTCCGAAGTTATAAATTACGCGGTTGAGTCGGTACAAAACAGTTTATTTTTTATATCCTCCACCTAAGGATGAGTATATTAACTTTGTTATTCCGTTTGTAACACCTAGAAATATTCATTATCATATATTTTGGGTCGTGGTAAAATTTTAAGTCATGTCCGTCTATCTGTTAAAAGGACGCTAGCTACCGAACAAAATGAGCTAAGAGGTTCAAATTTTTCGTAAATGTGTCTTATGGCTGCAGATCGGTTGGGATTGAAAGTGGGCTCAGAGGGAAATTGTGTTCCAAAACATGGACTGAAAATTCGACCTAATATTTAGATTACACTGTGCGACGGCCCAAAAACTCTGTCGAGATGAACAAGAATCTGTGTTTGAAATTTGCCAGACACACCCAAATTCACACTTTAATAAAATGGTTATCAGCCGATTTTTACTTTCTAGGCTACATGGAGCCTATAATCCATAGACACGTATATTAGAGAGATTTTTCGAAATTTGTAATTTTTAGGGACATAATTGGAAAGATGAAAACAGTTAGAATAATGACAGGTTGCATTTAGAATAGTGAAACTCATTGCTCTGGCTACGTATAAATGAAAAATAAAGATATTTTCTCACATTCGTACTTTTAGGATAAAAATGGGGAAATTGGTAGCAACAAATCGGCTGCAGCTAGAATCATGAAATTCAGTGTTTACTCGTCTGACTGCATACACACGCAAAAGAAGGACGCAAACGGCTGTGGCAAGAATCATGAAATTAAGTGTGTACATTCCACTGTGGTACAGACATTTGGTATGCAACTGGATTGAATAATGAAACATCACAATTTATTTTAAACACTGCACATTAGGGTGTGTTGATTTTAGACAATTTCTGATATTCAAATACGTATAGTTTTTTTAAAATTTTTATTTCAGTTTTATTCATTTTAACAATAATGATTATGCCCCAGCACCACTAGGACTTTAAAGAGGCTAGTTAGCAACTAATACACATAATTTTATAGAAAATGATTTACTAAGAATAACAAATTCATATTCATCATAATATTAATGTACATTAATTTTCCTAAATAAGAAGTATTTTAAAAAAATCTTTGCGTTTTTCAGATATATTTTTATTTTTGTGATAAAATTTAGTTTAGCTCGGTAAAACGTCAAAAGACAGTGGAATTGTTTATCGACTAAAATATCCAAAAATTGATAATTAATTTGTGTTTAAATAATTCTTCTTTGTTAGTGGTATGTATGGTTGTTGACCTTTTGATGTTTTTGTCTTTTGTTCGGCTTGAGGTCAGTTTTTTTCAAATAATAAAACAAAAATTACTATTTTATTACTTTCTTGTTTTTTATTTCCCAATATGATGACCAACGGAGTTGGGTCTAGTACAAAAAACACAAATTATTCAATTACAAGTTACAAGCATTAACAATCAAAAAATATCACAATATTTATATTTACATTTTTAAAAAGTTTTTCACAATAGAAAATTCTCCTGCCACTCTCTGCAAGCTTTTGTCAACTACTGTCTAATTTGTCGTCTATGTTTTTCCACCGTGTTCCTATATATTTGAGCACAACCGTCTGTGTCTCTCTTATAATTAAGCCCTTTTTCCAGGGGAGACGTCAATTATATTTAGCATTTCCAAAGTGTATCTCCTTGTATAATTATTCTCTTCCGCTAATATTTCGAAAGATTAAAGGTACAGTGGGCTGCAAGGGCACTTTTTTGCTCAATGGGTTTGTCAAGAGATTTGTGTTCGGTTTTGTGTGATGAAAGTCTGGTTTTCAATTTATTTTATTTTATTTATTTATTTCCTGGAATGTATATTGTGGATTTAGAAATTTTTCTTCTTTCTTAAAATTCATTTATGCTGGACATACCCAGAAAAAAATCACCCAAATTCGGCACAAATAATTTAATATGACTAATTGCTTTTCTATGCATAAAATTCAGTTTTATGACCTTATTTCGGAATTAATGTAGGAAGATTAAAGTTTTATACAAAAAGAAACAAATTATATCTGTCTTGTCTTCCTAGGCACCACTATGGGGAACAGAGTTTGAAATTGAATTCAATAACGTCACTTATATACTATAAAATTCTAAGAGAAAAGTAAAGTGTATTAATTCAGATAAATGGACAAAACCGCAACATAATAAAATGATGAATTTTAGAAAAGTTTTTAGAAACATATGCCTTACTGACAGCTTGATCTAGGAACGAAATATTCTGCAAAGTATCATTAAACAATCGAAACTTTATGTCCATGAGATGCAATTATTTGCTTGACCCCGGCCCAGCCTAATAGTAGAACAATTAGAATATTATGGGCCACACTAACCACTATATTGATGTATTTCAAATTGTATATTAATTTCATTGTCTTTATAACAACATACAATGGAAACAAAAATTTTTGTTTTTAATTTTTGTAAATTAATTAGTTCATTTTTTCATGTTCAGATGTAATCGCTATCATGAGATGTAATCGGGGACATTAGTCTTTATACTATAACCGCATCAGCAACAATGAGTAGTTGTATATTCTTAGAACTTACACCTTCCTCGAAAGCGACAAATACAAGTTATCTGTCTGTCATACATTAATACATGCATTGCAATACGATTTTTTGGCCGAGTCGAAGCGGTGTGTCCGCAAACAAATACAAGTCTTTGTATACATTTTTATTTCTATTTTTAGAAACAAAAAATCTCTCGAACCCGTATAAAATATTCAAGTTCAATCATATTTAATAATAAAGAGCAAATAAACAAAAAAAACAGTGTTTTCTCGGCGCTTTTACGTTTTAGGACGGCCACTCTAATACACAGAATTTAATGACGATTTACAATAGTTTATATTTATGAGATAATAAATTAGCAACAAAGTAACGAAAGAATGCTCTGCTCCGGAGAGTACATCTATATCTAGAGAAACCAGAAAGTAGGCAGTCAGATAAATGTCGGGTATTTTTGCTGTCCAAAGTTTGTATGTCCTCTATACATTAGACATCAAGGTATAGGGTGTTTAATTAAGTAAGCTTGAACTTTTGAAATTGAATGAATTGAATTGTATGAATGATTATGGGGATCTTTACAAATAATGAGCTCTTGCATATTAATCTATATAAGAGGGTAGATCAATAAGTTGCCTATATTATCTCAATTACACTATGCAACAAAAAATTTAAAATTAAAATTTAATTTTTTAATTTAAATATTTTTATTTGCATTGAGGCATACATAGTCATAAAATCAACATACAATTTTTTATGGATACATTTTTATTAAAAATATTTTTACAAAAATCACAATTTTCGTCGAAGGTAGCATCAATATTTGTACTCTCATTTTTGAAAATATAAGCTGATCACAGCTGCCTATGGGTCCAATTAAAGGTAATTATAACGGCTAACAACTGTGTGAATTTCACATTCACATAGAAACAGTGGTAC
The DNA here is from genome assembly GCA_947397865.1 of Polietes domitor. NCBI lineage: Eukaryota > Metazoa > Arthropoda > Insecta > Diptera > Muscidae > Polietes > Polietes domitor. The sequence goes on from OX377620.1 coordinate 51,329,956, forward strand.
AGACTACATAAATATTTTTTTTTTCAAAAAAAATTGTTGGAATGAAAAAAAAAATTAATTTTTTAATTTAAATATTTTTATTTGCATTGAGGCATACATAGTCATAAAATCAACATACAATTTTTTATGGATACATTTTTATTAAAAATATTTATACAAAAATCACAATTTTCGTCGAAGGTAGCATCAATATTTGTACTCTCATTTTTGAAAATATAAGCTGATCACAGCTGCCTATGGGTCCAATTAAAGGTAATTATAACGGCTAACAACTGTGTGAATTTCACTTTCACATAGAAACAGTGGTACAGACTACATAAATATTTTTTTTTTTTTCAAAAAAATTGTTGGAATGAATAGAAAAAATTGGAAAGAATTATTTTGTTTTATTTTATTAAATCGTGCATTATCACGAAGACAACACTGTCTAGTTGTAAAGGTCTATGGATAAAGGTACAAAATATGGCCCTCCTTGAATTTAAGAAAATTTATGGTTTTCTAATGTTGTTGTTAATAGCGCGAAAAAACCTTTATAAATTAAATAACAGAATATTTGTTAACAAAAAATAGCTGAGATCTTAACGAAGAAAACAAGGTCTATCAGAAGAAAATCTATGAATAAATGCAAAGGTTATGACGCTTATTACGCCTTTGTTAGTCCTCTTCAAATTCGTTGTGAAATCGAATAAGTTATAGTTGATTTTTAGAAACAAAAATGTTGACATCCTTATTATCAGCTTTTCTCAAAATTATTTTTCTGGAAATTGTCTGTAGACTTCCAAGGACAACTCTACAACGATTTGCACTAAAACTTGACCTGTATAATATTTAATCCAAAATTATTAAAACTTCAATAAAAACTCGAGCAAAGCATATGCTAGCCTTAAACTTCTTAACCCCTTCGACGCACTCATCAACAAACAACGCGGTGGCAATATAACAGCAATTGTAGTAAATTTCATATGGAACGAATTGTACAAGCAATCACACACGTCCACATGCATACACACATATAGATATCATTATATAACAATACCACTACCATTGTAGCCCATACAATGTAGCCACAAAAATTTAACTAGAAATTGAAGTAATAAAATAAACAAAAGTCATAAATTAACAAAACACAAATTTCCAGAAAAAAACACCACAACACAGAACAACTTCCGAAAGTAATTAAATTTTTTTTTTTGTAAAAATACAAAAAGATTTCAATTAAGCGAATCTGGTGTGAACAATTCTTTCTAAGCTGCACTGTACAATGTATGCATATGTACGTCCAGAATTACTAAGCAAAAAATGTTGATTTTCGAATCATATCAAATTGTGGTTAATTGAAAACAAACCGGCAAAAACTGTGTTAAGTTCAACCAGGCCGAATCTTGGATACCCTCCAAAAAAGAGTAGCGTGGTAATAAAATGAAACCTAATCCTGCACCATTTTAGGGACTAGAAGAGTTAATTTTATGAAAGTCCACTTTTTTAATTGAATTTTTCAAAAAAAAAAAATCAACAGACAAATGAACATTGTTACTATATTTGTGACTTCTAACAGAAGGGTCACAACATCTAGATTTGTCGATAGATTTTCTGTTTTAAAGGGTGATTTTTTAAGAGCTTGATAACTTTTTTAAAAAAAAAAACGCATAAAATTTGCAAAATCTCATCGGTTCTTTATTTGAAACGTTAGATTGGTCCATGACATTTACTTTTTGAAGATAATTTCATTTAAATGTTGACCGCGGCTGCGTCTTAGGTGGTCCATCCGCTTAGTCCAATTTTGGCATTTCCACGTTTTTGAGTAACAGAGACCCAATTGGTGCGAACGGCGACGAATCGAAAATTGGTGGTCATCATTAACACTGGCCGATACAGCTGCGATATTTTCTTCAGTTCGCACTCTACGTAAGCGTGTTGGTGGTTTAATGTCCAACAATGTAAATTTGGTGCGAAATTTAGTCACAATAGCCCGAATAGCCGCTTCAGTGGGTCGATTAAACTGACCATAAAATGGAAGCGCGCAATGAACTTTCTTAACAGAGCACGCATTTTGATAATAAAATTCAATAATTTGCAAGCGTTGTTCGTTTGTAAGACGATTCATGATGAAATGTCAAAGCATACTGAGCATCTTTCTCTTTGACACCATGTCTGAAATCCCACGTGATCTGTCAAATACTAATGCATGAAAATCCTAACCTCAAAAAAATCACTCTTTATTTCTAATAAAAACATAATTTTGTCAAATTCTTGTACGTCTATATAGAGGGTCATAACACCTACAGTTGCGGTCAAAATAATAGCAGCGCACCACAGCTTAATATACATTTTCATATATTTAATTGTTTGATAATTTTTTATTGGTCCTTCTTCCCAGAACTACCATGGACTCTGCCCAGTACATCAAAATACTGCATAATATTATGCTTACGTATACAGAATACGGAATGAACCTTAAATGGGTCTTCTACCCGGTCAATTATCCCGAAAACACCAGCCCACTCGCAAAAAGGAGGTTTGAAGTCAATAATATCGATGTTATGGAATGGTTCGGACAGACACTGCATCTCAATATAATCAAAAAATTTGAAGTGTGATGACTAAAATGAGGTCTCACTAGCAATACTGAAAAACAATATCGAGCTTTGACACGATTTTATAGTAGTATGGGCAAAAATATCGGGTAAAAAATGTAAAAGACTATGAAACGGCCTTATGTAGCAGTAATAAGCCATAAAGTCAGTACAACTAAGTATTAAATTCAAGGAAATATCCTTATTTAACCTATTATTCAAAAAAAGTTTTCAATTAAGGTGAATTGAAACAAAATATTTGTAGTTTTTATTAGCTCTGCTATTTTTTTGGCTGGTCTCATTCTTGACACAAATAGTTCTAAAGGCCTAATTTCAAAATTACAAAAACTTAATTTTTTATTTAAAACCAGATTACGAATGGCACAATTCAATCACCGTAAAAACTTTTAGGATTTTCGAAGTAAAACTAATATTTTTCTTTGTCGACATTTTTTATATCGTCGCTGCTATTTTTTGGACCGCAGCTGTACATTTTCCATAGACACTTTTAAATAGACATTAGTTTATTTGCCAGAATGTTAGCCTTTAAAAACTAAAAGAACAAATTGTTTCTATTTTTTATGGTTTTTTGAGCCAGCAAAATAAAATCAATCAAATCAATTTGTCTCAATTTATTCGCGACTGTTCTCAAACCACTTTTGCCCGATCAATATTCCAATATTATATTTTAATATTTTAGGTACCTTCGTCGAAAAATGGAATTTTGATAAAAAAGTATAAATGTTGATGTTAAATTTTGAACTGGGATATTGTCCTGGCTCAAGACCATTTTCCATTTATATTTAATAGAATGCAAATGACACCATGCCATTTGTAAATAAATTTAAAAAATAAATAAAAAAATACAAACGAAAAAAACTAAAATATTTCTTATTTTTTCCTTGAACAACATTATTCAAAAACGTTGATATAATCCAATATAGCCATGTCACCAAGTAGCTTATATAGTGTCCAAAACATATACATATAAAATAGAATGATATTCGTCATGTCGCAGTGTTTAGTGCATTCAGTAGACAGAAGAAACATATTTGACCATCTTTCAAAATATAGTTTTATTAGAAGCAAATTGTGTTTTGTTCCAAACCTTAGGGTAAACTTCATACACTATCTCCTTTGGTGGTAGTTACACAAATGCACTCCTAATGATGATTTACGTAATTTACAATAATTAAACAGCAAATGTGATTATAAAAATTGTGACATTTGTGATTTTTAACTGTCTTTGTTTGATTGGAACAGATTTTGTGCAAATCTGATTTTTTTGGTGAACAAAGCGACACCGATTTTTTCGCTTTATTTTTCGGTAGAATTAACACATTTCGCTGTAAAGAATCCACCGAAAAATATTTCAAGGTTAAATGTTTAAAATTTTGCATTTGTCGTATGCAAAAATTACAAAGGAATTCATTGAACCCGAAACGCTTCATTGTTTTGCCAATTCAGTTAACAGGCAGGCGGGCGGGCCGGTATATGTGAATGTACGTAAACGAAACAGTCGAATTAAATGGTGGTTTGGGCGTTGTGGTGGCTTGTAACTGTTTTATTATAACGAGAAATTTCCAATAACAAATTACGTATTGTTAAAAATAAATGCGTCAGTCCAAACGGAAATGTTTCATTAAGGTTTTTAGTTTATTGAGATGTCATTTGAAATTACTTCGGAACCATTTATAAACCTCGGAACAGTTCCTTCGTACGAAGTACATACTTAAGGCGGCAAATGACTTCAGATGCGAACGGGATTACTTGCGATAGAATACGATCAACAACAAAATGAATCAGAGCAGCAACACATGGCGATTGTGTAGTGTATCACGTATCTCGCTTGCAGTTCGTAAGGAAACCAAAACAAAAGACTTAAGACACAAACCTGGGCAATGCATGGCTTTGTAAGAGGCCATCACACAAATGAGTTATGCTTCAATCTCGAAACTGGTGCACCGCATAGTACTCAATCTGAGAGTAATCCTGAATGATTGGCGCTCATCATCGTCGCTTTGCATTGTTCTCATTTTGCATACAATTATAAACGCATAAAACTCAACTGCTTTCATAAAGTTATATAAAATTATAATTGGTTTATTTGTGCTTTAATTAAATTATCATTAAAATGCAAACTTAATGTCAAAATCAAGATTTCACGAAAAACTGGATTAATTTAGGATAAGAACAACTGCAGATGGCCAGAAGAGAAAAAAGTACTGGTTTAATGTTCTGTCCTCGATTGGATTACGAGGCTTAAATGAAAAGTGGTCATAAATCGGATCTTTTCAATTCATAAGATGAAGACAAGAGTGGCAAAAAAAAACTTTTGGGGTTATGATCACAATAGAAATTGAACATAACGCCAACCGAAAAACGGATTAATTTTGGGTTAAAAACTTATATGCAGCGTAGCCGTTTTCGGAAATACCCAGAGGAAAAAATTGTTCTGACCAACCGAAGGCCGGCAACTTTCACTCAGCGTAGCCGGTTCTGTCTGTATCCCAGATGAAAACATTTCCATGACCGGGAAGTGTCGCTAAACTATAAAATGTATACAAAATAGTGCCTCATTTTTATTCTTTTTAAATAATGAAAACGGTCACCAAAAAATTAAAAACTATATAAATTGTTGGATCTCAAGTTGAATAAAATATAGATTTATTGCTAATTAACAGTAATTTTATAATTTGAAATTTTAAGGATATATAAAAACCCGTCAATATTTATATTAAACAATTAATGAACGAATCATCATAGAAAGATGAAATTTGGATATGTATTGAGAACAATGAACAATTTTCGCAACCCCGGAACATTCAACATTTGTATATGTTGAGGATTTATTAAACCTGTCATAACTTTTGTTGTGTGAAAGATACTGGGCCATTTTTTGCAGAAGAATTGTTGGCGAATTTTAACACAAAAAACTAATTACAAAAAAATAAAAATATATTAATAATTAATAAAAAGATATTTCTTAATGATTATTTCTTAATTTTGGCTCTGAAAATTATGAGAAAAAAAATAAAATAACTTCCATTGCATTTGTATACACTCCACGAGGGTAGTATGTCTTTGTGCATTTGTTTGTAACACCCAAAAGGAAACGAGTTATACCCATCGTTTATTATACAGATCGGCTTAGTATCACTTTCTGAGTCGATTTAGCAATGTCCCACAATGTCACGGCTGCGGCCAAAATCGAGAAAACGTTTTTTTAAGAATTTACAAATCACCAAGTGGAGTTTAGTAGAGAACAGTATGGAAAGAAAACTGCAAAATAGTTTTGAAAATAAGTTATTTTTCTGGGAATTGTGATAGCTCAAAGTTCGAATTTTAGTTATGTATCTTAAAAGCAATAATTCTATAACAAAATAGTCAATATTCAAATGTCTCAGTTATAATGAAGTACTGAATTTATAATAAAACCCCTCTTATCTTAGTTCATTCGATTCATTTTAATCAAGAAAAAGACTTGTTCAATTATATATTATACTGTATAACCAAGTACTTTTTAAACATCTAAGGCATCATTCAAAGTAATATCTTTAAATAATTTCCGACTTACATAAATATATATTGTTTTATATGTCCAATTTTTTATTTTAAATAAGGTGACACGTATTTCAAATCAAAAATATCTACTTCAGCTGCTAATACCTGCTAATGAAGTGTGCATAATTTTTTAGTGCTCAAACCTACGAATTTATATAAAATCCATGGTATATTTGAGTGATGTTACATTATACTTACTACATTTTTGCATCTACCAGTAAAAAATACATGTGAAATGAGTATTCCTGTAAGGAAATACCTATATAAAACGAAATGGGGTTATATGTCGTCATGGTTCGATTAATGATGAGACTACGGCTAGAAGATTTTTTGGCAATATCGACAATTACCCTACATTACTGGAAGTTAATTGAATTAATGGAATTCTTCTGAAGCCAGCCATAAAATATTCCGAAACAACCGACATTATAATTCACGAATAGAATTAATTACAATAATGATTTTATTTAAATAATAATTATTCAATCCGAAGCAAATCTGAATGTATATACTCGTTTGAGCAAATTTAAGGCTAAGTATTGTAAGAAAATTGTCTTTTCGGAAACAAAATTGATGAAATGGAATTGAAATTGGAATAAAATAACTCTTACTGCAAATATTTAAGATATTTTTTTATATTCTTTTCTGTAAACTCTCTTTCCATACATATAATTTTCACAAAACAAATTTTCTTAAAAATTAAGGAGATGGGAAGGTATATATATGTCTTCTCTCTAATATTTCTGTTATATTTGGTTCATAAAGTTATAATGGAATTTATTAAATATAATATATTAATTCTGCTGCATAAAATTTTCAGAGCACATGGAAAACACATCTGGAATTATTTTAGAACGTTTTGGGATGATGTTTTGTCTTGATGTAATCATTTTCTTTAAATCAATTGCAAAATTAAAAATAATTAAATATTTGTAAAACGTAACCGAAATTGTCTTATATTATAAATATGATTAAATGATTAAATGATATGATTTAAATCGGTTAAACCGATTGCGAAATACAAGGATTTGAATATGCACCTATCAGCAGGATTTTAATTTTTTTTTGTGGAAATTGCAATGTCTATAAATCTGCAAATAAAATTTTCAGATTTTTTACCTAAGACAAGTATAAAATATTTTTTAAAGAAGGATATTTTCTGAAAATTTCAGAAAAATCGGAGCAATCGGATTTTTTGGCCGTATTGACATGGAATTACTCATATATTGTGTGCTAACATTTGGCATTTTTTACGAAATTTCACCCGTAATCATATCTATTTGTTATATCAGCATGTGCAAAATTTCAGATTTATATGATAACTCCTTCTAGTTTTGGCCACTCGTTGTCTGAAACCGCGACACTGTGTGTCCGTATGTCTGCCAATATATTGTTGTAATCAAATTACAGGTCGCAATTATAGTCCGATCTTAATAAAAATTGACAAAAGTAAGTTTTGGGGATCAAGGACGAACGCTATTTAGTTTGAGACAAATCGGTTCAGATTTATATATAGCCTACATACAAATGTCGCTCCCGATTTGACTTTTCCGTCCTAACCACATATCGTACCCGATTTTCTTCAAATTTGGCTTAACTAATCTAATTAGAAATACCTGTGGCGAAAGCGGGTTAGATCGGTTCAGATTTAGATATAGCCCCATACAAATGTCGCTCCCGATTTGACTTTGTCCGCTTTAGAAACCACATATTGTACCCGATTTTCTTTAAATATGGCATAACATCTTATAATCCAACTAAAAACACATAAGGTGAAAGTGGGTAAGATCGGTTACGATTTAGATATAGCCCCAATACAAATGTTGCCCCAAATGTTTAGCCGATTTTGGCCAAACTTTACATATTATATTTCACGTATAAACATACATGGTGAAAACGGGTCACATCGTTCCATCTTTCAATATATCCCTATACATATGCCATTTCCAATTAAACATTTTTTGTCAAACACATGCATTTACAGGATACAAAAATCCTTCCGAATTCACTTTTTTACCGAATTGAATTGTAATGAGATAGAAAGTGGAGTGTATCATATAGTCGGATCCGTCCGACTTTAGCCTTTCCTTTCTTGTTTTTTTAGGGGTTTTCTTGCCAGCAAAACGAATATTTAAAAACAGCTCTTTTTGGAACATTTCTTAACAATATTAAGTTGTAGCCCTCATAAGTTATGCTAATTGTGATATTTGCTAAATAAATTGTAATGTTAAGTTATCATAATTTTTAAAAACTGTGTCCCTGTGTGATAATCATTGACTATATCTATATTTATAAAAGAGAATGCCGTCCGTGTGAACACGCAAAACTTTATAACGGATCGTCTGATTTTCACGATTTTGGGCTTGATGAATTCGTGTTGGCCCAAGGAAGGACATAGGATGTAAAATTGGTACATAAATATTACTAACCACGAGAATGATAAATATGATGCCGAAATTTGGATTTTCATTTCATGTGTGTGCAATAGTGTTTTTTTGAGCCAGAAGGCTGCAAATTGGAACGTATATATTACTGACCACAAGAAAGATAAATATGATGCTGGAGTTTGAATTTTCGTTTGGTGGGTAGTTGGGGCGTGGCAAAAGTGTCTTTTAGCTAGAAGGCTGAACATTGGAACGTATATATTACTGACCACGATAATATCAATATGATAAGATCAATATGAAACCTGATTTTAATTTTACCATTTGTGTTTTTGCCTGGCGAAGCGGGCGGGATTCAGCTAGTATATAATAAAAATGAAAAGATGTTCGTTGGTAATCGCATCACTTGAGAACGGCTGAACAGATTTGGCTGATCTTTGTTACAAACTGTTCGTGGTAGTCCGAACTGGGTTTTAAGATGAAAAAAGTTTTGGATAGTTGACCGCAAAATAGAATTATTTGTAAAAAACGGAAAGTGCCTTTTTCTATAGATTTTTTTATGAATTCAAGACGCAATTCAAGCAATGGATATGTTATGTTCGTTATGATTCTGCGAAAGTTTTCGGTCTTTTCTATTTTGATAGTACCAATTTTGGCAAAAATTCGCACGCAAATTTAATGTGATGCTTCATCAGGAATTTCGGCTGCGTTCTTTGAAGACTGTCGAAATGCACTCAGGTTGCGATGAAAATGGAAATAAACGAAACTCCATCGTGCAGTTCAACCTCTCGAAGATCTGAGATGACCAAGACTTTGATCGGTCCGGAGGAGTGTACTATGGCGCACTATTGGTTCATGGATTCTGTTGGAAGCTGATTTGCGATTCACGTCAATCTCCAGCTAACACACAGGATCATGTGCGTTAAATATAGCTCCTGGAGCTAAAGGAAAGCCACAATTTCTTAAACATACCTGGAGCTAAAATAAGGATAATTTGTGATCAGACAGAATTAGTTGGAAATCTTTAATCGACCATAACTTCTTAAATATACACCCTGGAGCTAAAAGAAGGTCATAACTTCTTAAATATAGCATCAGAAGCTAAAAGAAGGATATTTTGTGATCAGCCAGAATTAGTTGGAAATCTTAAATCGGCCATAATTTATTAAATACATCGATACAATAATCACTGAGAACAAGATGATCACTAACAAAATAATAGAAATATGAACAGGAAAATTTGTGTCGGGTCAGCTAGTATATTTATAAATAATACTTTATGTGTATTCAAACAGTAATCTTCAGAAAAATATGCTTAAATACCCAAATATTAGAGATTATTGGTGGTGTTTTCAAACGCATGCACACAAAAATTCTAATATAACATTCTAGCTTTGTTGGGTACCAGTTTTGTCCATTTTACCGCATTTTGTCCCTAAAAGTATGAATTTGAAGAAAATATTTTACACAGTCAATGAAATGTACAATTCGATTTTCATGATCATAGCTACAACCCCTCACCTCCTTGAAAGTACAAATTTCCAAAAATGCCTTTATGTTGCGCGTCTACACATTGCATTTTTATGTTGGTTGGTACCAATTTTATCCGTTTTTCCACACTTCACCACTTAAAGTAATCAATTTATTTTACGGCTTTTTTAAGGGATTCGAAAATTGTATATATATTATAGGGTAGAGGGCAGCCTTCGCCACCACCGTATCACAAAATTTACGTAAGCCATAAAATCGAAACAACCGATAATTTTTTGATTGAAATGTATGGTTATGCAAAGTGGACAATAAAGAGTTGGAGGTTGGAAACTACATCACTGTGCAATGCGCTGCACCGTGGCCGAAGGTATGACTTACCATTAGGCCCGGTCGAACTTAACCGCCCTCTCCGTCTTACTCAACTCAATTTGCGCCGCAATAACAAGTGTTTCACGCATGTTTACGCGTTGTAATCCACGCAAATAACAATTTAATAAAGATCATAAAAATGTTCATGAAATTCTCGCGCTTATCGAGATTCAAAAAGCGTATGTTTTCGAATGCATTTCTGAGCAGGGCACTTTTACAGGTGCTCGCTTTCGATGCGGCTTGTGGCTGGCAGCGACTGACTTCTTTCAGGGCGATAATATAAAGATTTGTTTGTTTTTCCACGACCACTTATTTACAGCGTAAAACAACGCCTCGTTGTATCGCAATACTGCAATATTTGGACGAATTTATTTACTTAACAAACAAAATAAATTGTTCCATAAGTGAACGAACTATGTACGAGTATGTGCATCTTTATGGCTAAACACCCATGCCGTCCGTGCCTTTCTCATGTTTTATCTGATGTCTTGGCTCTGACTCTGGCCTATCGAGTAAACCGATCCAATCCCATCCAAAGGAGGCTGTTAAAACCCAACCACTTCAAAGTGCATTTATCACTGATGCTAAAGTACACGAAGTGCCAAAAAAATATGAATTAACTTAAAGTTTAACTTAAATATTTGACAGCTGCACTTGTTGTTCTCTCCACAACAGCCATCATGATTTGCTGCCAAACAGAAACAAAGAGGAAGAAGAAGAGAAAACAACAAAAACTGCAGTGATCTTGGCAAACAAAAAATTAGTTTTCGTTTGAACAGCATGGGGCCGAAACCACACGGCCAAAAAGGAGGCAACACGCAGTGTTATGGACCCCGAAGAAAATAACACGCACATGTCACTGAGTTACGAGTTACAAACTTATATGCGAATGGACGTACTGCATGTCGTACTTGTATCTCACTTCAAGGATTGGGGTGGTATGAACATTTTAGAAACGTCTTTTACAAAGTACTTTGCACAGAATCTTTATTTTAATGTTCAGTTTTTCACTCTGCACAAATGCAATCTTTTAACAAAATTAAAGTATTTTTATGGAATGATGGGTAAATTTAGAAAATAGACTCGCTCTATTAATGATAACAAAGCGATGACTAAATGTTCTATAGATTCTCTGAAAAAGTTGCATATGAAACAGAGGACTGAGAGAAATGATAGGTTTATGTATGAAATTACATCCATATTTCAGGCATATGACATATCTTTTTATACCCTCCACCTCCAGGATGGGGGTATATTCACTTTGTCATTCCGTTTGTAACACCTTAAAATATTCATCGGAGACCCCATAAAGTATTTATATTCTGGGTCGTGGTAAAATTCTAAGACGATATATCCATGTCCGTCTGTCTGTCTGTCTGTTGAAAGCGGCCGAACGAAATGAGCTAGGAGGTTAACATTTTTCCTAAATGTGTCTTATGGTTGCAGATCGGTTGGGATTGAAAGTGGGCGAAATCGGCCGAGAGGGAAAAATTTTTCCCTCACAAGGACTGAAAATACCCCTAATATTTAGAGTATTTCAGCATGTTTTTTGAACATAATAGCTTGTATTTAATT